>JAVIWB010004304.1:407500-568461 GCA_031893035.1 Dermolepida albohirtum | reverse complement strand
ACTAGGGAAAAAAAAATTTCTTTGTGGAAAATTAGTGAAAGAAGGTTTTGTTTGTACTAAAACATTGTTTTTTGAAAACCAAATTCGCACAGAAAATAAAAACCAAGCTGAACAAACATCATAGTGGACTTGCTTCATCAGTTAGAACTACATTTACAAATAATTTAGTAATTTTAGAAGGAAGCTATGTTAATATGGTTAGTTCTAAATTTACTAAATTAACAATGGCGCCGAATGATCATATCTACAGAGAGCATTGAGAAAATTCAAGGGAAGATTGAAAAGTAAGAAAATAAGACTAATATCAAACATATTGTCTACTTTAGGCAAATTACAATAAAATACGATGTTAAAAAGAAAGGTATTTTTTGTAGCTGTTTCACGAACAATAACAATTGATTGTTTTGAGGTTGTATAAACAAATGCAACTTGCCAACTTATACATATATATTTATCAATAAAGAAGATCCATAAACAAAGTTTACAGGAACGATTTTGTGCTAATGGATACGACTTGTCTTCTGAACCAATAATAAACTAAGTATTCAGCGAATATATAGCCAGTAACCAGGACTACAGGAATCAAGGGAAAATTAGCATTATGATTTTTCTCTATAGCGTTGCAAGCAATCAAGATATTTATGGATGCCTATCTGTAAAACTGGACTAGTGAAATTCACTGTACGAGAAGCATATTTTATGTTTTTACAGATCGCTACAAGTTGGTTTGGTACGTAGACTTCCGCGATCGTGGTCCATGCTATCTGCTTCTGGGTTTCCGGTCTGGAACCGCGTCACTAGTATATCTGCCGACGTTTCGTACCCATTTGTATGGGACATCACTGTAATCGAAGTAGTCGGTCAATTCCTAAGCTGACAATATTTTCACAATAGCAAATCGATTTTTACGAAAATAGTAATGACACATCTAAATAATGCCAACTTGTAGCTATCTGCTTCTGGGTTTCCGGGCTGGAACCGTGTCACTGGTATATCTGCCGACGTTTCGTACCCATTTATATGGGACATCTTCAGGGCTGAACTACTGTACTGAAACTGTTTCAGTGCAGTAGTGCAGGAATTGACCGACTACTTCGATTACAGTGAGCGTTTAAGAAAAAAAAATTTGGGAAAGAATGAAAATTTCAAGAATAATGCATGATCATCGTTTTGTTCAACTATTGGTAATAGAACACTAAAATGCTCGTGTTAAGTGACGTAAGTAAATATCCAAGAAATTCATGCGTGGAGCAGCAAAATTCGTATATAACATCGTAACGTCTGACGAAACTTGGATATATTCATACGAACCGGAAACTAGAAAACAATCAACTTTTATGGTGCTCTAAGATGAACTGAATTCCATAAAGTTATTTATCCACAAGGCTCCTTCCAACAAAATGATCGCTTATTTCTTTATATGTACCGGACATATCCAAATTATTCCTTTTTTGGATTAAAGAACAATTAATGCTGAATGGTATACAAAAATTTGGTGGTCATCGGTAAAACAAAAAGAACATTCAAAAATGCCGCATTATGCGTGAGGGCAATACTACCTCTTGCATAATTCGTCAAACATCGACTTAATATCTCATTGGCCGTATTCACCTGACGATTTCTTTCTGTTCCCGAATGTTAAATAAAAAAATCCATAGACAGTGATTTTCGGCACATCGAGAAACTGTCTAAGCGTTCAAATTTTTGAAAAACACACTTCAGAGAGAAAAAATGCTTCGAAAGTCGGTTTGAAAACATGCAAAATTGTATAAATCTTAAATGCTAATATTCTGAAAAAGCAGTCCAATAACGTTACGTTGGTTGGTATTAGCACATCTTACCTTACTACTCACTGTAGAACTGATGTGAAGATAGTCTCCAATGTTATGTTTTCAGAGATAAAGTTAGATTATGTTTGAGGATACAAGATGATTGCCAGATGATTAGTGGTCTCATCCGTTGAAAAATTCATGAAACTGATAGATAAAGCTATTGGATATCATCATACATGAGAGTAAGTACCCTCTTTTTCATCAGGGGTACTTCATCCGTTAAGAAGGTTACAGAATTTGATATTTGTCGAAGAATAGCACCACATACTGTAGACAATCTTATACGAGATACAGATAGCCTAGAAACCATATCACAATACGTCAACAAGTACATAAATAAAAATTGAAAGGAGTCAACATTTTATGAATACGAAATGAAATAAGGGAGTCTTTTCATGAAACTTTAATCTTCACCATTAGTTACCAATATATCTATGTTATATTGGATTTCCAATATTGTGCTTTTCCAGTTTATTGCCTTTCTATGCTAATCAACTTTGTTTCTAAGATGTAGTAGTAATGCATTTCTCATCGCAAGTGACAATGTACACGGACATTCTACGTGCTTGTTGAACTGCCATCAAAAGGCAAGTAACCTATCCATCTGATAAGCAAATTGAATGTACACCCGTACGATATTTCAAAGTATACAGCAATTTACCCCACTGTAAGCCATCGGTCGCCTATATACACTTAGCGCTGCGATCGTTTGCGTGTGCTCTGTAGTGAGGTTTGCTGGATATTGGCATATATAACTCATTTTCAAAAGCAGAACCTCATTACTACTAGTACTTGAAAATTATTTGTGTCACTCGCAGCTTAGGTCTTTAGAAAAGTTTGCTTAGCGAACTACGTCAGTCGATGTAAAATTTACGCAGATATTTTGTTAAACGAACAACCTATAGCCCAAATACGATGTCACTGATTTTTAATCAGATTTGACGAATCGAATCGGTGAATTTCCTTTTCTTGAAATGTTCGCGTAACACATAACAAGATGCCTCATAGAAATCAGTAACTGACTAAAACAATTAACACAATACAATAGGATGAGGTATTCTTAATGAACGTTCTATTCTAGTGTCCTTTTATAAACTTACATTATCACTATTTAATTCAGAAGAAGCTTGGACACGTCTTAGCTGGTGGTAGTCATTTTCAACAGCTTTTGTAGCAAGTAAAAAATTTTCTTTTCAATATCATTTTCTTATATCTGCGAGCAAAACGTCTTTCCGAAAATCATCCGAAGACAAAGCAAATCTTAAAAGAGCTCGAGAAATAACCCCTAAATTTTTGCCGCATGTGTAATAGACAGCCTGTACATATACAAGGATGGTATGATAAGTACCTGTAATTAAGGAACGCAATTATTATGCATTTAGTAAATTTATTTCTCGACGTAATCTCCTTGTGGCTTCATACACATATAGCGGCTTTCAAATTTCTTTAAGCTCTCCAAATACAAAGATTTGTAGAAATCTGCAAAATTGGCATCTGTTTTGGCAATAGCAAATCGATTTTTACGAAAATAGTAATGACACATCTAAATAATGCCAACTTGTAGCTATCTGCTTCTGGGTTTCCGGGCTGGAACCGTGTCACTGGTATATCTGCCGACGTTTCGTACCCATTTATATGGGACATCTTCAGGGCTGAACTACTGTACTGAAACTGTTTCAGTGCAGTAGTGCAGGAATTGACCGACTACTTCGATTACAGTGAGCGTTTAAGAAAAAAAAATTTGGGAAAGAATGAAAATTTCAAGAATAATGCATGATCATCGTTTTGTTCAACTATTGGTAATAGAACACTAAAATGCTCGTGTTAAGTGACGTAAGTAAATATCCAAGAAATTCATGCGTGGAGCAGCAAAATTCGTATATAACATCGTAACGTCTGACGAAACTTGGATATATTCATACGAACCGGAAACTAGAAAACAATCAACTTTTATGGTGCTCTAAGATGAACTGAATTCCATAAAGTTATTTATCCACAAGGCTCCTTCCAACAAAATGATCGCTTATTTCTTTATATGTACCGGACATATCCAAATTATTCCTTTTTTGGATTAAAGAACAATTAATGCTGAATGGTATACAAAAATTTGGTGGTCATCGGTAAAACAAAAAGAACATTCAAAAATGCCGCATTATGCGTGAGGGCAATACTACCTCTTGCATAATTCGTCAAACATCGACTTAATATCTCATTGGCCGTATTCACCTGACGATTTCTTTCTGTTCCCGAATGTTAAATAAAAAAATCCATAGACAGTGATTTTCGGCACATCGAGAAACTGTCTAAGCGTTCAAATTTTTGAAAAACACACTTCAGAGAGAAAAAATGCTTCGAAAGTCGGTTTGAAAACATGCAAAATTGTATAAATCTTAAATGCTAATATTCTGAAAAAGCAGTCCAATAACGTTACGTTGGTTGGTATTAGCACATCTTACCTTACTACTCACTGTAGAACTGATGTGAAGATAGTCTCCAATGTTATGTTTTCAGAGATAAAGTTAGATTATGTTTGAGGATACAAGATGATTGCCAGATGATTAGTGGTCTCATCCGTTGAAAAATTCATGAAACTGATAGATAAAGCTATTGGATATCATCATACATGAGAGTAAGTACCCTCTTTTTCATCAGGGGTACTTCATCCGTTAAGAAGGTTACAGAATTTGATATTTGTCGAAGAATAGCACCACATACTGTAGACAATCTTATACGAGATACAGATAGCCTAGAAACCATATCACAATACGTCAACAAGTACATAAATAAAAATTGAAAGGAGTCAACATTTTATGAATACGAAATGAAATAAGGGAGTCTTTTCATGAAACTTTAATCTTCACCATTAGTTACCAATATATCTATGTTATATTGGATTTCCAATATTGTGCATTTCCAGTTTATTGCCTTTCTATGCTAATCAACTTTGTTTCTAAGATGTAGTAGTAATGCATTTCTCATCGCAAGTGACAATGTACACGGACATTCTACGTGCTTGTTGAACTGCCATCAAAAGGCAAGTAACCTATCCATCTGATAAGCAAATTGAATGTACACCCGTACGATATCATTTGACGTGACGTGACGTGACGACTTCATTTGACGTGAACCCTTCCGTCAAGCTATTTTTTTTAGTCTGGAAAAAGACAAAAGTCACAAGGCGCCTAATCTGATGAATATATTAGATGGAGTACCAACTCGTACCGAAAAATTGATTAATTTTGTTGTTGGAATTGCTGTTAAGTGGCTTTGGATATTATCATGACGGTAGATATTTTTTGTCATCACTATGTGGGGCCTCCTTTTCTTTAATTCAGCTTCAAGTAGGTCCAGTAAATCAACATAACACTGCCCGTCATTGTCCTTCCCTTATACAAATAATCAATTAAGATTATGTGTTGCAACATTGTTACCATAACTATCTTCGTTTTCTTTGGTGCCAACTATTCTTTGGCTTCTACCGTGTAGTGATGTATCGATGTCTCATCTAAAGTCACATAGTGCAGCAGAAGCTCACTCGTTTTGAGCTTCAATATGTCCAAACATTTCTATTAAGTTATTACGCGATTCCATTTTTGATCAATCCTTGGCAGACTTAATTTTTCGTGAAGGATGTTTTATACACGTTCAGTCGAGATGTTTACCATATAATCTGCATGGTCGCTATAAACTGTATTTAAATTCTCTTTGATTTTTGCACACTTTTTCCTATTAAAACAAGAAATTCAATTATTCAATTCAATTGGGAGCTGAAAGAAAATTTTTTATATTTTTGAAATCATAGAAAAAGAATAATACCTGTCAGGTATTGTTCCTCTTCTATGATTTCAGAAATATTAAAACATTTCTTTCAGCTCCCAAAATAGCCCTCCAATAGAACTTACAGTCGGTAATGTAGGTTTTGACTCGAAGTGACATCTGTATGCACAGATGTATATAGACAACTTCGTGCTCAAATCTTCATTTCCGACTGTGAGTACTATTCTTCAGTTGACGTCTGCCAAAATTTAGGGTAGATTCATGGGGTAGTGCTGTTTTGAGAACTCTTAAGTAGGTTTATGCATTTGTAGAATCATGGAAAAAGAACAATACTAGTCAGTGATTCGATTCCTGTTTTGAGTGGAAAAGTGTGTGTAGAAATCAAAGAGAATTTTAATGTAGTTTATAAGGACCGTGCAGATTCGATAACTGTCATCAGCTACTTATGTAATGAATTTAAGCGTGATCGAACAAGGTGGCGCCTTCGCTTAAGCAAAAGCGTTTCAAACGTCTCGTTGATAAAACAGAGAACTCTCATTCCAGAAGGATGAGCCCTTTCTCTACAGGATTTCTCTCTTAGAAATTTAAATCTGTTTCGTCTTGTTTTATGCATGAATTGCCCTTAATTTAAATTGTAAAGTTATTTTGAGACTCCCACCCTTAATGTTATGCGGTATATTCTATATATGTCTAGCCAGTCCACAATTTTTTCATTGTTATCCATTCTAAAGTGGAAATATTTTCTAGCTTCATTAAATACACATAAAACATTAGTGCATAAATATCTTCAATTCGAAGAATGCTGTCTACTATGGTTGGTAAATAAATTTGTGTTTATGGGAAATAAATGGAAAACATTCTTAAATTTACTTTGCTTTTCACACCGTTTTTGTATTTGTATAGTGTGCAATAAACACAGTCAAAAACAAATGTACACAAATTTAAATACATGTATGATGTTTCATACGAATTCCCTTTAATGATACACTGTTTTATATTTATTAGTGGCACACTGAATCCGTTTCGAATTACATTTATTAAAAAAAGTGAGTTAAGAGTTTTTCCCATTACTTTTCTGTAAGCACAATTTTAATTAGCAAACATTGTGGGCAGCATTCTTCGAATCGAAGATATTCATGAGCTAGTGTTCTATTGAATGAAGTTCGAATTTAGTTCCACCTCAGAGCATATATCGATGAAAAGACTTGTGGACTCTTTAGTTAAAATAATTGAATATACCGCAGATTAAGGCGGAGAATCCCAAAATAACGTTATAATTTAAATTAAGCGCAATTCATGCATAAAACAAGACAGAAGAAATTTAAATTTCAAGTAGAGAAACGCAGTAGAGAAAGGGCTCATCTCTATTCGTTGCAGTTAAATCGCAAGGAAAAGGAATGAGAGTTATCTGTTTTATCAAAGAGACGTTTGAAACCCTCTTATTTAAGCGAAGGCGCCGCCTGAACACGCGCTGAAAGTTTTATCTTATTGTTAACTACGGCGAATCTTAACTCTGTTGATGGGTTTGAAACGGTGATTTATTTTAATTTTCATAAAATGGAATTTCATGTTAGCATTGTATGGTTGTCGTGAGTTATTTATTATAGCAGGCGTATATTATAGCTAAATTAAATTTTAATGGTTATAAGCTGAATAATATTGTATTTCTTTTCATATTTCTTGTACAAATTAGCCATGCGCATGTATTGTAAAAAATGTAAAATGTATTTAAAAATAGCATCATAATTGGCGTAACACAATATTTTTCGTTTTTATGAACATCACTTAACTTCCATGTTCCAACCATTGCTTGGTATATATATTAATTTATGTAGCTTTTGTAGTTATTCTGTTCATTTAAATGTGTTACTGTAGAGTTGTTCTTGTTATCTACAAATAACCGATTCTTTTTTTAACAAATTACTGTTTATATCCGATGTTTCTGATTTTGAATCGCCGAATTCTTTTGAACCAATTACTCTGGTGAAGCCCTTAAGCTATGAGAGGAAGGGGTGAAAGGCAGACGAAAGTATAAAGGAACGAGATATCTTAATCACTGAAGGTTGATATATAACCCCTTGCCACATTAATTTTCGAATTCTGTATACGTATTTCGACAACTAAACTGCAGTACACTTCTCAACGGTACGAATCGCTTACGGAGTTCGTTTTCGTACAGGTGTTTTCCGCCGTAGTTTACCAGGTGCGACACTTTTTAATTATCTGCTGATGATGACAACTTAGTTGTCGAAATACGTATACAGAATTCGAAAATTAATGTGGCAAGGGTTTATATATCAACCTTCAGTGATTAAGTAATTCAACCACAGGCTCCATCAAAATTAGCAACGAGATATCTAATAATTAGAGAATCGTCAATTTCAATTTTCTTATCTACGACCGATGCACCTTATATAGTGAAAATTCTTGCTGTACGCAAAAGTTTCAAACCAAACCGTTTGCTAGATTTTATATTATTGAAAAAATAGTTTACATCCAACATATTTCAAATACATATTTGTTAATTTCTCATATGGAACTTTTATTGTATCCATTATAGACAAGTCGTATTTAATTTTACAGGTTGCAGTGGAACAAGGATGCATTGTAGTTCAACAATAGGCATAAGTTGAGGCCTGTATTGTTTGCAAAGTTTACGTATTTCACGTTTAATATATTAAAATAGCAGGTAAACGTTTAATTCTCTTCTAGGCTTTTGATATCTACAGAAGGAGAATTCCACTTAACAAAGATATGTAGTTGAGAATGATCGGTGTTTCGATTTCATTTTATAAATGCAGACAAAACTATAATCCTTCCTACTAGAATAATAGAGTATAATGGCAACGGAATAACAAATCATCTCGTTTTAGAAAAGGAATAAGAGTCAACTTCGCAAACTTTCTTGTTCTCGTTCTCCATTTTGCTTCCTTTTCAATAATTTTATTTTCATGAAACAAAAGAAATGCAAATTGCGAACGACTGTCTTATCTTTATAGTATGTTTGTTTTTGTAGCTAATTTAGTATGACTTTATCATATCATTTTACTTCTTAACACATCAATTATGTAATTGTATAGTAACTATCCGATATATACATATTTTGCTATGTTTTAAAGTATGTATTTATTATTCTGATTTTATCTACTACAGTCTTAATTATCTCTGATTCTGCGCAATAGATAAACTTTCGAAAAATCTACAATTTTAGATAAGAGATGGTGCAATTTAACATTTCCTTTTTTTAAGAATGTTCTTTTTTTAATATGAACACTGGAAGTAGATCTGTATAAATACAACTATACGACAATATTCTGCCTTTTGTCATTCTATCAATAAATACTATATAACTAACTTTTAAATAAATTTCATAAATGTTTAACAAACTATTCGAAGTATTGGAACATCTGCTATTAAAGTGTGATAAACAAATAGTGAATATGTTATTAACATTAATAATAAATGAAGGTGAATAATCTAAAGCGCATGTACCAATTATTGGAAGAAGTCAAACCAAAAATATAGAGATATATATGAAAAAAGGAGGATATCTAATGATCGAAAGGATAAAGAGGGAGTGAGAAGGTAAATTCTACATTTGGATAAAGTGAACATTTTTTGAAAAAGGTTGAAAAATTGACTGCTTAAACAAACTTGGCCAATTGGTCAAAAATATGGAATAAGAATTGAAATCTTAAAATGATAGTAGCGTTAAGCTTTATTTTATTAAATAAAATTAAATAAATAAAGAAATTCCAAAGCACAATATCAATTTCCTTTGAGTACATAAAATTAGTGTGAATACATAAAATTGGAGTGAATTTCTTTATTTATAAAATTATAAATTAGTTTAAAAAAGCGTATTACATAATATAAATAGTATATAATAATGATATAATTGAAACGTATATAATGAAATATATATAACAATTATTTAAATGTATCATTGGTTGATTCATAAGAACAAATAGCCATTATATACTTTGATTTTTGTTTATCTTAAGTTATATCATATTAGAGCGGTGCACAATCCCATGACTTTTGAGTTATAGTGAACAACAAAAAAGCAAATATAAATATAAATAAAATAGGAATCATTTTAATTTTTAATATCATTTAATATCATCACACATAATATTTATAATTTTTATATTTTACTACATACTATAAAGCATTTACATAACGTGTACAAACGCTTATCAAATACAAGCCGAATTTAGATATATTCTGTTTAAAACAATGTATCTTTATTGTGTTTAATTAAATAAGGATTTGTATTCACGCATAATTAATAAAAAAGCAATCATACATAAAACAGAAAATTATTTGCCAGAAAATAATATTAGAGAGAACAGCGATGACGCACAGAAAGTTCTAACTGGATGAATATATGCGTCAATGTCTATGTATGTACATATGTAGGTCAATGTAAACGTATATGTTACACACATGTACAACTATAACTTAATTTACTCGGACATCTTTGATATGGACGACATTGCTACCACAATTCTAAACTGGAATGAAACCTAATTAAAAGAATCGCTTTTTGCAGTTTATTTTCTCAATATGTAATTTCATATTAAACACAACTTTATTAATGTAGATCCCAGGAGAATAACTCATTAGTAAAAGTTATTATGGAAGGCTGAATAATAACCTTTCGGGATAATTAAAAGTTTTTAGGCTTCAAAATGTTTGCAATACCAAAATTGGTTTTATAATAATAATAATAACAATAATAATAATAATAATAATAATAATAATAATAATTGATATCAAACAAAAGAAGCCTAACGTAATAGAAATTGCAGTTCCAAATAACACAAGCATTACACAAACAATACAGTAAAGAATGGTAAAATATGTACTACTTACAATCAAACTAAAAGAGCTTTGGAATTAAGAAGAAGTAAAAATAGTAATTGTGATAATGATGAGTAGCACGCAGATTTTTCTGAATGTGCTACAACAAAACCATTTCTCCAACACATACAAACTCTGGAAATAAGTTAACATATACACATAACCATACAAAAAGCTGTCATAATAAAAACAGCAGAAATTTTCAGCAATATACAGATCTTATAAACCGACTAATATTCATCATTCAACACAATCGCAACTATGATAACAACATTTAAATAGGTGTAGAGACATCGCATAACTTGTAGCAACTACCTTTTTGTAATGAATAATAAAACCATACAATATTAACTGCGTACAGTCTAAGCTCAATCCCAAAGATATGTAGGTTGAAGGTATAATTTTTCGGCGTTAGAATGAGGAAGTGTGAGATGTTAAAGCCATAATAAAAGTAGTAATAATAATTAGAGGCAGACAGCTGATAGCGTTCGATCAGCGGCGCATGCTTCGATAACGTGCAATAGATTTAACAGATCGTAGATGCGCAGATGCACGTAGTTGTTTGTATCTTTATTCATCTTCATTTAAAAACAAAACGTTTGCCTTACTTTGTGAATTGGAATCACATAGTATTGATGATTATTTAAATTTTCGATTATAATTACGGGCAATACTTTTCTTCTGTTCGTTTTCTATTTTTTACATATCTTCACCTACACTGCCATTAACATAGATGAATGTATTTTTGCCTTTTGCCATGTTTAACAGTTTAACAGTTTCTTTATTTAACCTTGTTCGCCGTGAGGAATAGTGTTTTTATATTATATGCAGAGTACGTCGGTCAAAGGCCAAAATTGACTACAACGCATTGCTGAATGGCTACCGTCTAAAAGTTTAGAAGCTAATGAGCATTGTAAAGATTTCAGATGAATAACTAAGATATATGAAATTTTAGATGTTACATGCATGTGAAAAATCGCAACCAGATTAGTGCAGCGATTACTAGTAATTAATGTAATTCCTCCAAAATTTGTGATCATTTATAAATGTTTATGAGCGCTGGTACCATCACTAACTATTCTTGGCAAAATTCTATACTTATGTGTGTTTACGAATCTGTAGAATCAGATATGCGTTAAATCGTAAAAGATTATTTTTTTCCAAAATGCTAATCAGCTTTTACTTGCTCTAAAGTCCAGTTCACAATATTTCGACGTAAATTATGATGAAAAGACGTTAGCGCTTGAGAGAAGAAAACTTTATAAACCTGCATAAGAAGTGAGTGCAAAATTCTCCTCGTAGTCGCCTTGTGAGTACCAAGTTTGCGAGAGCGACATGAAATAAAAAGTGTCACATTTTACACTTAATACGCAGCAATGATATTCATTTGTGATTGGGCGAACCGACCACGCACAGATGCTGACTTTTCTGCAATCGAGCTAGTTTGTTCAAATTTCTTGTTTAGAATACTAATCGGTTGGACGATTATCCCTGGAAACATCTGGTGCACACATTTTAATGGTTAATATAAATAATTATGTCACTATTACATTTGAATGAGATGGAACACGTTTATTGAAAAACACCTTACATTATTCGATTTAAATCAAATATTTGTAATTACCTTCGAATCGATATCGAACTATTTAACGCTTATACTGTCCTCAGAGGTAAAAGAGACCTCAACGTGGTGGAGATATCGACTGGAGGTGGTATTGATAGCAGCTTTATCCGATGTTCCTATAGTTCCATGTGATGCGTCGTATTTGAGGAATTAGTTTCCTTTAATTAACTGATTACTCTTTTGTATAATGTGTCGCCTATATATGTAACGAGAATTCCGAACAGCTTCTTGAAAATTTTGTTTTAAATTCCATTGATGAACAAACTATAATTTGTGGGGACTTAAATTGCCGTAAATTCAGTGCTTGTGATACCGTAAATGACCCTAGATTTATTTCACAAAACGTCATGACCATGTTACAATTGTTTCAACTTAATAACTTATAAATAGATTTAATAGGTTACTGGATTTCATTTTTCCTAACTTTAGTTGCTAGGTTGTTGTCGAATATTCCCTATGCCAATTATTTCCTGAAGATACCTTGCATTCGAATTCAAATAAAATAGCTGAAGCCTTTGCTAAAACTTTTTCAGAGGCATATATGTGCTACGGGCAATCAAATTCACATCGACTACTGAGGAAACTCTGAACAACTTTTAAATTGAAACCTTTTCAGAGAGCGAAACACTGACGGTCATAACCTTAAGGAACAGATGATGCACGATTACTCAATTTTATGTTGTAATAAAGAACTGTGCTTATATTCAATGCAATTCCTTATGCACAGTTTATAATATTGATTTTCGTACATCTGCTTCTCCAGATATCTGGTAAGCAAGATTAGACACATATGTATATAGAAAAGAAAGCAAATATGATTTTTTAAACACACCTATCATTATTTCGTCCAACTGCTCTAAGATTCTTGAACACTTGCTTTACGGCAAACTGTACAACTCCATTCGGTATTTTATTTCCACGCGGCAGCATGACTTTATGTCAGGAAGGTCAACTTTTACCAATTTATACGAAATTACCCTATATATCAGTTCTAGCATTGGTTTAATAGATCCAATCCATGTTCTTTACACTGTCCTCGCGAAAGGCTTTGAAACTGTCAATCGCACCGTATTATTATCCAAACTGAGATCATCCGCTTTAACCTCATCAGGTGATTTGATAGCGTCGTATCTTTATAATTGCTTATGCTATGTCTGTTATAACGGCTTTTATTCATTCCCGTCACCGCCATCTCGGCCGCTCCCCAAAAGTGGGATCTTGGTCCGCTCGGGGGAGCTTTGATTTCTCTGGGCAGCAACAGAACGAATACCAGCTAGATGTCGCGGAGGTCGTGGTCCGCAAACTACTTAGTCGGAGATAGTTTTTATTCTTATAAAAGGGGCGTCAAGAGCAAAATTATAGCAGGTGTACAAGAACGTTAAGTTTTCAACAGGCCGTAGCTCTATTAGATTGCTGAATTGCCTCAGATTTCCCACAGTTTACGTAAACGCAAAACCAAAGAAAAAACACCCGGTATATACCAGATTGGAGTCCGATCCTGGTAACGTAACTGAAAACACGCGTAGAAACAGAGCTCCGAAACAAAACTCAAAATTGGGCTGTATCGAGCAAGTGCGACTAATAGTAGTGTTCAGTTATAAAAAGGGATGTAATAGTTAGAAGGTGAGAGTGTAGTTAGTGTTAGAAAAACAGAAATAGCATCAGGTTATCAAATTATACAAGCAAGAAATAGTGAGGTTAATAAACACTGATAAGAACGAGACCTCTGAGGAGACGATCCGGGTAACGTTCTTTTCGCGGTGAAAAAGTAAATAGACAACCAACAATACAGAAACAGAGCCGTATCGAGAATTATTGATGGAGGACATAACAGCAGAGAAAATGGAAGAGATCTTGAGAAAATTAGAAATAATGGACAAGAAACTGGACAAACTCGATAGCGTGGAGACAAAATTAGAAAAACGTCTCAGGGCGATAGATGAATTAAAGAAGGAAAACCAGCAACTGAGAAAACAAGTTGCGATACAGGAAGAACAAATGAATATAATTGAACGTGAAGTTATGAATAAGTACCTTATCATCCATGGCCTAAAAGAGTTGATAAATGCATTGGGTATACCACTGGCCGAAGAGCGGGATCTACAAGACATAAGAAGATTAGGCAGAGGGGATGAGCGAAGGAGCAGACCTGTACAGATTGTACTGACAAAAACCAAAATGAGAAGGGAAATATTAAAAATGAAAAAAAAACTTCATGATACAAATCAAGAAGTGTGGATTGAGGAGGCATATACGCAGAATATTCTACATCAACGGCAAGAGTTAATTAAATGTATGAAACTAGAAAGAGAAAAGGGAAACCATGCATTCATTAGATACAATAAACTAATAATAAATGGGAAATCCCACACATTAAATGACTTAATAATCGAGATAGAAACAGTTCCCCAGCGTAAACTAAAGGGTAAAATAAAGCAGGCATCAAGAACATATAGCGAGAGGTCACCAGAGCAAGAAGATCAACAGAGAGAAAGGGAAAAAATCCGAGCGATTACAAGGACCCGGTACACGTCAAAAAACATGTAGTGGCCGGTGGAAAAATAGGGATGAGTAAAATGGAAATGACTATGGCAAAGAACAAGGATATGAGCAAGTATAAACAAAGGAAAGATCAAATAAAAATCGCAACATGGAATGTAAGAAGTACATATGAAGAAGGAGGAGTGAAAAACTTGATTGATATTATGAAGAACTACAGACTGCACCTACTTGCCCTTCAAGACACAAAACTGGGGGAAACTGGTATATCTAAATGTGGTAGTTCGGTGCTCTTTAATAGCGGTGGTTCAAACAGGCTCTTGGGTACGGGTTTTCTGTTGGATGATGGATTGAAGCACACGGTAGTGGAAGTTAAACCAATCTTTGATAAAATGTGTTGGTTGCGGTTGAGAGGAAAATATCGGAAAATAACAATAATTAATATACATGCCCCAAGTGAAGATAAAAATATGGATATAAAATTGGATTTCTATCAGCAATTAGAAGAACTCTTAGACAGTTTACCAAGATACGACGTGAAAGTGATTTTAGGTGATTGTAATGCAAAAATTGGCCGAGAAAACGCGTATAAAAACATCACAGGAGGAGGTAGTAAACATGAGACCCCAAATGAAAATGGCAAATTACTTATCAGTCTAGCAATGGAGCAAAACTTAAAAATAATGAGCACATATTTTGAAAGGAAAGATATCTATAAAACAACATGGATTTCCCCAGATGGAAAGTCCAAAAATCAAATCGACCATGTGCTAATAGAAGGCAAACATTCAAAAACTGTGAAAAACGTTAGAAGCTATAGAGGAGCGGATAGCAACTCGGACCATTTTATGGTGGTAGTAACGATGAAACAAGAAGTCCCAAAATAGCAAAAGAGGCAAAACAAGTCAATTAAAAGATACGAAACAAAACTATTAAAAGATGACAAGATAAAAGAGAGTTTCGAACAAAAAATAAATGAAAGATTGCTCAGTACTCCCGAGGAGGAGGAGACACACACAGAATGGACACAAATAAGAGCAATAATGACCGAAGTGGCAGAGGTAGTGATGGAAAAGACGAGTAACTCGAAAGACAAAGACTGGTTTGATGTAGAGTGCAAAAGAGAACTAGAAAAGAGAAGTAAAGCCAAGATTCAGATGAACAAAACAAACACACCGGAAACCAGGAAAGTCTACGAAGAAGCAAAGAGGAAAGTGAAACAGATCTGTAGAAAGAACAAACGGGCCTATTGGGAAAGGAAGTTACAAGGTATAGAAAATCACATGATTAACAAGGATATCAGAAATTTTTACCAGGAAGTCAAGATAAATAAAACTGGACAGGCAAAAAATACATGTTTCTACAAAAATAAGGAGGGAGCACTGATAGGGGATTTGCCCAACAAGTTGGACAGGTGGGCCGACTATTTCGAAGAGCTATTAAACCCACATGAAAGTGCTGACGAGAGCCTAGAAAACCAGCTAGAAATTAACCAGTATAGGGAATTAAATGAGGTCCAAATAGAGGAGTCAATAGACCAGGAAATAGAGGAAATAATAAAAAATTTAAAAAACAATAAAAGCCCAGGCGAGAATGGCATTTCTGCAGAAGTGCTAAAAGGAGGAGGACCAAAATTGCATAAACGAATCTGTGGTTTATTGAGGAAAATTTGGAATCAAGAAAAAATACCAGAAGAATGGGGAAATGCTGTTATATACCCGGTGCATAAAAAAGGGGACAAAACTCTTTGCCAGAACCATAGAGGAATAGCCCTCTTAGATGTAACGTATAAAGTTTTTGCACTGCTAGTTAGGAAAAGATTAAGTGTATATGAAAATGAAGTAATAGGCGAATATCAAGGGGGTTTTAGAAAGGGAAGATCTACTATATATTTACAATGAAACAATTACTACACAACAGTTATGAGCAAAATCTCTGGGTTACACATTCTTTTTGTAGACTACAAGCAAGCTTATGATTCTATAGTAAGGCAGAAGCTGTACGAAGCAATGGAACAACTCAAAATTCCAACTAAGCTAATAAGATTGGTAAAAATTACACTGGATGAAACATGGAACAGAGTCGCGCTGGAGGGAGACTTGTCTAAGATGTTCGCAGTAAGAAAAGGCCTAAGACAGGAGGACCCGCTGTCTACAACACTGTTCAATCTTACACTATAGGCCATACTGAGAAAAAGTGGTATACAGACTGAAGGAATCATATACCACAGAAGACAACAAGTCATCGCTTTTGCAGACGATCTGGCACTAATCACAAGATCAAGAGGCGAGTTAGAGAAAATGTTCAGGGATATCGAAGTAACCGCAAACCAATATGGATTATATATAAATGAAGAAAAAACAAAATACTGGGAAATGAAAGCAAAAGAAAAGTCAAGTGAAGAGAAAATAAGGATTAAAAGCAAGGGAAATAAAGAGTACCTTTTTGAGAAAGTAAGTGAATTTGATTACTTGGGCGTGACGATTACAAATAGAGCTGATGAAGATGTTGAGATAGAGAGGAGAATGTTAAAGGGTAGGAAAGCCATGGGAGCACTAAATAACATGATGAGGTCCAAACTGATATCCAGAAAAACAAAGGAAAGAATATATAAGACAGTAATCCAACCATCGGTGATGTACGATAGTGAAACGTGGATTCTAAGCCAAAAAAATACACAAAAATTGGAAAGATGGGAAAGAAACATATTGCGTAAGATATATGGTGGCACGAAAAACGAAGCCGGTACATGGAGAGGGAAAACAAACCAAGAAGTGATGGAGCTGTATAGGCAACCAGGTATAGTCCATAAAATCCGAGCCCGACGAGCAAGCTGGTTGGGCCATATATATAGAATGCCTATGCACAGACATGTAAGAAAAGTACTAGTACTGGGCGAGGGTGGTAAACGCAGGAGAGGAAAACAGATGAAGAAATGGCTGGAGGAGGTAAGGACCGATATACGAACGCTGGAAATACCGGACTGGGAAAGCAAAACAAAGGACAGGAAAAAATGGAGATTGTACAAAAAATCGAAGCCATGGGCCTCAGGGCCTGAAGAACTGCTCTATATATATATATATACATATACCAGATTAGCCTTTATTTATAAAGATAACGACAACTAAGTTGTCATCATCAGCAGATAATTAAGCAGTGTCGCACCTGGAGAACTACGGCAAGAAATACCCGTACGAAAAAACTAATTTGGCTTTCAGCGGTACGGGTATTTCTTGTCGTAGTTCTCCAGGTGCGACACTGCTTAATTATCTGCTGATGATGACAACTAGTATACAGAATTACGAATATTAATGTGGAAAGGGGTGATATATCAACCTTTAGTAATTAAGACAAACTGACTAACAGATTAGCTTCTCTATTTGATTGAATTGAAATTAAAGCTGTAGCTAACTAAAATGTATATAATTATATTTCACAAGACAAAAAAAAGAATTACCTGTGTTAAAGTTATTAACTTAAAATTGTAACACCTAATTTTGGGTGTTTGTTTTCCCGATCGATCTTAGAATGAAGCAAAATACAATTCTAGTTTCTACTTATCGTCTTCCACGTCTCCGGGATTAACCCTGGAGGTCAGGAATCACCACGCCACCAACGAACGGTGCCCTAAGCGGAACCAGCGATAAAACGGCATAGAATATAGAGAAACGGTAGCAATGGGACGATCCCAGTAGAACAAACGGTAGCAAGAAAATAACGGCAGTAATAGAAGCCCTGGAATAAGTTACCGATAAGGGACTGTACTTATAAATACTTAATTATGCAGAAACATACCTGGAGGTGTTAACGGTCTCTTGGAAATCACTGATTAATAGTTAATGATTCAACCAACTATGTAAGTATATATCGCTCATTAATTTAGAGCTAGTGGCGAGTCAACAGGTACCATTCGCCCTGTTACAAAGATGTTGAATGAATGCCTATAATATTGTATATGGCACAGTACCGGCCTAGAGATGGGAAAGACGTAAAGGAGTGTTTTGCACTTGCGAGTGCAAGCAGCTGCAGTCTAGAGAAAAGACTTAAAACACACAAACAAAATCAAGGTCTGCGAAAATCGTACGCATAAATATATTCAAGCATAGGAAACAAATAAATATTTCGCTAAAACGACTTAAAAATTTAAAATGAATATGATAACTAAATATATTTCAACACACATATTTATCTATATCCATAGGCGTTCCTATATCTAAAGGCGGCGGGGATCTTAATAAATATACGAAATACGGAAATACGTTCTAAATGGAAAAATGAACCTTAACAACCGTTTAATATTTTCATCAACAATCTTCTGTCTTGGCTTGACTGTCGCTTCCTAGCTTATGTTGACGACTTTTAAAATTTACGAGAAAATAATTTCAACCTCCGATTGCAAAACTCTGCAGAAGGATTTAAATACTGTCTATTACTGGTATAATAACAAAATAAAAATTGGCATCAGTGCAGTTATCTTGTACACAACGAAGGCGGTTCCATTGGTATATTCTTATTCAGCCTATCTTTCTAATATTCCGAGACAATCACAAATCAATAGTCTGAATATTCTATTCAATCACCGCCTGTACTTTACTGACCACATTCAATTCATTCCTAACTCCGTTTTACGCACTCTTAGTTTCATTATTAGATCTTGCTGAAAATTGGTAAATCCAAATACGCTGAAGATATTGTACTTTACTCTGCTACATCCAAAACCGTCAATTATTTGCTACCCTCATTATCTCTACAAAAGTTTATTGATAGACAAGATGCAGAGTGTTTTTAAATACGTATCTAACTTACAAATTTTCTGACAAACATTCTGCCATAGATATTGACTATCAGGAATTGATACAGAAACATAACTCCATCTCGATTTCTGATTACAGAGGGATCGCAAGTGCTAATATTATATTTAAGCTGGTTAACAATGGCATCAACGCTCCGAATTTAATATCTACAGTTAACATCACGATTCTAAAATATGAAGCAAGACCTAGTGAAACATTCGCAGATACCACAGCTAGAACAAACGTTTTTGTCACGGCGCTCATTACGCGTATTGTTAAAAATTCCAATGAAATTTATTCCGATTTTTTTTACCCTTCCGCTGCAATTAACCACTTTAGAACTTAAATCCCTGAAAACCCTTAATTAATTATATTCAAATTTTGATTAGGCTCTAGTATTTCGTTTATATGTACTTTAATTCTTTTTAATTGTAATTTTTAACATTTCAGATTTACTTTTTATGGAGTATAGCTTAATTTAATACCCTTCCTTATTACTGCATTGTCCTCTTAAAAGAGTAATCTGTTGGGCAATAGTCAGTTATTATTATTATCATTATTGTAGATAATTGCATACGAAAATATTGGATTACTGAATTGAATATATGTAATTATAATTTTTTGAGTGTGATGTTATAGAACTGAGTAAATTACAATTCATGATATTAAGACATAATTATATTGAAACATTATATTAACACATAAGGCGTAATGAAATTATTAATAAACAATATAAGGTAAATGTTCGTGTAGGTTTTTAAACAACCATGTTACTGAATAATCTTTCATTCATGGTAACTTAAATGCAGAAAGAGTTTTACATGTACACTCACACATAGTGTACATTTTGGTTCTCAACGGTGCGGATCGCGTACGGAGTTTGTTTTCTTACAGGTATTTTTCGCCGTGGTTTACCAGGTGCGACACTTTGCAATTATCTGCTGATGACGACAACTTGTTTGTCGAAATGCGTATACAGAATTACGAAAGTTAATATGGAAAGGGGTTATATATCAATCTTAGTGATTACGTTCTCCAGATTTATCTCCACTGGACCAAATAAATTTTGATTCGAACAACATTAAATCAACTAATTTAGACCACTAGGAACATCAAATTGCTCACACTTTGAACACTATTAGACAGGAAATGTTCCACAAAGTCCAAATTAATTTCTATGGGAAATTGGGATAGTATCTAAATCAAGAAGAAGGTATTTTTATCTAGTTTAAGGGTTTTACATATTATAAGGAAATTAAATTTATTTAATATATATGTATTTATAAGGTTTATTGCTTGTTTTTCCTTTACTATTGGAATTTAGTTTACATTTGAAGCTCATTTAACTTATTAAAATGAATTACTTGCATACTTCATTACATACTTCAACTTAGTTTATTAAATTTGCTATATTTTCTAGAAAATTATATTCTTTCTTTATTAAAATACATCAATTCGTCTTTTCTTCACCTTGGCTTCCGGGTTGGAACAGCATCTTTGACTATACTGGCATCGACGTTTCGTCAACACTGGTATGGGGCAACTTCAGGACTTGGGCGTGCTGAAACTGGGTTAAGTTTACGATTGGGAGAATATTTACTTAAGGATATTGTTCACGGATCAAATTTACATCATTTACATTTATATTTACATCAATTTATCTTTTTCATTATGACCAAAGAACAATTTTGAACACTAAATAAATTTATTTCTTGATATATTTATCGTTGAATATTATTAACTATGATTTCATTTCGCTTTATATGATTATTCTAATGCAAGGTAATGTAATTTACACATTTTCATAACATAATACTAAAAAAATTATAATTTTATTGAATTCTTATATGCAATTATCTACTTTACCAGATTTGAAATGTAAATGAGTTGAGGGAAATAGCGTAACGACGATTGGCGGAAGAAATACATGCGGCATATATATCTACTTCAGTTCCTCATCTATATGAATTAACATAACATTATCCTGATTTTATTATTTTTAAATAATAATAAATACACAGATTGCTCAAAATTTTCACTTTTTTTATTTATTTCCATGCCAATTGTTTCGCGACACAGTGGTTTCTTCAGTCCTTTGCAGTAAACTAAATTCAGACATACATTGTATGTTAGAATTTAGTTTATCACTTTAAGAGTATTATTCTTTAATAAACTTAAGACTTAACTAAGTAAATTAAAATAGTTGGGATAGCATGCTTTTCGGAGCTATTAAACATTTTATTATACAAACAGAGTTAGTTAGTTATGGTGAATCATTTAGCTCTGTTCATTTACTAAATTACATGACTTTTTAAGTTCATTAATTTTTAAACATTTTAATAAATTTAGTTTTCGTCCTTTACTTTTTGTATTAATTATTTTATATTCACAATTTTACATGTGGTTATTATTAAATGGTTAGGCAAAATATAAATATAAATAAATATATTTGTGTATAAGTTACTAAATTTCTAATATATATAAAGAGTGAGCATATATCACATATTAATTTATGACATCTGAATTTCTGCTTGTGGGTTTGTTATTATTGTTATTTTGGAAGATTATTATCAGTTCCGAATGCTATTTGTCCAATATATAGTTATAAATATGAATTTTCATCAAATAAAAACTAAATTAACTCAATATTTATTACTTATTTCATTAATTGTGATTTTCAGTCTATGTAAATAATGACTCAAGAATCTTACCATAGCAAGTGTTAAAAATATTTACATCCGACGCCTTTTTCAATGCGAAGTATTTCACTTTCGTTTGAGTTATAATTATGAATATACGTATACATTATAAAACGACCGTCTTGGGAAATTAAGACTCTCAAAGTAAAGTTTAATGAGCCGATATTGAGATAGAGTTGTTCATTGAACTCTGGATGTTTCAAGATTGCTTCATTATACAGTAAAATCTACCAGCTCTGAAAATTGATTCGTAAATCGCGTGTAAATCAGTAATTGACTTTTAATAGTCATTCCAGACTTTTAAGTATAATTTCGTTTTGTTCTTTGCAGTTACTGTCCGATATTAGATCTGTGTGCATATACAATGTGAATATCTCCTACAGAAATTATGCGCATTGTTATTTGATGTTTGTCTTTAATCTCTATTTCATTTAAGTATTTAATTACCTATAATGTTTAACGTCACGAGATCCGTACAAGAAATTATATATAAATTTAACACCAAACTTGTAATTAAATTTCGGCATGTAAACAAACTGTACAACTGAGAACTTAATTTCATTAACCTTCGCCATGGAGAGTTATTGAAAGTAAGTTTCGGGGTAGAAATGGAACCTTTGTGGACAATGACTTTTTAAGTATTTTAGATTATTAAATTTAGGAGAGAATTTTCACACTTATTAAAAGTTTCATAAGTAGGTACTTCATGAACTTCCTCAGATTAAATTTCGATCGCTACGTTTGATAAAGACTAATCACAAATCTTCTGTAGACGGATTAATGATGACCAATGAAAAGTGAAATTATACAACAATTGCAAAAGATTATTTTGATATATAGGCAAACAAAGACATACTCAAAGTTATGTACACAATATTCTGATATTAACTTTGCGAAATCTGAACGGAGTGATAGATTACCCCGTATTATTCAATAGCAATGACATAACAGCGAATAGATACCACCTACCAATATATACAACAAATTCGTGATAAATTGAAAGTACGGCATCCTGTTCGCACAGACAATAATGTATTATGTTACACGATAAAGCATATCCCCATACTTGGCAAATAATAATTTAGAAGAAACTTAAGTGATGGAATCTGGCAACATCTATCATATTTACCAGTCTTAACTCTGGTAGACAGCCATTACTGTAAAGAAAAAAAGCATCTCAATGAAGAAGTTATTGAAAATGCCATCAAAATCTTCATAAACTCTAGAGCTTATCCTTTTTTTAAAATGTTTGTGGATTTCATCGGGCTTTGTTGGAAATGTGTTTAAATATAGGGAAAATATTTTAATTAATAAAAGTTCTTCCGAAAACTAAATAATTCTAATTTTTACATATCAAATATAACATTTGGGTGTTTAGAAATCAATTTATTCTGACGTATTTAAATAATATTCAATACATGGCTTAAAATAGGTGAGATAAAATATCTGTAGAGATCTTCATACTAAGTTTTTGGAAAGTTCGTTTTTATGTAATATACTTGAGCGTGTCTTAATAGTTGCGATTCGTATATGGTTTAATAATTTATATGTAATGCTCATAAATTGAAGAGATGAACAAATCATTCACAAATGATTTTGTAAATTTGGCGCTGGTTATTTTTGCCTCGAAGACCTTACAAAAGCAGTAGCTTATTTGAGTTTTTGCAACGTTACGGCACGTCAGTAGGTGCGATTTTTAGATTAATATAATGAATTCCATTTAAATATACTATGATTTTTATATATACATTAATAATGACCACCTTTTTAGTAACGGAGGATGAGAAAGGGCATTTTGCAATGAAATTCAACATAAAAGATTGCGGATTTTGAAAAACCATCTACTGTAAATGTTTCCCGAGAACTTACATCCAAAGAAAAAGGTTATATTTTTCGTTTGGTGGAATTGTGAAAGGATCATATATTTTGGGCTAGTAAGGCCTAATGAAACCACCAATTTAGGTGTGTAATGTAAACAATTCAGTTGGCTAAAAACAGCTATTGATATAAACTATTACAACTTAGCAATATAAAAGGCATCTACTTCCATCATGACAATATGGGGATTTGCGCTTCATTATAGATACACTTGAGTATATTTCAATTTTATTAGGATACTTTACTTCATTCGTTATTATGCTCAGACATTGGTTTATCTAGCTTCTTGGAAAATGTATCTTATGGAAAATATTTTGATAATTCAGAGACCTTAAAATGAATTAGAAGACATTTTTGCGATCAGGATTTCTTTGGAAAGCAGAACTTCCACAATACTTGTCAATAGATTCTCAAAAGTTATCAAAAACATTGTTGTTTACATTATTAGTTAATTGTGTCAACAAATTGTTTAATTTGTTTACGAAATATTCAGTAGAAGTTCATGCGAATTTTTGAAATAATCTGATACTTTATTACCACGTCTCCTACGTCGATTATCACTTTCCCACTGATTAATTTGCTACTAATAATTCATACGATTTGTAGTTAATCACGCTTCTTTCATATCTTTCTTACTGGATTAGCTTTAATTGAAGATTATTATTTGGAGTAATAGTATAAAAACGGGTTATTTTTTTATGATTTTATTATCCTAAATAAGATTCTAGTAAGGCGAAAACAATTCTCATATAATTTTTTGTGTATGATAATTGAATCACAGGAGTGTAGTTTTTTGTTTTTGTTTTCTGGGTTAATTTATATATATAGTAATGCGAATTTTATCCCTAAAGAGTGAAACTTTGCTGAAGAATTACGGTATCAATTAATAGTTCTTTATAACAATTGGCGACCAAGAAAAAAATCGGGTCTATTGAACATATTTTGCGATAATTGTGCCAACAACTATACTTCTTGCATATCTTTGACATGTGAGATAACTTGCTTTAGTACCATCAATCCCCTAAGTGAAAACGGATTACTAATATTGTATTCTAGATTATTTTGACCAATTTTTTTTCGTTCTTAGTCATGAGTGTAATTAGTAATTGGTAGTGAGCAATATGTTTTATGATATTGTTGATAAACATTTACTCTATGGAACAATTATTAACTATTTCAATTAGCTAGGTTAAACATCTGCAACATAGCAAACGCCTCCACTCTTTTAAATGATTTTTCTCCTGGTGTAAAAATATACTTGCATAAAGAGACGACTGTTCAGTGCCTAGAGATATAATTCTTACGTTGTTCAAATGGTCATTGATTTGAATCTGAATTTTTGCGTAATACATTTCGTAACATTTTAATATATGAACGTTTAAAGTACATTGCATTGCTTGCATTTCATTCTCTTACTCTTAGTTGATTCACTGATATCAATGAAATATTTTCTACTACTTTGGTATACGTATCTGTTTCAACTTGAGCATTTTGAAGATTTGACTGTTCTCAATTGACAGCTGCTGATACATTGAAGCTAAAGAGTAATACCAAGTACTTGACATTTTAATAGTGACAAAATATTGCCTGTAATTGTAGGCCCCAGTGCCAAAGGATACACTATTTGTGAAACTCCCGTATCCATTTAGGAGATTTGAGAAAAACTCTTCAGTGCTTTCTATTAAATCACCAACATCTGGATAATTTTCTGAAATAGTTTCTGTGATCCGATGTGGTGGACCAGTCATCTTTAGTATAACGCCAGATACAAGCACTGATGACTGGTCTGGAATCAGTAGCAAGCATCACTACTTTGTTTGTAATTAACTGATATTTTTCTAATGTCACCAGTCTGCTATGCATAGCTTTGCTGGTATTGTTTGACAACCTTTTACCAGTTAATAAAAGTAGAAAGACTGTCGAGAAGGTTTCAGTGTATGATTTGCTTGGCGATTCACAGTCAGAATTTATATTTTGCCCAAATTACTATCTTAAATTGTATATTAAAAGTTGTCAACATAAAAATAAAATGCAATATAAATTGGTTCTTAGATCTGTGATATTTTCTATATTTATACAATATTTCTGGCGGTTTACATGTTTAAAACGGACCCTTTTTTCAAGAGACGAACGATGTATCACTACTTAGCTGTACTACTTAGCGCCATTGTATTGAGATTTAGATTTGTTCGATTAATTTAATTATACTGTCTGTGAACAGTAGCCTGTTATTATTTCACTTTGTGTTCGTAATTACTCTACACACAATGTAATTTTAATATTAATTTATTGTTTTTTTTGTCAAATAATAACATGTTTTTCTCTGATATTTGCTCTTCTATTATGCAAGAACACTTTGCAACAAAGAAAAAGAAATTTATCCTTATTATTAACTTAATTCAAACAGCTGCACAAATTTAAAACCTAGAAAATCATTGAAGTCATTGCATCACACGAAATATATTTGTGACGAAAATGCCAGGAACTCGCTCGTTCGACTTTTTGGACGACAATTGAAACTACCTCAACCTTAGGATCTCTAGTCATGAGTACATCCAGACGAATTTAAAGAATGGAAGAAAGTAAACGTGAATATAAAGTTCGTTGATTATTTCACATTTTATTTTCAATATATCAAAGCATAAACAAAATAAATTCAAAGAAATGAATTACCTAACTTAACAGGTATCTAGACTTTTTATATTGTTGGAAAATATTATGAAGTTTCTCAGCATTTATGAAGGTAGCTTTTACCTATGGTGCGGTTGATTTTAAATGACGAAGCAATTTTTACCAAATAGAAATATAATACAATTTTATGTATGGTTGTATAGCTACATGTAGCATCTTCTTTCTGACTCGATTGCTTGCGACAAAAAAATTTCCGCCGACTAACTTCGGGAAGAAAATACATAAACATAAAACTTTCTGCGTAAACAACTTTAGATGTGCACATTAACATTTCGTTCTGTTATTCACATATGCATTATGTGTTACGTCGGCAGAATTTTACACTAAAAGCGCGTGCACGCATTTCCCCATAAAACTGTAAAGACTTTACTGTTTTCCAATTTGTCGCGTGTGTATGATGGTATTTTCCGTTTCATTACTCGCACGAGAAGGGAGAGCAGTTCGAAGATGCTTTTCAATTTAGCCGCAACCTTGTAAGAATTCCTTCATATCCTGAATGTATATTCAGGCGAATAAACTCGTATGCTGAGAAGATCTCGTTTTCTGAAGTAAGAAATGTCATTCATAAATTGTGCCATGTTAGGAAAACTTCAAGCAAAGCGCTTTAGGGTATCCATTTCATAAATTGATTATTTTTCTATCTTACGCCGAAGTTGTTTATGTAAATATTTGCTTGGAGAATGGCACTTGTTTTCGAAAGTTGTATGCAGATAATTAATAAGTTAGAAAGTGTTTACTTTTTTTTTATCAACAATTAAGTGATTTTTTTATAATTCGTTTAGATAGGAAAGTGCTATCTGTGACAAAAATATTAGACATTTCTCAAATTGAGCACTATTTTCACATTATCACGAAAAAATTTAATAGCAATAATAATAATAATTTATAACAGCAGTATAAATTAAAAATATATCGAAAGAATGTACTATTTAAAGACCTAATATTTCACCTAAATTTACATAACACTTTTGCTATGGCTTCGGATACATTATCAACTACTTTTCATAAGTATTCAGGGGTATATTTTCTAACTTTTGAAGCACTGGTCCTTCCAGTGCTTCCTAAAATATACTTTGTTGGATTTTATTTATTATTGCTGATAAATATTGAATTGAAGTAAAATCTGGTTTATCTAAAGACCAATTCAAGAATACACTTCAATTTGCTGAAATAAAACAATTTTATAAAATCATTTTTTGTTCTTAATCAAAATGCAATTGTTATATATACCAGACGTACCGGAAAATCATTACCGGTTTTTTCGTAAAAAAAAGAACTACATAATTTTCAGGAAAATAGAAAAAATTTATTTATTTAAAGTATTGGCCATTTGATTCTGCACATCTTTCCCATCTTCCAGGCAATATATCGACATCATCCCAAAAAAACTGTTTGTTCTTTAAGCAAAACCATTCATGGAGCCATTTTCTAAATTCTTCGAAATTAGCGAAGTGCTTTCAACGCTTCCTTGACCAGTTTTGCTGTATGTGACGGCGCGTTTTCGTGCTTTAAAATTACTTTACCGTGGCTTCAGGCCCATTCCGGACGTTTTTATATAAATGAATGGTTCAAATTGATAATTTGAACCATGTCGGTATTAACTGTTTCAGCAGGTTTGAACAGTTCGTAATACATCACGTCACACTGGTCCCATCAATTGTCTTTCCTTGTCTTGTATTGTCTTGCGACCAAAACGATTTGCTCTTGGAGTCGATGAACCGACTTAACCAGGTGATAACCATGAAATTTTGCGCTTAGGGTTTTCTGAATAAATCCATTTTCCATCGTTCGCTTGATGCAGAAATGGCTTCCGATCAAACTTTTGAAGCAGTATTTCACAGACGATTTTTCTATTTTCCATATGCCTCTCATTCAATTGATGTGGCACCAATTTTCCTATGTTTTGGATTTTTTCCATTGCTCGTAATCGGTTGCTAATCATTTCTTGGACCACATTTAGCGCCTCTGCCAATTGTTTTTGAGTTTGGTTTAGGTCTTCACCCAATAACTGTTTGGTCTACCAGAACGTTACTTGTCGTGCGCATCTAAATCACAACTTTTGAATTGTCGAATCAGGCCTCACATGTTTTTATGATTGCTGCATGCTCACGTAAATTTCTACCAACAGGATGACTTTTAGAGGCTTTTTTCTTTTGATTAATTAAGTGCTGCAAATGCACTTTTTCAGGCACGAAAGTCAACATTTACAAAGAGGTATAAATCTTTGACAGTGTTACTTTCGCAAAATGTAATATGTATGGCTTTGAAGCTTGATATCAGTAGAATAAAATGGCATATGTGTTAAATAATAACATTACATACTTAAGCCTAGCGATATCTGTTAGAAAAACCAGTAATGACTTTCCGGTGGACATGGTAGTCAAAAATATATCTTCGCAATGGCGAACTGCGGACCCGCATTACGAATATTAATTATTGAGTTCCATAAAGCATTCGTCCTCATTGGTACAAGGTTGAAAGCTGTGATTAAGCGAGCGAGATAGCAAGATCGACGCTTGGTAAACGTTTAGTACAGTAAATTCATCCATTTATTAGTTTCTATAGGAAACTTGTGCTAGAGGACTTTCTTCCGGAATATGAGTATTTTTGATGTCTCTCAAGGAGTACATTCTAGTCGTATCTCCTTTGAAAACAGATGCCGTCCATTATGAAAATTCAATATGTTAAAAGCTTCTGCTGGATAATGTATGATCAGTTGTTGAGACCAAACAAATAATGCATATTCTATTATACCTACGACGAATATAAATGATTTTTAGAGGAATTATATTCCTAAAATATTTGAAATGATCGAAACAAATCCTAATACAGTAAAACCTGTGTTAACGGCCACCCGACTAAAGTGGCCACCCGAATCGACTATAAGGAAATTCCCATACACAAATACCCGATAATTACGGCCACCTTTGTAAAACGGCCGCGACCAAATAACCCAAACTTTTACGGCCTATTTTCATAGAAATTTACCTGCCAATGTCGGCCGGACTATTTATGACATGTATATCTTTATTGACGGAAATACCTAATACAAATTGTCGGGGTTTCCCGGGGGTTTCCTATTACCTGGTACTAATTCACCCTTTTGGATTTAAACTTTATTATTCTAAAGGAAACAATTCAGTTTAAAGTTGTCTCCGTATTCCAAAGGTTCTTAATTAAGTATGTCGCAAAAAAGAAAACGTTTATCGCTAAAAGACAAAATAAATATAATCGCGGAAAGTGAAAAGTATTCGTTAAGTTCGCGAAAGTTGGCTGAAAAATATGGGGTTGGAAAAACACAAATTAACGATATTATGAAAAATAAAGGTGAATTAAAAAAGATGGTCGAGGAAGGTGTTAACATGGAGCTAAAACGAAAATTTCCGAAGTCGGAAGGATTGGCAGTGGATCAAGTCGTCTACAATTGGTTTTGCAAAGCCAGAAATAAAGCAATTATAATATCTGGGCCACTACTTAAACAAAAAGCACTGGAGACAGCAAGCAGTTTAAAGATGGAAAATTTCGCAGCATATAATGGATGGTTGGAAAGTTTCTGTCAGCGACACTGTATAACTTTTAAATCAATTTGTGGTGATACCGCAGAGGTTAATTTGGACGATATAAAAGACTGGAAAACCAAGTTACCGTTGATTTTAATAAATTATTCTCGTCGAGATGTGTTTAATGCCGACGAAACAGGTCTTTATTACCGCGCTATGCCAAATAAGACATTTGCATTAAAAAGTGAGAATTGTGCAGGGAAGAAGGCAGCAAAACAACGTTTGAGTGTTTTACTATCTGCAAATATGGAAGGTCAGAAGGAAGATCCATTAATAATTGGAAAAAGTAAAAATCCTCGCTGCTTTAAGGGTAGTCATGTGGACAAATTACCCTTAGAATGGGTTTCTAACAAAAAGGCATGGATGACAACGGAAATTATGATAAGATGGCTGCATAAATTTGACAATAAAATGAAAAAACAAAATAGAAAAGTGCTTCTTTTCTTGGATAATGCCACTTCACATTCTAAAGTTCCATTAGAAAATGTTAAACTAGTCTTCCTGCCGCCAAACACCACTTCGTATTGTCAGCCCTTGGATCAAGGAATAATTCAGAATTTCAAATTGATTTACCGAAATTTTTTGATTGAAAAGCTTCTAACGTTTATTGACAATGAATGTGATTTTGAAACTTTTGAAAAAAACATAAATTTAGCCAATGTACTTGTATGGATTACAGCTGCTTGGAAAAAGGTATCTCCTGCTACAGTTAAAAAATGTTTTTCCAAGGCCGGATTCTCTGATGTTATCCAGGAGGACACAATGTTTGATGAAGGAGACGAAATACCCCTTGCCCAGCTATATCCTGCAGTTCGTAACGAATTTTTGATGGATTTAGATGAATATGCTTCTTTTGATCGTCATGTGCCTACAGAGAGCCCTAACTTCAGTATTCCAGAAATTGTTGAAGATTTGTGTAATAATGATGAAGAACATAACTCTGATAATAGTGACCTGGACGAATGTGGAACTCCAAAATCTAGTTTATCTAGTATGAGTGAAGTGTGTGCAAAATTAAGAGACATACAAAATTATTTATTGTGCAATAACAATGGTGACATTTATATGGATGTTTCTAAAATTTTACTTACATGTGAAGCTGCAGTTTTTAAATCGAAGCTAAAAAATGTGAAGCAAACAAATATTGAAACATTCTTTAAAAAATCCTAATAAATTGTGTTTTTTCGTATGAATATATTGTAATAATATGTACATATAAACAATTTATTAGATGTCATATTATCTATAATATGTAAATACATTAAAATTTTAGTTTTTCTTACACATATTTGTATTTATATACTATTTACTTTAATTAATAAAATAAAGAAAGCAAATCCTAAAATTAATTATGTATTTTATTTGTGAGACGAAAAACCTGTCAATTACGGACACCTTTATATAACGGTAAATATATTTTGCTTTTTGGGTGGCCGTTATTGACAGGTTTTACTGTAGTTTGAATGTGAACAAATACATTTCTGGAACATGTTAATTATGTTATTCTCGTAGTATAACATCTGAAAAAACATAAATTTAGATTATTTACATTTCATCATTTTATGATCGCAATTAGACAAAAGTTATTCAACTGTGCTACATTAGATGATATTTAGGGACAAATTTCGCTTATAAAATTTTCATCTTTTATCTCAAAATGTATTCCTTCTTTCTGTCTACAATGTTTTCAAAGTAAGCACACTACATCAAATTTAATAGATGCTAGGAAAAGAAATGTATCCGCGAAGTAATTTCATCGAATTGATTTAGTTCTGGCAACAATTGATTAATTATTAATACAGTCGAGCACCCTTAAGATTCAAAAGTATGTAAAGCATGAAGCTGTATAAAAAGTCCGTGGTATAACGGTTAGATGAAGCAGTTTCAAACCCTTTCTTTGGTACGCTGAGAAATTTTCTCTAACTATTTCTACTACTCGCGAAATGGGTATCGAGACTGCTCAATGTTGATCAATGATTGAAGCGAATTTAAATTATTTGCAGCATTTTCGAAAAAAGGTAGATTTTATATGCCGATTTATAACCAGAAATAAGTCTTAAATTCATTGTTATGCTCTCGAAGTAAAATAACAATATAGAATCATATGCGCCACACATGACTACCTTCGCCACAAAAAAACGCGAGCCAGTACAATCCAACTCAATATAAATCTGGCGCCATGCATCTCTTTTTCACAAAAATGGCGATAGAAAAAATATTTTCTAGGTCGATCACCTTCCATAATGTCAAATCATTACAGACGCAGATTACGCGAGCCTCTTAAATAAATTCAAGTGAAACTATAATGAAGAGCATCCTGGTTTATCTAAGAAGAAAATAATTTTCTACCAAGACAAGGCGCTAGTGTTGTTACTATAGCAAAAATTAAGGAATTAGGTTTGGGTTCGTTGCTGCATTCGTATCATTCACCAATTTTGGATGGATTACCATCTTTTTCAACGCCCAAAGCCATGCCTTGCACATAAACAATTTTAACGACAGTTAAAGATATTAAAATTGCTGTGGATGCTTATTTTAGCGGTCTTGAGAGTTCTGAACTTTATTAAGTCATGTAAACTTAGGTTATAGGTGGACCAAATGTAACCAAGTGGCAGATGATTACTTTGAGAAATACATTCAATTTTAAACGGCAAAGCGCTTTTTTTAATTTTCGTAACACTAAACTTTCAACCCACCACCCACCCTTGTATTAAAGTTTGGAAATTACCTATCCTATTTACTTAAATAGTACAACTCTATATATATATATATATGAACTGATAATTACAAAATTTCCGTTTTTAAAAACCGAATAAGGTGTCTCAAGATCTAATAATTTTGTCAACTGTATTACGTTTCCTTAAAGATTAATCTATTTTCCACTTAATAATGAAAATAAATCTACATTACTAGAATTACTTCAAGCACTTTAGTTTAACAGTGTGCCGTAAATTATCAGTTATTTATGGATTTACCGTGTAGAATTGGTATTAAAACCTGTGTCCCTTTCAACCTTAAAGATTAAAAAAGTCATTTAGCTCAGAGTAGAATACATTTCTACGCAGATAACTTCAAGCGAATCGTAAATTTTTGAGAGACTCGCGCTAGCACACATCGTATTCAACGTAGGCGTGATAATTTAGGTCAGTAAAATGACTATATATATATATACTTATATATGCGTGTATATAAGTGAGTCATGTCTTTTTGGGTTAAATTACCTAAAAAGATATTATACTTTCTCCGCAAGGGGTTTTTGTTACGAGGCCCTTCAGTTCTGCTTCATAATGTCTAAATGTTTTGAAATTATACCTAAGTTGAACACTATAAAAATATTACGAATATTACAGGCAAACGTAACGCTTTCTGTATACATTTTTCCTGTTAGTAGTGTTAGTGAACTGAAAATTTTCAAGCAAAAAGTCCATGCGCTCACATTTACCTGAATTTATATCTTGAAAGAAGATCCTATGGTTAGTAAAATAAACAAAAAAATAAAGCTTACTCTTAAAAGTGCTAAATAACTTAAGTCTAAGGTAAAAGCTTTGGAATACACCAGAAGCAGTACGTTTACATGTCGATCTGGTATTATTCATCCTTTTATATTCCAAATGAGATTAAAATACAAATATCATTTATTAGAAATTCCGAAATTTTACCAAGATATCTAGGTTCAGAATAAGGACATCGAAGAATCTGTTCACATAATAAGCACAAAAAGTTAAAATCTAACGACTTTTTGTTAAAAAATTCCATGTTTTACTGACGAATATATTTCAATGCTCTTATACTATAAGTAGTCTTAGAGAAGCTGCCCAAATGAAATAGTTGAAACGAAAAATTTTTCTAAATGAATTTTAATAGCTTGTTACGGCGCGTCACCCCCTATAAAAAAGGTAAGGGAAAATGACTTTATCCTGGTGCCCGGATTGTGTTCTCCTAATTACGGCAAAAGTTGGTGCTAGGGCACCTAGCTCAGCGTCCTCTTCTTCGGAGAGAAGGGTCGGGGGAAAAATAACTACGGTCTTCGAAGCGCCACGATATTCACGCCTAGCACCACCATGTCAATGTTGAGACCCACTTGGCCGTCAATACGGGCTGATGATTCCCGTTAAAAAAAAAAGAAAAGTGGGTGAGGAGGAAGCAAACAGAAATTAAAGCTTACATTCAGCAATGAAATAACAAGTTTATTAGTGAATCGTCCAACGAAACAAAAGGAAGCTCCTAGGTATAACAATAGTTAATAGCAAGAAAAAATTATGCGGTGTTGTTGTGACTCTTACACCAAAAAAAATTACACTTTATGTTATATATATTTGCATACCGTCCAACATATGACACAATAATTAAATAATAAAGATACGTTAAATTCATCAATTAATGGCGGAATAGCAATAAACTAATAAATAATTAATATAAATTAACCTCTCTGTTCGGCAATTTCACAATAAAAATATAACTAACAAAGGAATTAACCTAACCGTTACCCCAATCTCGAGATCAAAGAAAGGATAAAATAGCAAATGTACGATGGTTTCTTTCTAATCTCGAAATTGTGGTGACACAAGATCAAACCATAAGATACATATAAATCAAGAAAATTAAAACTAATTTACAAATTAACAGCGACAATTATGAATATTCTTTTTTTTAACATGTTTTTATAAGGTAAAGGAAAAAGGTTCTGATCACATGTATAAGTTGAGCGTTTCTTGTTTTAAAAAAAAGTACACAAAAAGTGAACACGTGAACGTTACAATGTATTTATAATAATTTGTATATGAATTTGGAAAGGGAAAGAAAAATAAAATTAATAATAATTAGCGATGCGACAATTATAGCATTTTCAGCTTATATATATATATATATATATATATATATTATATACATAAAGAGAGGAAAAAAAAGAATACTTAATACATGTATAAAGTAGAACGTTACTTATATATAAAGTTAAAGAGAAATAAAAGGGGAATACTGAACGTTAAATTGAATTATATGGAAAGGAAGAGGAATGTCTCTTGCTGCTTGGCCAGTTTACCGAAATATACAGAACACAACGTTCACATGAACGCTAACCAGAAGTTACAACGAATAGATAATCGGCTTCCGAGTTTAGCGTGGTTCTTTGTTTTGTCGCGAAGAACACTTAAAGTTTATATCCTACCTACTTGTGACGGATGACGCTCTGCGACAAGCTTAGGAATTGACTTTCCTGAGTCCAGCTCCTTGTTTTTATTCTTTTCTTTATTATGTGATCTTCCAGAATCCAAAAATCCATCCAAGGATGAGTTTCAGCAAGTGCGTCGTGGCTAACGAGTCTTGCCCAACAACAATCTTTATCTATCGAAGCGAATTCTTCGATACGGATTTTAGGCTAATCAATTTTGCTACCTAAAAATATGCTTCGAATAATAATTTCACTCTGGATCACGGTCACAAAATAAAACATTTTCTTGGAGCCAGAAAATGCACTCGCGTGTTCTTTTGCTAACGTCACACCTGTTTCTCTTCTCTATCTCCACTAAAGAATATCTTTCCCCTCCCAGATGTTGGAGTAAGGGTAAACTGTTAATGACAGCAGTGATTCAAAGGGGACTCGAGTTGACGGTTAGAAGGAAAAATTATTTCAAGTACACTCTATTTATGCGTGTAACAAACTTGTGAAATTATTTTGGTTAAACTTCATAGCTTCTAATAAAAATTTAACACTAGAGCGTTATTGAACAAAATGTAAATAAAAACAGTCGGTCGATACAGTTATGCTTTAAAAGAAGTAAATTTTAAGATTCTTTAAATCAAAAAAGGTAAATAAAATCCCCTTCCACAATGATGTTCGATTTCTGTATACGCGTCTCGAAGACTAAGTTATCATCATCAGCGGATAATTACTTACAGTGTCGCACTTGCATTCGCACAGAAATAAGTCCATTCTAGACATTAACCTTCGAAAACAAAACACACACGATATGTATTTAGTAAATGATGATGACATGTCGAAATGGGTACACAGAATACTAACATTATTGTGGAAAGAGGTTTTATTTTCCTTTTTGATTAATTCAATCAACTACGATCCCTATTAAAATTTACCTTGCTGTTTTATTTCTATTTAATGCATATAATTTTGAAACGATATGTCATGTTAATTTATCGGTTTCATATAGATTTTTCTAATACTTGAGAAACCTCTATAGTATGGAAACACCACCTATTTTAGCCCTACATTTTTTTAAGAATATATCGAATTATTCTGGCTTGTAGATTTCTGCAGTCGTTTATAGATACTATTAACGAAAAATTCAGTTCGTGAAAGATAAAAAGATTCAAAATTTGTTTTAAACTGGTTTAATATTCATCTTTGGTTAAAACCGTTAACGAAATATTCCGATTTTATCAGATTAAAACAAATTTTGGCTGATAATAGAGATATAGTCGTTAAGTATTAAAAAATTATTTTAATTATTTTATCATAAGATGTCTGCTAAATCTCTTGCACTTCTTCAAAGTACCCTTCACTGACTGTACATTCGCAGTACCAACTCTAATATAGACAGTAGGTATTGCTACAGTTTTATATGTTTTAAGTGAAATTATATTTGCACATAATTATTTTTTAGATTGGGTGAGAATAAAGTTGTAGGTGTTTCGCTACTGTGTCTCAAATTTAGCAACGAGTAGCACTAAATTTACCACCAATTTCGTCAAATAAGACCTGAAAAGTACAAATGTCTGAAGGAGAATATGTTAATAAACTACCTACAGAATGAATTATTGGATATTTAATATATTGGAATACTTGAAATATTAAGCCGACAATCTTACAAAACTTTTACAGTAAAAGAAGAAAGAAAACTAATTTATAGAAATATATTTGTTAACAGACTCTTGGCGAAAAAATCACTGATAATGGCAGAAAAATGTTACAGCATGCACTGTTATGTGTTACATGAACTTCAGTAGCGCGGAAAGAATTATCACCCGTAACGGTAAAAACTGTTTTCTAAAATGTGGATTTAATGCATGTAAGAGGATATAACAGAGTGACATATAGATGATGGGCATTTTTATTTCCAAAATTGAAAGTCTTAAATTTAAGAACGTACTCATTAATTAATGATTTGGTAACTGAAAATCCAAATACCTTTGTTATTGATTGTATTGATGAAGTAAACGAGACTGCGATTGAAAAAAAGAACTTGGATCTAGTATTTTTCATAAATGATTGAAATATCTTGAGAATTATTTTTGAATTCCAGCAATTTCAAAATTACTAAGGATATTTCAAGCTCTACTTGAATGCGAATCAAAATTTTTTAACGGTAAAATGAAAAACACGAAACAAGTGACAATTAAGAGTAATTTTAAATATGCAGTATACCTTTGGTAGATTATATGCGTGTATACCCTCACATGTCATGTTTATAGGAATATTATTATCAAAACGAATCTTGTTTTATTTTTCAATATTTTCTCGCATCTTTAAGTAAGGTCCCTGAAGATGTTCATTATTGAGAGGGCTATACTGTATATATTTCATTTATAGAGAAATTCTTACTATGAATGGTTTCTTTTATAATATTTATAAATTTTAACTCACACATTTCTCAAAATATCGGGAGTGTTTAAAGTCAGAAATATTACGCTTATATGTACATATACGTCAGTATATACGTATAAAAATATATGGTTATAGCCGTTGCAAAGAGGACTTGTTTCTAATTAAAACATTAATTAGGTATTCGGTAAGCTTTCTTACTTTTGTTATGTCAACGGAGCACAGCACAGCCTTTTTTATTCCTGTTCCTCTATACTATTATTTTTCTCCTTTTATACACTGAATTCTATATAATTATTTCTAGAAATAAATTAATTTAAATTATAAAAATTTTGCATTATTCATTTTTTGAGACTAGGCGAAGGTGGAATACAAAATTGAGATGCTTTTATGTAAATTTGGTGGCACGTAAGCCGATTAAATTTTAATTGAAAGTAAAAGCTCTAAAACCTGTTACCTGTTTTCACATTTCTCGACTAACAAGTGTTTCCCATAAGTACTTACACGAACATCTAAAGGTATCACACTTGAAGCTGGGTAACATAATTTCGTGAATTATTAGAAATTTTGTCACCGCATATTTAGTGAACAGTGTAGCAGGCAATATTTAATTAAAGTATTCCATAATGTTATAAATGTCCTACCCTAGCAAATAAGAAATTATTATCGAAACACGCTAACGGTTCCCAATATTTCCTGTCTTTCCTAAACGATGTCATTTAATTATTAACATTTTCTTTACTTAACAAGAGCTTCTAATGTTACAGAAGATATATCACCCTGTATTGGTTTTCCAAAGTTCGGATTGAAATTAATTAATTAATAGAATATAGTTGCGTAGTTTTATATCATAGTATCCATATAATGCACTTATGAAAAAGGGTACACTTTTAATGAACTGAAAGTGCAATAAATATATACTTTGCCATAACCGCTCCATGAATTATTTAATGAAACCAGATTTTTTGTAGCGATATTTTTTTTATAAAAGTCGACGTGCTTGCTAATTTGATATCAAGTTAGCAGGCTGACATAACAAAAAGCACGAAAGAGTAAAGGTACATCGAAAAAACCGAGGTCGCCCCGCAGTTTACAAAAAGTAGATTTAATTGCCAACTTGATGTCAAAACGACGTAGATATTTAAAAAAGAATTATTAATACGATTAATAAAATAGATCAATTTAAATTCCAGCGATACAGTCTCAATAATGAACAGTATATTTGAAATAATTAAAATTAAAAAATTGTCAAGATTTTTCTAAATTCTACATTGGACAAACCGTTAAGAAATGGCGGAAGACATCTACGCAACATGCAAGTGATGCTAAATTCCATTAAAAAAATGTTCAACAATACAAACGTAATAATCTGAATAGCAAGGAGCAATTCATCTTTACAAGCATATAATACAGATTAATAAAATACATCAAAATCAAGTTGTAAGAATCCTAATACATAGGAAAAGGTGAATATCGTTGTAGCAATTTGATCCCCTTTCAATTTATAGTATGTTGTATTTCTCTGAAAACTCTGTATTATGTAAAATGTTTTAATAGATTGTTTTATTTTCTCTACACCTTATCGCTTTTATCCCTCCTTTTTCTAAAAAAAAGTTCACATAATTTGGCATGGATGGGTCACGAATATAACAGATTTTGTTTCTTGTTTTCAAAACCTATGATATACATATCTATGATTAGAATTTATGACCAGAATGGGCAAAAAATTTAATATGTTTATTGTGTTGTGTAGCAAATGTAATTTTAAAACTTTCTCACCCTTGGCACATCAACTAATACGAAAAATTCTAATTTCAACCGCTTTTGACATCGCACATGTAATAAAGAAATTTTTGAAAAATTTTCATTCACCGCGTGGAACTCGAACCCGTGATTTAATTCTCTCTGGAAATGTGCGGTTAGAATTAGACCACGGAGACAGTGAATTCGAGTCCTTTTAATGTGCCATAATCAATTATTCAAGAATCAATTATTCACGGTTGGTTATTAATTGTATATAATTATGAGCGTTTACGAAGCGAAACTGACAAATTCTAATTTTAGTTGCTGTATGCATCGCATATGTAATGCAGAAATTTTCGAAAAAGTTTTTGTGTATGTGCAATTAATAACCTAGAGTGGATTTTCATTTAATAACTGTTTTCATGATACGATTTATGGTACATTAGAAGGATTCGAATTCATTATCTCTATGGTCTAACAGTGATGGCAGATTTCCGGAGAAAATGAATTTTTCACTTACACGTCATAAAGGCACATAGTTATATGCAATTAATAATCTTATCATAGATGAAATTATTTGGAAGTTACTCCATTATTAAAAATTATAACTCGCGTAGCTGATAGTACTAGTAATTTAATTTGACTCGATTTCAGACAATATAAGAAAAATGATCTGGTGATACCATAAACTAAATTTACTACTGGAAGGAATTCGTTCAACATTTACTATAATGTGAAAGTGACAGATTTTACTTTTTTTATAGCAATAACATATTTGACGAAATATTCGCAATATTTGGTATTTACAAATCCTAATTCCCGAAGTTTCTGCGTTTTGGCCTCTAAAAGTTTGAAAGTTTTGTTTTCAGCAGCAACATGGCATTTTGCTTGTGCTCAAAATTTATGTTAGGTATAGATTATAGGAACATAATAGTATCCGTAATACTGTGTGACCGGCATTTTTCACTACTTGATCTAATTCGTAATCAATTGGATTTTTGTTTACATATTTTTTCATCATATTATGAAGTTCAACTTTAAATAAATTATTGTGATTCAGTTTCTGTTTGATTGTAGTCACTAAATTACTGTGAATTTTCACCAGTACTTGATAGGCATTGAGTGGCAAGAAACATTGTCCATTATAGAACCCAATCGAGATTAAGATTTGGTAATAAGTTTTTTATTCTCTTAGGAAAAATCTCGTTATTCAAATCTTCACCTATGTGACCAGATCCTTTTAATTCAAATAATTGTAAATCACATTTTCGTTATCAAAATAAAGCACAATAAACGGATTCTTGCAAAGATTAATCTATTTTTCTACGCTTATATACTTTTAATTTTCTGTGCTCACTATTTACCCATATATTATTTAAATACTAGATTTCCTTTGCAATACTAGAAATCTTATAATGCTGTTTAGATAACTACGTTATTGTAAAACATTTTCGAAATAAGCAAAAAATGCTTTTGGGCTCAGTTTTCCTCAATTGAATCGTAATTACCTTAACATTGTTGTACGTTTTATTAATGGTAATGCATCATGTGTTTCAGTAAACTATAAAAATTGTTACTCAATTACAAAATTTACAATTACTATTAATACTTTTGCGCAAGTAACATATTTCCTAATAGAATTTTTTTGAAAACTTTTACTTGTCACATGTCATACTCGTATTTTCTCTTTGTAGCAACAAGTTTTGTAGCCAATTTTACTGAAGCCGACATAGAACTTCAAGATGGTTATTTAGGTATGGTAAATTGCTTATTTTGATCTATCTCAGCAGTTATAATTATCATAATAAAATGTATCGAATCAAAATATTGATAAATAATTATCTGTTGAAATACAGCTATCGAGGCTGATCGCATTTAATTACTTTCTTTCAAGAATTTCAAATGTTTTAACAAAAGTACACAAACGATGTAGTAATAATTCGCTAACATAAATAATATTAAATAAAATCGACTTTTCTTGCTGGTGAAGACAAATTCACCAGCAAGAAAAATCGATTAAGTTAGTTAGTTTGCATTCAATCAAAAGTCGGATAAAATTATTCAACAATCGACAACTACAGACACAACTGCAATCTAGTACTCATCCAGAGATTAAGGAAATTTGAAGATTAGTTTGTTTGAAGAAGAAGCCTTATCATCTTTAGTTACAATTTCGTTTAATTATTTTCCTGTTTACTTGTATTATTTTAGATACTGTTAGTATTTGAAAGTATTTCCGAATTTATTCATAGCTTCTTTACATTTAAAACCATCTTTCACATAAGGTATATCAATTTATATTTCCCCTTATAATTGAATTCATTTGTATTGTACTTTTGTTGGCAGGTTTTATTTACGCCGTAGAGCAAAAGTGAATAACTTCTACTTTGAATGAGAAAGGAATATCTGGTTGTTCCATCAATCATTCTGCAATGACCTTTATGATGAAAATTCATGTATAGAAGACGTTGCAGCATTATAGGAGCTATACACCAAAGTGTTCAAAATTAGTTTCTATCTAATTAAACTATTATAGTTATTATAGTTATAGTTATAGTTTGCTGTTCTGTGATATTTTCTATACGCATATGTTTATAAACCAATTGTTTATAAAAAAAGATGTTTTCTTCTAAGAGAAACATGTTATGTCTTAAAAAAAGAAGTAGTAGTATAGTAAGTATATTATAATTGTTACATTTTAGTATTTATTCCCTTTCTGCAATAGTATATTTGTATAGACATTTACATTTCTTATTTCTAAACTCGACCAATGCAGCAAAGCAAATTTGTTTTTATTTGAATTCAAGAATACGAGGATAATTTGACAAGTAGTGAAAATGACACATAGTTGGCGCCCTAATTGGTAAAACAAATGCACTGTAATTTATGTTGCCTATTTATATGTTTATATTCCAATATTTATATAAATCGGTTAATTAGTTTATTTTTGACAGCTGATTGAAGAAGAAGCAACACGTCGTTTTGTTAAAATGGAAAAAGCAGAGTATCGTGCGGTGATTAAATACTTCGTAGTTAAGGGTATGAAAGCTACCGAAATAAAAGATGAGTTACGGGAAACATTAGGCGAATCTGCTCCAACATCCGCCACAATAAGTAGATGGGCAAATGAATTTAAACGTGGTAGAACAAGCTGTGTTGATGAAGCGCGCTCTGGAGCACCCAAAAATGTTGACTTCTAAGGAAATGATTATAAAAATCCATAATATTATTACGCAAGATCGACGACTCTAAGTGAGAGAGATAGCAGACACGGTAAACATTTCAACAGAACGCGCACACCACATTTTAACAAAAGAATTGGGCCTGTCCAAGCTTTCGGCAAGATGGGTGCCGCGATTGCTTATGACTGATCAAAAGTTCACTAGCTTGCGCATTTCCAATGAGAGTTTGGACCTTTATAAGCGAAATCCGGTTGATTTTGCTAGGCGATTTTTTACTTGCGATGAATCTTGGATACACTACAGTACACCCGAAACTAAACAACAGTCGAAACAATGGTTAGAACGTGGTTCTGTACCTCCAAAGAAAGCGAAAACCATTTTATCGGCAAACAAGGTGATGGCATTAATTTTTTTGGGATTAAAAGGGCATTTTGCTCATTGATTACCATCAGAAAGGTGCCACAATAAACGGACAATATTATGCAGAACTTGTACAAAAACGAAATGTTGAGATTCGTGCTAAACGGCCAGGAATGGCAAAGAAAAAGAATCTGTTTCAGCAAGACAACCCTCCTTCGCATACCAGCACAGTTGCGATGTCCAAAATCCTCGAGTTGCATTTCCAATTAGTACCGCATGCGCCTTCCGGCATCCACCTTCTTCCAAAATTGAAAACGGCACTAGATGGAAAGAAATTTTCATCTAATGACGAGCTTATCATCTTCGTAAATGAGTATTTTGCAAACCTTCCGGAATCGCATTTTAGAGATGGCATAAGGGCATTGGAGCACCGTTGGAATAAATGTAGTGCTCTTTTAGGAGAATATATTGAAAAATAAAAATTATTTTGTATTTAAAAAATTCGTTTGTCTTTTCCATTCTCACTACTTGTCAGAAATTAAAATTTTAAGTACCATCTGCATTTTTCCCGCATACGTATGCATAAATTGATTTCAGTTCCTGATAATATTTAAATTTATTTATTTTAGATTAGATACGTTAATCTGTGAGTATGAATTACATGGTTTGGCTAATACAACTTGGATTTTCTTTGAGAATTTTTAATTTGCAATAGATAATCAAGCCGGAGTTGCAAGATTATCGATCCCAACAAAAGCGTTTAAACGTAATTAACCAATACTGTATTACTTCAAAGTATAAAGATGGAGAGAAGTAGTCACAGCTTGACATATTAGATGGCAGATGGAGTATGAAAGAGAGTTTAACTTATGAAGCTGCAATTCGTGAGCACATAATATTCCAATTGTCATTCACTAATGCACGTTCAATTACATAACAATTAAATAAAAATTGATATAGCATCAACTTTGGCAATAATGCCTTTTCGTTTTCAACAATAAAATGATGGCTAACAGAATCTAAACGTAAATGTAAATCCATTCTTAGTGATGAGCGTCTTGTGTGGTCAACATCGGTACATCTGCTAATGTCATTGCAAAATCTCAAAATACAGTGTTAAACAATAATTTTATCAATGTATGGGAGTTAATCTAAATTGACACGATTTGATATAAGAGAGTAAAACACATTTTTTCATGAGAATATACATGTGATAAAGTCCTCAGCAAGGATCGAAAGATTTAAAGCAGTAATTAAAGCTTTTTGAATGCAATCGCTCTTAATTTTTCTGCTGCTTCAAAAACTGCTTGTATGGCCATTACTAGATTCCAAAGACAAAAACCGTCGGATGAGAAAGTAGTAGCTATTAGCTTTTTATTGACTTTGGTGTACTACTACTGTACATTTACCGAAGGAAAATAATGTTTATGGCAATATATCAAATTATTCATCAATAATTACCTGCTAACCTTACTTGAGTAACTTAGCCATTAGATTCCTTCTTCTAACACAGTTTTCAAATTTTGCAAAAATGTGTTTCTGGAAAAAGATTTCGCCCAAACAATGAGGTAATGTTTATAGCTGACTTTTCGAGGAGCTGGAAAGATCTTGCCATGCAAAAGGTGTAAAGAAGATATATTAAATGTATAGAGTTGGCAAGAGGCTATGTAGAAGAAGCCATACTTACTTTAGACACAAAATTGTTTTATTAATCAGAAAATAGTATTTAATTACTGAAAGTGCAGCAGCTCAAAAGAATATTATAGGATTTTCCATTGTATAAAACTATATGTAGAAGAATATATGAAAACCTGATGAAATAAGAGACAAATATAGAAATATATACAATAATATACCTTTCTAATTCTAAAACATAATACTCGTAGTGAAAACAAACAAAACTTACATCGTTGTTGCACAAAAGTAGCGAAAAATAACAGACAATATCGTTAACAATGATCGTGAAACTGTTTGCTAGGGCATAGTTAAAGTTTTATGGGTTTTGACTTGTTTCAATTTTACCAATGTAAAACAGAAGAAAGATCTCTGCAAATATAATTAGTATAATTACTTTGCAAAACTAATAATGAAAATAACGACCGCTAAACAAACCAATACGATGACTGTTTCAGACATAAGTGAAAGTACTTATATTATTTTGCCTATATTCAAGTAGAATATCTACTTGTTTATAGGACAATTACGTTCTACAGCGTAAGGATTTGATTCTTATATTTAGGATTTGCGATAGAGTAATATAGTTGATTACGTACAAAGAAAACCAAAGGCAAATACAATACTATTCTGGTTGTAATGGTGAAATGTAAAGGAAAAATTGAACAAAAAATTGAATTAAGTAGAATATATTATACATATAATCAAATACAAATGAACAAATGATGCTTTGAAACTTCAATAAATAGTGAACAAAAATCAAGAAAATTAAAAATACAGAACATCCAAAACACCTCACGTACATCGTCCTCATAAAAGTAAATTTTGTCCTTTAAAGTTGTAACGTTGTAATTAATTAGACGCAGTTAGAAACCAATCAGGTTTCATAGGGGATATGCTTTTAAACTAACATTCCTTTTTGCCTTTAAAGCACTACACACTTTATTAGTTTATTTAATACTTAAAGCAATGTGATGGATAAACTAAAACACATATTTTACATAAGAGATGTAATTATTAAAATTTATAATAAGTGAACAAATATAACGGATGTTAAAAAGGAATCATTCTATTATTAATAACACCCTATCAACTACATATGTTTCATCGAATGCACGAATCTTCAGGTTGATTTGTGTTAATAATGAACGATTCCTTCAGAGTGTTTATCATATCATTGCGATACAGAAAATAATGAATATTAAAATACATAAATGTATTAACCGACAAAGCAAGAACGCTTCTATCTCACATAGATCGGAAACTGAAGGCTTTATGCCAATTAAAGAATGTTAAAAAGGAATCATATATTAATAACACCCTATCAACTACATATGTTTCATCGAATGCACGAATCTTCAGGTTGATTTGTGTTATTAATGAACGATTCCTTCAGAGTGTTTATCATATCATTGCGATACAGAAAATAATGAATAATATCATATCTCCCTCTCTCGACTAATACATAAATGTATTAACCGGCAAAGCAAGAACGCTATCTCACATTAGTCGAGAGAGGGAGATATGATATTATTCATTAAATATAACGGAGTAAATGCATGTAGCGAGTCATCATAAAATGTCTTACACTAATAAAATATTTTAGAAGTGTGAAAAAGAAGAAAAACGGAAACTGTAGCATTAAGAACTAAGGTACATTTAAGCATATCCTATATTAGTGATTGGAAGAAACTTGTATTAGTAAAAAACAATTAAGAAATACTTTTTATATTAGAAAATTATAAATGTGTAATTATAATTCAAATAAAATCCAGGATTGCGTGACAATAACTAGTTTTCACGTAAAAACTACAACCTTTTAAAAAAGCTCGCTAAACCAAAACAAGAGTTTGTTAGTATCATATGAACGATGAAGTTGAGATATATGAAAAAGTTTTAATGAAAGACGCTATACTTTATTATGTACTAAAACATTGTATATATATTTATATATTTATATATTGTTGTTTTCTACATACAGTAGAAATAACTCTGTTTTAGAAAGTTTCACTTCTTTTATGAAATGTTTATTATTACAGTCTATCCTCTCAATCATTTAGTAATAAATTTGAGAACTTAACTTGACATAAAAGGGTAAGCTGAATATCACTTCTCCTTTACTTTAATCTATAAGGAGAACTAGAAAGTTTTCAGTCTACAGATGAAACAAAAAGCCTAAAAAGACTGACAGAGCCAATTTCTGACTAGGTGGGTAATCTAGCTTAAAGAAGTTACACTTGGAGGGAGTGACCCACACATCACATCATTCATTGTGACGCAATACGTTTCTTTGTCGTACATTCTTCTAAAAAGCGATAGGTAATCTTCAATGAATTTACAACTGCAGTGCAACCATTTGATCTTAAATACTTTTACAAGAATTCTCTTCTTTTGCCGAAGCTTTGATGACATTGTGCTGTTTTACTTTCACAAACTCATTTTTTGTTTGTAAAACACTTTATAAAGTTGAAAATAAGTTTAACTAATAAATAGGCAACCATATTGGTTGTGTCCATTATAGCTAGGACGATTTTTTCTTCTGTTCCCTTAGTGTAATGTTATGTTAATTCGTATAATTACTTAATTAATTAATTTTAAAATCTATTTATTGGTTCATTAGAATTATAAATTTTAAATCAATGACGAGTCTTCTACGAAGTAGTAACATTAAGTTATCTGAATGACCTTTTCTCTATTAATATCCAGGTAAGGTACATTCCTTCCTGTCGCGTCTAATCATTTCATTAGATACAAACGCGGTGGCGCTAACACTTTCATATACGTACATATATTGCACTCACTTTTCACAAATACTTCTCCCTAAAGCTTTTCAAGTATTGCACTTTAAACTATTGTTATACTTTTTGTTTGAAGCAACGATGAAGCACAATTTTAATTTATGAATATAAACACGACATTAAAGCTGTTCGTTAGATAAATATTAATAACTATGTATGTGTTCAAAGTCAATGTTTCTTTGTACATAAATACTTAGAATAAACTATACTAAAAACTAATTTATTGAATGAAGACGCACCATTTTCATTTAAAAGGCAGAATGATAATAGGTTTAAATAATGTGGTTCAATTACGAAGAAAATGCGAGGTTATTAAACATTACCTCGCTGAGAAAGCACTGTACTTTAATGAATATTAATACAACCACTAATCTAATTCAACCCAGTTTGTAGTATCAACATCAACGAAGATAGCAATGGCGAGAATTCAGTTTGGATCGCCTTATATGTGTATTTAACATTTTAGTTCACTCTGTATGATTAATACCAGGAAAGTTTATAATGTATACATTTAGGAAAGCTAAAATCTTTAGATGAACTCTCAACGTAATTTCATATGCTGATTTAATTGCCGTTTTCAAGACATAAATTAACCGCTGACATTTGTGGTTGCTATTCATGAACCACAAACTAGTGCGCCATTAGCGGATATATTTACATAGACGAAATAATCTTGGCGCTAAGATACACCCCTTCATATTGCTCGTACAGACTCCTAAAATTAAATATTAACAATCAGAATTAAACCTACAAATAGAATTAGAATTAGAAAAGGAATTATGACAATTAGAAATTTTATTTGACCTTGTCAGTCGTGGGCATTGTTGAAATTGATATTTTTTTAAAATTAAACACATGCAATATAAGTTATTTGGCCAAGTTTAGTAAGTTAACATTTAAACTTAGTATTTGTACGTCACTACAATACATAAAGGTATGGAAACTAAAACAATACAGCGTTTTCTATTTATTGCATTAGTCGCTGGAGGTACAGAAGTACGCTTCAACACGCTCCTTGGCCAATACCAAGAAGTTCACCTTTCTAATAAGGCAGTGAAAATTTTAAATTTTGAGTGCCGTCTGAAAGCAAAACATTGGGATCTGTCCGAGATAGAAGCTAAAAGTCCATAAATAAACTAGAAAGTGGAAGAACGGAAGTATTTAGAGTGAATCAAAGTATTGGGTTGGCAACTAAGTACTTTCGGTTTTTACTGATAGAGAGTGTTGATTTATTTTTTGTATAACGTATGTTAGTGCTCTACTTTACCGTTTCTCGCGTGATACTAGTCACATTGACGTAACTTCAGAAGCAAGTAGTGCGTGATTTTTATTAAAGCTATTAGTTGTGGGTTAATTTTAAATGGAGTGCAGAAACGAACATTTTCGACATATTTTACTATTTTATTTCCGTAAAGGAGAGAAAGCTGCTGCGGCTCACAAAAAGATATGTGAAGTTTATGGTGCTAATTGCTTAACATAGCGCACGTGTCAGAATTGGTATAAAAAATTCCGTTCTGGAGATTTTTCTCTCAAAGATGAGCAACGTTCTGGTCGGCCTACTGAAGTTGATGATGACCAAATCAAAGTCATAATTGAAGAGGATCGTCATATAACTGTTCGACAGGTTGCGGAGAGGCTACGTGTATCGCACACAAAAATTGAAATACATTTAAAATGTCATGGGCTAGTTAAGAAGCTTGATATTTGGGTACCTCACGAATTGAAAGAAATTCATTTAACACAAAGAATCAACTTTTGCGATATGCACCTTAGACGAAATGAAACCGACCCTTTCATAAAAAGAATCATCACTGGTGATGAAAAATAGGTCCTGTACAGTAACATAGTTCGAAAACGATCATGGAGCAAACACGATAAACTAGCTCAAACCACATCGAAAGCTGAATTGCATCCAAAAAAGATCATGCTGTCAGTTTGGTGGGATTACAAAGGTGTTGTGTTTTTTGAGCTCCTTTCAAGGAACCAAACGATCAATTCTGATGTTTACTATCAACAATTAATAAAACTGGATGAAGCAATCAAAGAAAAACGGCCAGAATTGTCAAATCGGAAAGGTGTAGTTTTCCACCAAGATAATGCAAGACCTCACACACTTTTGGCAACGCGTGGAAGCTATTGGAACTTGGCTGGGAAGTGATGCCACATCCCCCATACAGCCCTGATGTAGCATCATCTGATTACCATTTATTTCGAAGTTTGCAGAATTCTTTGAATGGTAAAACTTTCACGAAAAGCGATGACCTTCAATCGCACCTGATTCAGTTTTTTGCTGATAAGGACCAGAAATTTTATGAGCGCGGAATCATGCAGCTGAAAGAAAGATAGCAAAGGTCATTGAGCAAAATGGAGAATATATAATTGATTAAAAACTATTCTTTGTTTAAAAAAAGTGTTTTATTTTATACTACAAAACCGAAAGTACTTAGTTGCCAACCCAATATAATGTCTAAACTTAAGAATACCTTTTTATAAACTCGATGTGCGCGACGAGGGTAACGGCAAATTCGGTTAACATCAATATTACCAAGACACGGTCGATGCCTGTATCAATCACCAAGTGGAAATAGTGCTCCTAATGGAGGAAGTATTGTCGGTTTTCATTCCTCTTACACTGGAGCGTCAATTGAGGTCACAACGATTGGAAAAAGTATTCTGATTTGGATCAAATCGACATACGTAATAGTCGGTAAAAGCACAGAAGAGCATGCCGACCTTTGCTTCATAAAAAATGTATCGGTTACTGCTCAGTCCGTCCATATACAGCAGCATTAAGAGAAGAATTAACTTTTATTGATCAATGTTATAGGTATATAAAGAGAATGGAAAAGCCCACTAATTTCCAAGATGGTGATTACATATAAAACGTTTCCAATGTTAGCGATGACATATTGTTGCAAGAAATATACTACGAAGAATTCTTCAGACATTATAAATTTCTATGGCGTGATAAAATCTGCGAGATGCTAATCTAATTTTGGAAATCATACCCATTTTTAACCTCTCCCTGTTGCTCTATAAACTTTCGCTTTCTGACAGACATTTTCCTAAATAACTGACACCAATCATCTGTATTTTAGTTCTTAAAAGGTCCTTAAAGGTTAGCTTTCATGCTAAATGATTAGCCATTTTAAATAAAAATAATTTTACATATTCTAGTTAATCGTCTAAGTTATTTCGATAGTTAATTTATTTTATTAGTTATTGGTTTTATTATAGTAATTAGTATCCATTTAAAATAGTAGTAGTGAAACAGTAATCGATATGAAAAACTAGATCAATCTCTATGGACAATATATCACCTGCATGGCCACTTTGTTATATTTATTAACCTGATTGAGAGGAAGATAATTGCAGCAATCCATCTGTATATTTAGTGCAGTAGTAGCATGCGTCATAACAGATCAATGATGACCTTTCACTTTGAAGTAATGTATTTTCATGATATACATTGGTGAACACAAACCAACATAAACGATAAATTGCGCTCAAATTATGCGAAAAATATTACAGGAAGCTTGCAGATTCGTATATAATGGAATGTACTATGTCATGTAATTGTCCAAAATAGATTGATATTGTTCTTTAATCGTATAATAGGTGCTACAGAATAGACACAAAAAACACTTCAATTTGCATTGTATTTTATATTTAAAAATATTAGCTTTGCAAGTTTCCAAATATATTATGTATTTAGTAGTTCTTTGGTTTTTCTGTTTTTGACGTTTGTTAAATATATCTCACAGTTTATAATATTTAAATAAATAATGAGATTATAAAGTTTTCTCAGATATTAACCACGCTTCGTTAGATTTACCGATATATTGCGATATATCTTTGCTTAACTAGTGAGGATATTGTACAGTATTATTTCTATATATTCACTCTTTTCTTAATATTATTACGATATTTTCGGTTCATTTGTTTGTCACAGTCTTTTTTATAGTGATGTATTCGTTCTAGTTATCGTCTTAGTTAGAATGACCATCTTTCAAGTCATAGACATTATTTACCATCAAACTTTCAAGATAGACCAAGTGTATTATTAGTATATCGCTTAGCTCAGTGATATTCGGAATAGGACACGCTTTTATGAGCCAACAATTTAAAAGATCCTTTAAGTGTTGAACATTGATTTTTAGTGTTAAGCTTAACGCACGAGTACAGTATATCTGGATATAAATCACCTGATTGTCCCTTCAATTAGAACAACAACAATTCAAACAACACTAAAGAAACAAACTTAAAAAGTTACATAACGAGCTTAGGATCAGTGGGTTAAAAATATGTATCTAAGAACAACATGGTTTCTGATGTCAGCGCTCGACTATCACCGCTATTCACTGCTTTATTAGTCGGATTGTGTAGATATCGGAAAGTGTGAGGACATTAAGGCTGTTTTTTTTGTGCGATTTCTCTACCCTTTTGATTGCGTAAATCATAATCTCACACTTGAGAAGTTGTATAAATACGCTAAATGCGGGGTATTGGCAGAATGATTTAATTAGTATTTCATGGATAGAATCATATTTATAACTTACGTTGAAGGGACATAAAACCGCTCCAAATTATGCATCGTTTCTTTTGTTTGTAAGGGTCTGTCTTGCAGGCGCCCGTTTGTTGGTTCACTGTCGTATGGTTCCTTTTATTAATGACATTATGGGTTCATCATTAATGCTTTTTTTATGTATTCTAATGACAAGACTGCAGTGGCTTCGGGACCAGACGGCTCTGCTGTAGCGAGAGCTCTGAATACAATATGTTGAGAGGCTGGTTCTCTAGGATGCATCTATGTCTCAATCCAGGCAAATAAACTTTATTATATTCTGTATCTAGCAGAATTGAGCTATAATCCACCGATTTGTAGATAGAGTTTAATGACTCATATATAACAAATAAATCCCTGGGAATATCTCTTGACCATAATCTAAATCGAGGTGTACATTGTGTAAATTTGTTAGAGGCTTAATGGTAAGTGTTTCTTAATTTTCTTAATCAAGAACGTGAAGATCTTCAAAAATTAACTTTTTAATTTAGCTTTATTAGTGTGTATTTTACTCTCGGGTCTTGTACGGAATCATTTTCTGGAGGCATTGAGGCTGCGAATGCATCGTTCGTTTCGTGACTGAAATAAAAACTTTGGAATCCTACCAATCTACTTTTATGAAATTTAATATGTTAACAGATCTTGGTATCAACATTCTGAAAATAATTTGTAATTTTAAAAGAATAGCAGTGTGTACTTTAAAAACTATGACATTCATGATCGAGATACTAGACGCAAGAATGATTTACAAAGGATACTAGGAAAGTTTAACCATGCAGCTTTGTTTATTTAATTTTTTCAAAGTAATTTCCTCTACACTCAATACGCCTCTCCATCCTTCGAAATCAATCTTTAAATCAGTTCTGCCAAGCTATCCTAGGGAGCAAAGCACACTCGTTGTCCCAAGCCCGCAGAAGGTCCTAACCACTGGAAAACCTCCTCCATTTTAGCTTCATTTTCACATACGGAAACAATGCAAAGTCGCAGGGAGCAAGATCTGGACTGTAAGGAAGGTGCTCGAGAAATTTCAATCCTGTCCTGGTCAAATATTTGGTGCCAAGTCTCGTCACCTATCACGATGTTGTTCACCTCCCGAGATTGTCCTTTATTAAACTTTTTTAGCATCTCCTGGCACCAAGTCACAAGTCATGTCATCTACTCTTCGGTCAGGCGATGCAGCACCCAGAGAGAATAAAGTATCTTCACGTGCAAATGATCATGCTGAATCGCCTGAGGTACCCTCTATCTGTTGGTAGGTCACTCTCCTGTCCTCGCCAAGCATTTTCCTCACAGTAGTAACGTTTTCATCCGTAACCGACGTTCGGGGCCTTCCCCGCCTCTCAGCATCCTGCACAATTAAACTCCCCCTTTGGAATTCTCTATACCACCTGAATATCGATTCCTTCGAAGCACTGTTCTATGTTTAAACCACACACGAAATTATAACGCAAAACTGCCCTTATCTCATTTCGTGACCCCGATGTCTTCACAAGCACTTTACACTCTCACTGTTTATGAATAACTGAGCCCACCGACATGGTGCGGCGGTTACTATGCACGTATAAAAATGTCTCAACATGCAGCAACAAGCGGCTTCCTACGATTCAGTGTTGCGTCATTTTGCTAAACTTCCCTTTGTATCATGCTGTACATCAGATTAAATCTAACTAAGAGAAAATTTTTCTAAGTTTTTCGACATACCATCAAATCCAAGAACCGAAATTTATCTCAGTATATTTAGAAATCTTTACTTCTCGATAAATGCATTTATTTTGTGCACGATTTATTTAAGATTAATGACTAATGGTGTAGAAACCTCAATGTGTTCTATGAGTATTTTTTTCCTCTTGTTTCTAATTATACCATAATAATCGCTTAGATAGGTTAAATTTAAGACGTATTTGACAAATTGTACATCCAGTGTTACTATTGGCAACTGCAATAAAATTCTACATATATATCTTCTAGAATATTCGATAGAAAATATTGATTTAATAGGCGTTGCTCCAATAACCATTTGCAAAATCTAATACGCAACAGATAGCCTAAGGCATCTAGAGCCTGAACCATTGTAAATGATAAGAGTGCAATTGAGCTTCCCGTAATGTACGCCAAACTACTTTAGAAAAAATCCTTACTTGCCGATCTATGTTTCGCGTATTTAACGCAGAATCTTCTTTCACGAGGTCTAATATTTATTCCTTGTCGTTTAATATACGCAATATCTTACCGTGTTTGTCGCCACAATCTTGTCGTGATTGAAAATTATCTGTATCATTTACCACTTGCACAAAATTTAAAAAATCGCTAGGAGGATGGTGTACCCTGTTAGAAAAATATTTGACATACGTATATAACTAACTAAAAATTATAACACAAATGACAACAATAACAATAAGAACAATACAACGAAAGCAAACGAAACAAATTGTTAAAAAAACTAAAGTTCTTTTTGAAAAAACTACTAAGCACGACATTCCATGACACACTGACCTATTTAGAATCTACTGAGGTTGATGAATAAAGTTCGAAAAACTGCAGGCGATCCATGTATAAGAAATTGCACACAACTCGTAGTTGGTAACAATGAAGTGTATTTATTTATTTTAGGGTATTTATGGGTAGTGTGTTTTGGGAACTTTCTTAATGAAAAAGTTGAAAATTCAAAACTAAATAATCAGATTGGCGAAGATGACTTTAAATAGCAAATATTAAATTATTCAAGTATAGGTAGGACTGATGCAAAGACACCTGCTCTCCTCTATATTATTTAATATTGTCTTAGTAAAAGTGATAAAAGACAGCAGTATTATTTATTCGAGTATAACCATAAACATGTAAGAGCTACCAAATCTCGTATATTCCGAAAATATTGTAATACTAGCTCAGATAGAAAAAAGCAGAATTAATGAAAATAAGAAAAATACAGGGTTTTTTATTGAGAGCGATAGAGTTCTGTGAAAAAAATAGCTAATACCATTAATAATGGAACACATTTTTTGCGTTAGCAGAAATGAATCTGTTAAACCCAATTTTCTGTGACTTTTGCGCACAAATTGTTCGAATTTCAGCAATGACACGTTCAATGCTGGTCTGCATATCGTGTAATTATTGTTGATATGTTAACGACTTTACATAACCCCACAGAAAAAAAGTGTTTTATATTGCATAAAAAGTGGGAAATAATTGATTGATTCATTTCTAGAAATAATCGATTTACCAAACTTCTCTTTCATTAGGTAAGGTGCTTAATTGATAGTGTGACATTGTTAAAACCAGATGTTGGCCAAGTCAATAGCGTCTGATTCGGGACTAAAAATTCCAGGCAATACTGCGTGATAACGCGTTTCATTCACAGTAACAGGGTTACCAGCATACCGTTATAATATATAATAATATTCATCTTATAGTCTGCTTACATTCAGAAATCAAAATATTATAATCTGATGTAATTACATACATAATTAGTTACGATAATTTTGATGGACTTTTGATTAACTTAATCACTTAAGGTTTATATACTTCCACATTAAATTTCGTATTCTGTATACGTATTTCGAGAACTAAATCATCATCAGCAGATAATTAAACAGTATTGCACCTGGAAAACTACGGCTACAACGCACACTGAGTGTGTTTCGACGGTACAGATCGTGTATGGAATTTGTTTCGTGCGGGTTTTTGCCGTAGTTTTCTAGGTGCGATACTGTTTAATTATCTGCTGATGATGACGACTTAGTTCTCCAAATACGTACACAGAATACGAAAATTAATGTGAAAAGGAGTTTTATGGCAACCTTAGGTGATTAAATAATTAATTGCTGTGAATATTTTATCTAAAATTCCTCTTATTCTCAAAACTGGAGTTCAATTACCCCAACTCATTGAAATACTGCTGTTCGAAATTAATAGCTTTAATGGTACGAGTAGTTTTTTAAATAGAATATTTTTATATTTATTTTATGTTTAATCCAGTTTGCTAGCTGGTGCATTGTGTTAAAATGTAATAATTCGTTAGATCACACCATGTCGTATTTTTATTGTTATCTCTGTTATTGTTATTATTTAAAGCACCTAACAAAATATGAAGAAAGAATCAGCAACATAGATGATTCTTCTATTTTCTGCATTTTTTAAACACATTCTCCTTTACTGTATTTGTAAAATAATATATATAAACAATAAATATTAAAATTTAATTTTAGATATAACATTTATTATTCACACCATAGTCAAATTATATATCATAACTTTTAAATTATTTAATAACATATTCGTTTTCTTTTCGGCCGATTATAAATAAAATATAACTATATTACACAATAAAATAAATTCTTAGTAAATAAACTTGCAACTAAATAGTAACACACATTAAATACGTACATTATGAAAAAATACGGTCAATATAGTCTGTGTAATGAAAGCTTGGAACTTCACACATATATTAATCTTTAACAGAATTCTGCGTTTGTCGCGATATATTTGTATAGTAGATACATGTGTATAATGAGGTCGTTCTATTCTACTCGTTTTAGTCGTAGACATTGCTGTGATATGCTCGGTGAGCTTTTACTTATCCTCGTTCTTATTGAGGAAGTGTATATGGATTTTGAGAATAAAGTAAAACAATAAAAATAAACGTTACGAGATAGATATTCTTATACAGTGTTTTCTTATATGTTTGTTCAAATAGAGAAGGATTTTTGCTAGTTTGCAGATAAATTTTATATGTATACATAATATGCATCTTGTGCAAGTCGAAATTGCTTACGTTTATGTTCAAACGTGTATCAATTCGGTTCATTCGGAGATATGTGTACTTTCGCTTAGGTATCTCAAGGTATATTGAAGCGTGAACATCAGCAAATTAAAGCCGATCACTACTGCAAACAACTCGCTGCCTCTCGCCGTTCAAGATTCCTGTGTTATATGGTAGGTGCTTTGCTTGATGTATTGCTACGCGCTGCAACCTTCTTATATAATACGTACAACTTCGGTAGTAATGCGAAGGATGAGGGAGATCACGAGTTTAATGGAAACAGTATTTGGTCACGTTAACGCAAAAAATGATTGAAGCAACCTAGCACTAGTAAACAATTACATTACGTAATCTCTCCAGACTGTTTGGTTGAACATATACAATAATTTAAATATATTAAAATAATTCACATAGGAAAAAGATAAAACATAGCTAATATGTACAATAAGTGTGAAATAGATACATCTATAAGACAATATACACACATAAAGTGAATAAATTAATTCAATTTATAAGTAATAGGTGAAAAAAATAAATAATTGAAGTGCTCAACACCTGACCCATGTTTCTCATGTTGTTAGAAATCTATTTACACATATACCTTGACAATAGTTATAGGTACCTCTGTGTAATCATTTTTCTAGTATATGTACCTATTTTATTGTATTAAAAAATACCTAACGAGCCTTTTATCATTCTTGCTTTTTCTCTGCTGCATTCTGATTCACATCATTCACATCATTACATCGTCCATCAAAAGCAACGATTTGTCGGTGGTTTGCCGAGTTTAAACGTGGTCGTACCGACACAAATGACGTTTTAAAAAAAGATCGTAAAGTGAAGCTCTGTGAGATTGCTGAGATGACACAGATATCATATGAATATATTGTATATATATTTATACATATATATATATATATAGGCGTAACTGTAAAAATTTGCATTCATTCTGATTGTTGAAGGGGTTTTGATCTGACCAAACACTACTATTGCTCCATTCATCGCTGAAACTGAAGCTTATTTTGAAGCGAACATGGTATTGAAAAATTGGAAAAGCAGCCATTAATGTTGATGAATAAAAAAAAAATTTGCAAAAAAAATGTTGTTTTCATTGTTAGTCTCGGGACTTATTGATCCATGTGTTATATAGGCGTAACTGTAAAAATTTGCATTCATTCTGATTGTCGAACATCTGAGTTTGAACGAAACCAGGTGATATTTTATGAACAATTAAGTAGACGTGCGAAAGACCTACATATGTACTCCAGACGTTATTTAATACGTGCATAATACGATGCTAGATGGTCATTGAATGAAGTCATGCGAAGTACCAAAGGCTCTAAACGTTTCATATGGATCAGTGGTTCCCAATTTTGCATATCGAAATGAATATTGTTTACTCTGAATCATAAGCATGAACTAGAACGCGTTCCGGTTTTAAATTTAGTGTTGATGAAGACACGATCCGAAATACATTCAGCGACGATTGGTAAAACCTAGATACATCATTATATACATACATTATATACATTATATACATTGCAACTGTAGTGAGATTCTTTTTATCGATTATCTTATGAAAAGTAAAATGAGACCAGACGAATATATCTCTCTTTTCGATCAATTGCAGACACTGTATGATGCGACATAAGACAAAGAACACCACTTCAAATGTGGGGTTTTCTTAGTGACAATAGTTTTATTATTTACGGAAAATACAAAATTTGGTCGTATTATAGATAATAATATTGAGAAATATTTCAAGGTACCCTTCCCTATAAATTCCTAAAGCATCGTAAGTGCTTTATTTTTAACGCGACTGTGGCAGTGTTCATTAATTTATTTGCAAGTTCATTGAGAGGTTTGCTTACTCTTACATTGTATTTTACACTACGTTTTGAAATTTATCTTGGTTTTATAATGGTTTTATGAAGTAATGTTTGATTTTTCATAGTCGTTGGAAATTTTCTTTCATTAGGTGGTATTTTGTTGTATTTTAATTGAAGTTATTTTCGTTTGGTTAAGATGTGTTTGCCTAATTAACTTTCCTATCCAGAATAATTCTAAGGTTTCTTTTTCTGGGACGATGCTCTTTTCTACTTAATAAAATCTCAGAGCTGTTTATTTTCCTAGTAGTAATTGTAATATGGTCACACTAATTTCCGGTAACTTTATTCCTTCTGAGCTTTAATCACTCTCGAATCTTATTTAAGTAATACCATAGATTTTTTAAAGTATTTTTGGGTTGTGATATGATGAAAATACTGCGTTATAGTCGCGAATGTGGCAACGACAATTACTTTTTTTATTACTTAAATAGTTGCTCTTGAAACAGCATCATTCTCGCTTTTATAAAAAACATACTCTGGTAGATAATAAGTGTACATGAACAATTTATAAATTATATGTGGTAAATTTTAAAAGGTTCTCTTCGTGATGGCAAATGATTTTATAAAGAGTACTATAGATTTCATACTTACCATTTCTTTCAGTCAATTAGTAACCTACTTATTCCCGATTCATTGTATCAAATTTAGCAGAAAGTCGTTTTACGGATATTTATTCTCGTTTGTAATATGTGCGAGCATCAATTGTTCTTTTTTATGTTTACGAGAGCAAAATGTGATTACCGAATTGGCGTAGTGGTTTTATTACTACTTTGGAAGGAATTTTTTCAGCTTAAACGCGTTGTAATTTTAAAGTGATATTTTAATACTATGTGACACTGATTATTAAACCAAATTGCTGGATTGAAAATATACTTGCTTATGGCGTATCACAGAAATTTCTATATTTAAATAATACTATGCGACAAAAACGAATGACTTATTATATATTTTTGCACCAAATTTTGTACAAACGTTTACTGTTCTTAGAATAATAAATGACAAAGAAATTTTTATTGAAAGATGCATGCTTAGGGCTCCACGTAAACAAATACATTCAGCTTATTCCATTATCATGCAGGAGGGGTGTTTTTTTATTTGACAAGTGGAGTATATTTTCTTCACTTTAGCATCAAATCGGCTAAATAAATCAGCATGGTTGGAATCTAACACTTTATACTTCAAGACACTCAGTTAACGTTTATCACCGAGATTGCGGTCATCAATAGCAGGATATTATTAAATTGAATGGTGACAGTTAATATGTGAGAAAATATAAGCATTAAGCATAAAACTATTTATTTATAATATTTAACTTAATTATAACTAATATTCTAAATTTCGCGTTGTTCTAAACCATTCTTTGCTATTGATGCGGTGGTTTTATTATGTTCGTGTGTAGATTCATAGTGTTTGCCTTTAGGAAAATTCGGGCGCAATAAATTTTACTATCACTGTTAAAATTTAGATGCTGTTCTAACAAAATTAAATATTACTCAAAGTGATCAATTCATGGGATACGAAAGTATATTAAGAACAATAAGGTATGAAATCTTTATATTTTGTTACATACTTTAACAGCTAACAATTAGATAAGGAAAAGCTGAGGTACAAAATATTATAGCCGAGTGTCACAGAAAAAAGAGACAAATATTTAAACTATAAAGTTTTACAACATGTCTTGTCCCAATATATGTATGTATATAATAACGAAATGTGCATCTTAATCTATCGCCTTGGATTACATTGCGAACCAGAAAACTTTACAATGTATAATACTTTACCTGAATCATAAAGTGATGAAAATATTGAGTTGCCAGGAGTGCTAATAGCTTAATGTTAATACAGTAATATTGTAAAATGTAGAATTTGTAAATAATTATTGATATAAATTAAATGTTTTGATAAAAGACGAAACTGTAATGTTATCAAATATACAGCGGGTCACATTTTGATGATATTTCTCTATTGTATATCATACATTTAGAACGAATTCGGTAAAACTTCAGTACACTTTTCCACAAATTTTAATTCATTGCACTTGTAACAGTTCTCTGATCGCGTCCATTTAGAATCTTTGAATGCATATTTCTGGGTATAATTTCACAGCTGGGGACATTTTAAGGGAAGAATACTACGAAAAAACATTTCATTAGAGTCGTTAATGCTTTATGCTTTGAAATAGACATCTATTAACCGCGCTTAATGAGAAGTATTTTAGGTGATACTTTTTGGCTATAACCAGTTTTTCTTGACATTCTTTTTTCGTGTTCTTAATGTATTTCCTTTCCAGTATAAAATTCCCTGTTCAGCTATCCTTAGTACACTTAGTCATGAATTTTAACTCATTGCACTTGTAGCAGTTAAGTGCAGTTCTCCAATAGCGCTCATTCATTTCTTGTTAACTTGATTAACGATGGTGTGGATGATCCATCTGTACTATCTCAGGTTGGTCTATTGGTTTCATCTCATTCTACTCGATCTTTTGATTCCTTCGCTCTTCCGAGGACCAGGACTAATGTTCTATTGAAAGCTCCGCTTACTGACATGCGCAGGAATGCGAATAGGTTGTTTCCAGATCCCTTTCATAGAAAATAATATCGGTGGTTGAAGAGTTTGTGGCACAACTTCCGCTTCATCTCAGTTCTTTTTTTTTACCTAAAAATATATACTTAAGTTCTTAGTTTTTCATTTATTATTATTGTATGTTTTAATTTTCATATATATTTAAGTTAGTTTATTTAATACTTGTACACTGTACCTAATGTTTTTGATTTGTCCTTTAAATGGCTTGTCTGTTGGACAATAAAAATATTATTATTATTTTTATTATTTAGGGTTTTTTGCACGTCTATTTCTCAACAAAATTTCAAGAGTTTGGAATATTTTCAATATTTTTTTTAATCTACACTGCCGAACACGTTTTTTTGATTAATTTCCCTAATTGGTCTAGGAGTTTTTTTTTTGCTTTCTGTTGTATTTTTAACGCGCTTATTACAAGTAATGTGTTTCCTTTTATAACTCATTTTTGTAATAGCCTCGAATGCTTATTTTTCACAAATACTTGATACTACGAAGACTATTTACCTAATTCATTCTTAATTTATGACTGACAATAGAGACATATCTTATAAAAATGAAGTGTGTGACATTCGATGTTAGAATATTTAGCAAATTCTTTTGTAGTTGTACATAATAATAGTTCTTTTTATTGTTATTAAAGGCTTTTAGAGTTTTTTAGCTTTGTTTAGTGGAAGTAACTATGATTTATCATAGCAGGATATTCACATTTGATGACATTTAACATTCATGTGATGCGCAATAAATAAATTATGAGATTTACTACAATTGCAGTCATTTTGAATGTTAACTACAAAATTCTTTATTCCACTTTATTCTATTTAACCATCGTATATACAATTTTGCTCATTGTATTGTCATTTATATATTAATAATTTAGAAAGCGCACTTAAATGTCCTATAGCAACCACATTTCTTTTGTTTTTCATATTAAAATAATAATAATTTTAATTTTATTTTTATAATTTATTAATTTAACTTTCAATTACTGTTATCATTATGCGTTGTACGTTGGTTCAACCGATATCGCAATTTTTTTTTTTAATGTTTCGAGCAAACTGTATATCCTAAGTATGAGTTATAACTTCTCATTGAGATTTTTTCTTTTGCTAGTATATTACGATAGTGTCCAAAATCCCCTCACCTTCTCGAGTATATCCCGCAGTGTAGGCTTATTACTTGACATGATCTAAGGACCTTACTATCATGTGAACACCAGCAATATCTACTATCTTCAGAACCTATTACTAACATTCTATCCCCTTGTCGATCTTTATAACAGAAAACTCACCAATTACTGTGTTAGCTAGGATTATAATTTGTAACAAAAATAGTACACTAGGTTAAATTTATTTAAAGTAATTTATAATAAGGGAAGTATGAAATCGAAATCAAGACGTGAGCAATTTTAGAGCTGGCGCAATAATAACATGGTGTTTAAGCATGTGTTAATACATAACGAAGGCAGAAGTATATATATTATCTTAGGGTTTCTAGTTAAAATTACAAAATCGAAACTTCTACTTTTTCATATATCTGTTAATAGCATTTTGTACACCCATCACATGTTACTGTATATGGTAATGTAATTCGTAATTAGCTAGACAATCGATGTATTATTTTTTTTATTTCCTCATAATCATACAGTCTGTTCAGAAATAGAATATTCAATCAATTTTATGACAGTAAAATTATCATATCGGAATGTTTACAATTGAATTATTATATTGTAGATTCTATTTTTAGAATATCCTTATATTCACATTGTGCAAATCTTTTACTAATAGCTAGAGTTGCGTATTTTGTTCGAAATGCGGAGGTGTATTGTAGGGACAGCCATTCGAAGCGAACGAACCCTCTGAACTACAAATATGTCTACGTATATTTCACATATCGATAACTGTTACGCGGTAAATAAAATAATTATTAAAGCTACAATACGATTCGTTATGCAGAAATGTATTATATTGCGGAATAGCCGACCTAACTCGATAACAGCCGTGATCGTCAGTCTAATTCCATATATTCAACAGCGCAGACGAATGTTTTATGGAGCATGGTAATACCGAACTAATGACGTGAAAGCGGCCATTGGTTGACAAAGTAAACAGGTTTATCGGAAAGTATCTTAAATTGAAATATAAATACGCTAAAATATTGTGTACACTATCGAAAACACTGGAACACACATAAGAAATAAAAGAACTGACACGCCATTATATGCTGAATTTAAGTTCGATCTAACGTGCATGTTATTTGCTTGCAACTAATGTACTTAACCAAGGATCATTTTAATAATTCCGGAATAACTGTAATGCTGGTCTCGAATTACCAAGTCGGCGAATCTTCTTATAATTTCTTATATGCACACAATAGGCTTTCTTAAATCCTCGCCTGTGTTATTATTAATGTGTAAAAGGCTAAAACTATGTAATGGCAAAGCAATTACGCCACTGGTTCAACATACATTAGCAAAATTTAAACTTTCAGCAGAGAAACTATTAATGTTTGATATTGATTGAGCCAGACCAATAGGCTTGCCAAATTCATGTACATATTTCACCTCCTATTAGAAATTATTCGAAAATTTTAGTCTAAGGTAGATGAATTAATTGCAAGTACAAAGGCAGCGTTTCGCAAGTCTCCCAAATGTACTCGAGAATTTCACAAACTGTGGCCTCGTATCCCTGAACAGCTGACTCTTACAGCTAATTCTTACATGATGGGAAACCTGGTTATAGACAGTGATTTACCATTATATATATACATATTTTCAGGAAATAAAGTCCGTTTTTTCACACTTTAGTCCCAGAGAAGGTGAAACTATCAAGAACAGTTCATACTAAATTGTAAGATAGTCACGTTGGAAAAGATTTATAGAGTATGCAGAAAAATTGCTCGGTACTACTTGAAGTAATAGGGAATTTACAAAATTCTTCGGCTTTGTTAGGGGATTAACAGTGGACGTTCGCTCGCCGTTATGCATTGCCGCGTCTCATTAATTGACTTGCGCCGTGTTTATGCGTCGTGACATCTTAGCTCTACATCTGGCAAAATGAGCACGAACATTTATACATTCCTTTTTTTTGAACAGTTGAATGTTTATACTACAGACGAAGGTATACCCTAATATTTCGTTGTATTGCAAAAAATGCGATAACCTACAGAGAATAATTTGTTAATGAGATAACGAATTGCCCAATGAGAGTTGGGTTACTTGACAATTATTTTTTTGCCTCCATCTTAATTGTTGTTTTTAATCTCCTTTAGTGTGTTGGATTCTCCTGATATATTGTTGTAATGAAAATATGCGATTCTGCTATCAATTGACAAAGTATTTAAGTAGAAGGCATGACAAATACGAATCTCTTTATTATTAATGAAAAATTTGGAAAACTGCATTCCTTTGGCCTAAATACGTTTCAATTCTTTTTTGTACTTTGAAATTTGTTTTTGGTGGATTTACCATAATAGTTGAATTTGTCATTTTAAAAGAGCGCCCAAAATTTGGTTAAATGAGCAACAGTGTTCCCAATATTTTGTGAGCACTTAAAGGGACGTTTACTACATATTCTATAATTTAAAACTCCAGCAGGGTACTTCTACTTTCTTGTCTAGATGTTCTCCTCCACTTTGTTGCAATTCGTTTGTATCAATCATTTTACAATCATTTACATTTTCCTTCTTTTCTCGACTAAAAGTTTTCTATTTTCTATCTTAAGTACAACAGCTTATTATTATTTACATACAATAATGCTGTAAATCGTATTTTAGTATTTATACTTACTTACGTACCTATTATTGTTCCAAATTTCAACTTACACTTTATTCTCATTTCTTTCCAATAATGTTATTTTGAATCATTAGAAGTTTATTTTCTGTTGTACTTTCCTTTACATTATTATATGCTAACAGATTTTCGATTATCTCTTCAGAATCCATCACAATTTCGGTATTACAAATAATAAACACAGTTACTCACATTATTGATTTAATAAGTCATAATACAAGATTGCAGCACTGGGAAAAGCAACGGTCTAACTTTGGAGTTAGGGCATTCTTATACAAAGAGATCGAGTTAGAATAATGTTATTCTTAAACTTCCAGATATCTAAAGTTAAAACATACAAAAATTTATGAAATGTGGAAACTTAGGGAATATTATTGGAGTCATAAAATACGATGATATAAGACATTCCATTAATAACCCATTTTATTATAAAAGTGTTCGATGTTCTCTATTTACGAGACAACTGATGCTTATTCCCATTATGTAAAATAGGATGCGCTTCTATTTTATTTCGATTATTATTATTATAAAATATCTTTGACATTAGTTACATATGTACATCTACATCTATCTCTTGCCTTTTTCGATCTTTGCCATGTCTCTACCTATATAACAAAAAACTACTATTACCTTGTCTAGGTAATGGAAGTCGAAATAACATATGTCGATCAGATAGAGAAATGGCATCTGAACACAAAACTATTATTTTCTAGTACCAGTAGGAATTTTCTGTCTGTTAGCCAATATAATTCTCTGTACCAAGTTGTTTTCGTTATTGCAAATATTCTTATTTCAAGCAGTTTGGATAAGAGGATGTCACTTGAAACAGGGTAGACCATTAGTAAGTAGTCTTTACTTTTAAAAACATACAGTCAGTCAGCAATCCTTTAATATAATGAAAAACGCATAAACTATCCGATATCCTACAACATAGTGTATTGTAAGAAACAGTAAATTAAAGTATCTAAATTAGGACTATATTATATCGCATCATTACCTAAAAAAAGTTTATAAGACGCTATTTACAGTGTACTACAGTACTGTATAAATGCCCTCAAACAAATGAATTTAGTTTCGAAATTCAATTTGCTCTGAATTATAAATGGTGTATTCATAGTACCCTAAAATAAAACATAATTTGCGGTCGGCCGTACTTTCATATGTAGTAGTATTTTTAAAAGCATTCATTCATATAATCAAAGTTCATTTGTTTAAAAATAACAGGGTATTGCAAGAGAAGTGTATTTTTAATCAAAGTCAATTTATAAATAGATAATTAGCTCTTTAATCGGCTTTTGCTGGCCATTCTTTCTACACTGAAAAAGATTAATGAATATGACATCAACAGCTGAAGATAAATCTACGGGAATTTTTTTTACAGTAAAATATGGTTATTTTTCCAAAAGTTCATTCATGCCTAATTAATTTACCGAGATATTAATTACTTTTAGTTTTTATCAAGTTGAGAAGTTTACTTTGAAAATAAAAGCCCAGTATATAAATTCAGTATATTTTAAATGAAAAGTTTATTGTTATTAAATAATTCGAGAATACCAATTTTTCGAGGCCAATCAAATACATGTGAAATATCTACACAACTGAGGATAACTGAAGTAGAAAATAACGTGTAGAAAAGTTTGGGATAGATTAGACACGCTAGGGTGGTGCACAATTGCCTTATCCACTAATGTATGTTTTCTAGTTTTACTCTCATTATCTTCCGTATTACGAAGTCGTGGTTGAAAAGTACAAATTCTTTTTCGTCTTTTGTAATGGCACTCACAGAGAGACATTTCGTGCTTCTAACAGGACCTGCACATAGATTCTTTTACTAAATCGATAGAACTCAATATCAGTAGACCAGTCATCCTAACGTACTTTCTATTCTAGTCCAATAGGTCTGCTAGAGATAACACCGGCTACGAGGGTGAACAAAATATAAACTGAAATTTGTATTTTTCATTCTATTAAAACGTTTCAAAAATGTAAATTGACAAAATTATTTTTCTGCGTAATTTTCTGATTTGAAAGTATATTTCTGAGAACAGATACGAATTGCTTTATTTTGCTGATTGAGACTGCAGCCAATAGCGCATACGTGCATCGACAACGACTTCGATTTTTTAAATAAATTTTAATTTTACGTTTATCTTTTTTTTATTACTATTAATGTAATAATAAATATATTTGGACTTTTTTTTATAAAAATCAAATTATATCTAATTAAATTTATGTTCGATATCAAATCCTTCATTATAAATCAGAAGATGCGCTTGTGTGAAAACAAATAGTAAATGCACTTAAATTATCCGAATAATGTGCAATGCTGTGTCGCAAGTGATCAAAAAAAGTGTTCGTGTTTTGTGTATGATCTCAAAGAGAAGAGTTCCATTTCTAGACACACAACGTTCAGTAACGAGCCTTTGGATAATCCATAATCGATTGTTAATGGGTTCGAAAAGCACTAAAGCCGTGCTTTTTTTCGTTCTTTTAATACCAGTGAATAACATAATTACTGCACTAATAACTCTTGCATAAATATCTCAGAGTTTTCCGAAAGCGAAGTTCTGCAATCAATATCAGGCTAAAGAATAAGTACATATATGTACATCCTTTATTTTGGCTTCCGGACTGGAACCCTGTCTTCGTTAATACTAGCACGAACGTTTCGTTGCCACTAGTATAGGATCACTTCAGGGCTTAACGGTATTGCTAAAATTGATATATAGGGATATTGGTCACGGGTCAATGGGTAACGCTCCATTGACCCGTGACGGTTGAGAAGTTTGGAGATACAGGACTGCCAGCATTCAGCATGTCCCCTATCTCATCTTCTGTGTCTTACTCTTAAAATAAAAGTAAATATGTGTTTACAATGAATATATCTCCGATGAATAGATTGCTTCGTTGGACATTCCTCAAGGTTCGAAATTTGTCCTGTTTATTGCCCCTATTAACGGTACTACGAACTTTATAACCCCTGAGTCATTACTTATCACTGTTTCAGTATGATTTAACCTCCGACTTGTCTAAAATTGTTAGTGATTTGTTTTTGTACCATAGGTGATCATATTACTAATTCGTATTTTTTACAAGATCCACTATTTTACGGATATTGATAGGTCGTGTTATGTATTCTATCTATGTTAAGTTTTTATATACGCCTGTGATGTGTTTGATTGTTGCTAATGTATTAGACATTGTCTAGATATGCCATTAATTTCGCTTCATAATATATTTATTATAGTTTCTGGTACTTACAACTTGATCTTGTATTGCAATCATGAAACCTTCAGTTTGTGCATAGATTTTTCCGATTTTCACCTTTCTATTAATATGTGCTTGGGTTGTTTGTTCTTAGTGTGTTCCATGTATTATTTTATTTCTCCATATTTATGTTTTATTGTTGTTGATAATTATATGTTCTTTTGGATTGAAATTCATATTAGTGAGATTTTATTATTGGGAATTTATATTGGTTATAGTTGTCATGGTCAGAAAGCTTGTTCTGAGGCTTACTTCTACATAGTATGCATTTTTTATATCAATTTAAACTCTTCCTACTTCTTTTCAAAGTAATGTAGACCCTTCTACCGTAAAATGTTCATGATGTGTAAGATCGTTTGTGACTATTGTTCTAATGAGGCTATTGAGGGAGTCCAACTCTGTGTCTGCCTATTCTGTAAGTCCGAATGAATAAATCAGAAGTGGAACTGTATATGTGCTAACTGCTTGAGTTTTATTTTTAGCATCTAATTCGGTATATTAAAAATATTTTGCAAGCGATTTATAATTTTTTCTTGAATTAGTCTGTATAAAGCCATGTCCTTTATGTGTTTATTATTACAGCGGAAATTACCTAAAATGTTCGTCGCATTTAAATCAATAGTACGGGACTAGATTTTATTTAAAATAACAAATTTTTAAAAAAAACTTTCTGGAATTTATGTTAGCTATCATTAAATGCCTTTCTGTTTTAGATATGTTAATGCGTTTTTGATCATCAACATCTTAGTCACATCTATCTAATCAGTCTATCTAATCTTTCTATATATTCTGCATGTATTTTTTATAATATTTACTGTAATCCTTAGAACATTAACTACCATATTACCAAACATATCAACATTTTCTTGATCACCACTGTGACTAGGCAGATGCTCATAAAACTTCAGAATTTTTAACAAAATCCTTTATGTAAGTTTATGAGAGCTGTCATTTCAGTTTTATCCATTTTCTACATAAGTACAAATAAAGAATACTATAGACATCTGTTTAAAATTTGGAGTGCTGTAGTATCAGTAAATAATAAATTCATAGAATTTTATTTTTTGTCACTTAAAAGCCGCTATGTTAAAGATCATAATTCGTAAATTGTCCTCGTATATACTTTTTTATAACACTGATTGTCTCTCAACAATTAATTAGTCCTGATAATTGAAAATGTTCTCCCCATTTTACATTATACAATTTCATTTAATTGGGTACAACGGTTATTTTTTCATATATTTTTTTTAAGTTGAAACATTCTAATGGTTTTTACTAAATATGAGAATATGACAAACAACAAAACACATTAACAAAGCACATCGTACGTTAAGTCAGAGGTGACAAACCATGCAAACATTTTTTACATATCAACCTAACCACTCGTTGAACAGAAGCTTTTCCGGGATGATTTATTATTACTTTCTGCATGTGGCGCCGAACACCTAAATGGCGGTGACAGATTAACCACGTCGGTTATATTTTGATATTTCAACTTTCAAACATATCCGCTTTTAGGGAATTAAAAAATTATTTATATGAAGACCTGAACTTCAGTTTATTTGCAGAAGGTAGTCAGTTACTCCATACTGATTTTTGGACGCATATATTTTTACAGAATAATTAAGTTATAAATAACTTATAACAAAAAATTTGTTTCGCTAATATATCACAAACGAGAAAATAGATCGAAAAAAAAAATCAATAATATTTAATTGATTTAAGCCAGATTCAACAAGGATTTACATTTTATTAGAAAACGTTAAATATCGCTCCCGTGATAGTGACAAATCTTGCGACCCATTTACCTCACATAAAAAAAATATCGAACTCGCAAATTAATGTTGCATTATGTTTTTAAATGATTAAATTTTAAAAAAGTCTGAATTACACACCGGACCTTGAAATTCGGAAATATTTTAATATAGTGTTGGTGTAATGAGTGTTTCACATTGCGCGGTTTTCTTTAAATAAATAAAATATAGCGTTTGTCTGGGTATGTGGGCAAAAAAGTTGTTGACATTTATAAAAATGGCTTCGTATCAAAATGCGTTCAAATTGTTGAATTATTTTATGAAAAACAGCGTTCTGTGAAAAGAGTTTTTAGAAAATTATGTGAATTTTATGGTTTATATAATCGTCCATCTGAAAGCACTATTGGTCGAATTATTAAAAAATTTCAAGAGACCGGTTCCGTGGAAGATCAAAAAAGTGAAAAATACAGTCGTAGTGGTAGTTCACAAGAAAATGTTGGTTAGGTTCGTGAAAGTATTACCGAAGATCCTAAAATGTCCATTAAACGACCTTCACAACAACATGGACTTAGTGGATCAACAACATGGTGTATTTTACACAAGGATTTAGCTCTGGAGACATATAAGGTTCAAATAACACAGTAACTGAAGCAATTAGATCATTTAAAACGTAGTTTATTAGTCAATGTCATCAATGAACAACCAGCTAATTTTTCTCAAAAAATGATGTTTTCCGATGAGGCATATTTTGAACTTGGTGACTATGTTAATAAACAAAATTATCGTATCTGGGGTGAGGAAAATCCACGAATTATTCATGAGAAACCTAAGCATCCTAAACGAGTTACTGTTTGGTGTGCATTATGGTCAGGTGGTGTAATTGGACCTCACTTCTTTGAAAATGCTGCTGGTGAAACTGTAACTGTCAATAGTGATCGATATCGTCGTATGATAACCGAATTTTTGTTGCCTGAATTAATGAATATTGATGTATGTAGGGGATATGTTGTTTCAACAGGATGGCGCTACACCTCACTTTTCACACGAATCAGTTGATTTATTGAGAGAAAAATTTCCTGGACGTGTAATCTCAAGAAACGGTGATGTTAATTGGCCACCAAGATCATGTAATTTGATACCGTTAGACTGTTTTCTTTGGGGTTATGTGAAAAGTCAGGTTTATAAAAACAATCCACAACTAATTCCTGCTTTGCAAGATGAAATTATTCGTGTCATTGGTGAGATAAAGCCTCAATTATGTCAAAGTGTCATTGAAAATTTTACCAAAGGAGTAGACGTCTCTGGAGCTGCAAGAGATATTATTTTTCGCATATAAATGTCATAACTCATACTTCAATTACCAATAAAAAGCTTTTGAAAGTGAATGCAAATTATCTGTTTTATTTATTGTTTAAAAAAAACGCGAAATTTTAAATACCCTTTAGTATAACAGCACAATGCTTCTGAAAAACTACATTACAGTTGTCGTTTTAGATATCAAACCCTGCCTACAAACTATTTACACTTTCATATATATATATAGATTCTTTCTAAAAATTTTCAATTAAAATCCGTATGTTTATATTTCTGGAACTGGCGGCACTGTTAGTGTTGCATCCGATCTGATTATTGCACCGTAAAGATTGTCATTTTTGACGGTTTTATTATCCGGTCGTTATTTCTGTTGTTGACAGTAACTAAAAATTTTATGTCATCGAGAAAATGAAATTAACTCGCGAACATTTTCGTTCAAGTATTTTTCATAACTTTCGGCGTGGATTATCTCAACCAGAATTCATTGACGAGCTGAATTCTTTATATAGTGATGAAGCCCCATCGAAAACTACGGTATGTCGTTTGTATAGTGAACTTAAACTTGGACGGCGTTCTTTGGACGATGAATTTCGTGAAGGTCGTCCCATAAATGTTGTTGTGTCGGCAAATATTAATGCAGTGTCTGAATTGATAATGCAAGACTATCATGTGACATACCGTGAGATGGAGGCGTCTCTAGGTATTAGTAGCACCAGAGCGCATAAGATTCTGCATGAACCTTTAGCCGTTAAGAAACTATGTCTACGTTCGATACCACATAATTTGACAACCCCTCAAAAGAGGATTCGCCTCGATTGGCGCCGACAAATGCACAAAAAATACAAAGGCGGTGCTTCAAAGAGCATTTATTAAGTTGCCACAGGTGATGAATCTTGAATCTATACGGATGAGTCCGATAGTAAACAGCAGTCGACTATGTGGGTACTCCAAGTTGAGTCAAAACCAACAAAGTTGTTCGCTCTAGAAGCACATCAAAACAAATGGTAGCCTGTTTTTTTCAGAAAAAGCGATCACGTTGCAACCGTGCCCTTAGAGAGTTGTAGAATGATCAATTCCGAATGGTACACAATTATTTGTGTGCCAAAAGTTTTTGAAGAAATAAACCGAAAAGGACAGATCATTCTCCAGCATGACAATGCGAACTCTCACAGGTTGGTTCAAACAGTTGAAGAATAAACTTCGTGGCTATCGGTTTTCTACACATTAAGAGGCAAATGAGACATTAAAAACTCATATTTTAAAGTTACCGTCTTCACAGTGGCAGCAATGCTTTTCGGATTGGTTTAAACGAATGAGACAGTGCATTGATTTTCAAGGAGAATATTTTGAAAAGCAATAAAACTATTGTTGCTATTCCCTCGTATTAACCAAAGTATCAAATTTTTAAATATAGAAGAACTTACTTTATACCTGGTAATTAATGTTACACAGAGTTTATACTAGACTCGAGGAAACTTTTATAAGTTTGGTAAATGAAAACGTAGCAACAAAGAAACTTTAATTTTAAGTCAATAATACAAAGCATGCGTTATACGTCATAATTCTATGTTTTGCCCCTCGCAATCAGAATCAAGCAAATGTAGTCTATTGACATCATCGCAGGCAAGATTATCGTAAGTAGATCCGATTTCAATAGATCTTCTTCCACATATATAAATCTTCAAACCACATTTAAAATGTTGGATCATTTGCATTAATTAATAACAGCAAAATATCTACAAGAGGAAAATAGAAGGTATCAAAATTGATCTATGGAGGTGTGATTGAACTTACTGGAAGTCAAAACAAAACATCGTATGTCTAAGCTCTCAGCAAGGCGGGTGATGCTATGATGATTAAAAAGGTGAAAGAATACGAATGTCATACAATAGTTTAGAGCCTTACAATAACGAGGTTAATTATTTGCAACGATTTATTATGGCTATTATCCGGTTTCAGTACTATGCTCCTGAATCCAAACGATAATATCAATAGTAGACATATCATGGTGGGCTTCTTTCAAAGAATGTTAAGACAGGTATGGTAATGATTATGTTTTTTAGATTCGAAGGGCGTAATTATCATTGACTATATCGACAAGGGCTAAATCTTTAACAGACTTTATTATGCCATTCTGCCAAATAAGTTAAAGAAAGCAGTTTTTGAAAACGATCTAAGATGTCACACGGTAAAGTTTTTGTTCGTCCCGACAACGTGACTTGTCGTTATGAACGCCACTAACACAAGTCAAGTTGTTCTCGAGAAATTAGATTAGTTTTAATTTCGAGATGTTTTCTTAAGTTTTCCTTGCAAGAAGTTTCCGTCGGATGACTAATATATTGCAGCAACGGAACAGTATCTTAAGGATCTTAGGGAACATCAAATGGCATTATGAAATTTCAGCATCATTAACCGAAGTATTTGGGTTTGAGTGTAGACATCAAGTAGAGTGTTTACGATCTTTGTGTGTAGCTTTATTACGAATCCATGTGTCAATACTGTGTTTATTTCGTTTCTTATTGAAGATGACCACTTAGCTGTCGAAATATATATTTAGAGAATAAGCATTATTGCTGTAAGATATTTTTACTACCTTTTTGATTATTATGTTTTCAGTTAGCCTAAGTGCATTGAAGTGATGGGGAATACATTTAAAAATGATGAAAATCATAATACTTCAAGGCGTTTATTTCATTTCGTTCATTTCGCCAAATCCTCCTTGTACATTCCTGAAATTTACCTTCTGAAAGTACATAATGTTAAATATCATATGTGTATGAATAATTTTATTATATTTAGAGTATAATTAGACATAAAAACCAATATATTACTGCGGTAACTTAATTTAGAAATAAATATAAATGATGTATAATTGTTTCAATTTAACAAATAAGTATTGTAAGGAGCAATAAATGTATTCGATATTTGCTTGTCATTCATAGATTATTATAAAGTGGCAATATATGCACAACGCTATTCATATTGAATAAAGAAAAAAATTTGTGTAAGGTTTTTCACTATACATGTAAATGTCAGTGGGCATATTCTGTTCATTTATTTTATGTTAAAGGCCTTTTAAAAATAGATTTTAGCGATTGATTTTTTTCATACTTCTTGACAGTATGATTAGTTTGAAATGATATTTTTATGAACATTTTATATATAGATTTTTATAAGCTTTGTATTAGTTAAAAACAGGGGACTATTTTAACATACGAGATTTAAATGAAACATCTGCTTACTTTCAAGAAAAGTAAACAAGTCGAATTTCAAAATAAACCGCACAGTATTAAATAGTTATATGTATTTATGTTTACTGTTCATGTTTATAGTTTTTCTAAAATCCAACTTGTGTTTCTTATTGCACATAATTTAAAAAGGTTTTCTGAATTATAGATTTGAATCTTTTTACACGGGAGTCATCTGGAAGCACCCAAATATCTATAAATTTTCAAATCTACCAAAACTAGTAGTCCTAATCATGTATTAAATGCTAATGAAATTAATAACTTTTTAGGAAATTGGTACCAAATACTTCTAATTTAAAAGCTAATTTAATAAGAAAGTACAATTTTCTTACAATTTTCATGTTTACATGCGTTCGTTTTAGAGTGATTAATATATAAATAATTTATAAATTATTTTTTCTATAAACAAAAAGTCCTAGGGAAGTGCTTGAGTGGTAGAATTATTTAATTACGCTGCTCGGGCATACCGAACTTTGTGTATGTTCCTGACAGCTGTATCCTGAACGGAGAACTTTCTATGTTTTTGGAAAAATACATTTATTGTTCTATTGCTCATATGGAAGAAACCAATGAATTATGCAGATTTGAGTTCAATTAACATAATTCTGAATTTGTTGAAAGTATTCGAAAGGTGTTAAACATGCAACATCAGGGATATGTACTGATATCCAACTTACTTAGAGAATTGAACGGTACAGACAATATAATAGAAATTAGTAATTGAAGTAGGATAACAATACTGATATTACTTAATTTTTGCTAAAATTTTGATATCGTTTTTCGTGAAACATTTTTATGCGCTGTAGTAGTCTCGATAATTGTGCTATAAAATTACTTTTCAAATAGATCACAATCTGTTAAATTGTCAACAGTGTTTCAAATAATCTTTCGTCATCTAGTATTGCTCAAAGAACCAGTCTGAGTCCATTGCTATTTTCGATATATGTATACTTGTAACATATTTCATAGTATAAACATATACAATGTACGGAGTATTCATATAACACGCAGTGGTGTCAATTTTTCGAACCATTATAGTTCCGTGTGTCTCCGACTAGGATCCGGTTAGTACTAGTACAACAACCACGTGCTAGAGGTTTTTTTTAGTTTTCATCCCTCACCGATAGTGCCGATTTGTAAGGGATGAAGACTAAAAAAGACCCCCAAGCACGTGGTTGTTATATTAGAGAAAACCAACTGGACCCTAGCCAGGGACTTACGGAACTGTAATGGTTCGAAAGATTGTGTGATTGTGATTGAAGATATGATTAGATAGACAGACTGACTTCAATTACAGTTAAATGGTAACAATCTCGCGTTTACACAATTCCATAAGCTTGGAGTTTTTTATAGCTAATTCTTACAGATTTGGAAAAAACAGTAGTAACTTATAAAGAGCGTACGCAAGATTGAAGTTACGTCACATTCATATATAGAAAGTACTTCACCCCCTCTAAACAAAACATTATTTCAATACAGTGTTCATTGAATGCTTATAAATTGTATAAGAGTATCTATTATATATTCAAAAATACTTTAGTGAATAATTTTAGATATGAGATGAAAAGTTATATTTTTGAAAAGCAATGCCACCTGATAAATCTTGAGAACATAAATTAAACATCTCCTGGACATGTATCCTTTTTCATGTATTATTAGTACAATAATTGAAATTAATTGGGTTTAGTTTTAGGTTTTAGGTAGCTCTATTTTTGTTTAATATGTACATATAATGATTTGCTGTTTCATGGTTTAAGTGGAAGATTGGACACGAAAAATTTGACGTAATTTAAACTTGTACCTTAAAATGTTTTTAGGACTGTAATTTATAATCATATATTTTATAACTCCAAATTGTATTTTCCACCTGTTTGGCATAATTTATAGGAGTAGAGATGACTATTATTAAAATATGGCAAGCATACTGTAAAATAAAGTCAGTATATGTATCACTTAGGCTCGCACAAAAGATGTAAAAAGATTCACCCCAACTCTCTTTGTAGTACGTATTGTAAATAGCCTAAATTTTAGTATTTTAAAAGAATTCTCTTCATTTTATTAAGCAATTGAAACGCTATCTGCGTAGGCAACTTTAAATTATCTCTTACTGAGTTTATCGATATCTTGTTCATTTCTATTTATGCATGAAATTCTTGAAAGAAAACAAATTATAACATGGAGAAAAATTTTATGCTGTCAGGGAATAAAAATATTTTTCTTGAGTTTTGCTGACAACGAGAACAGAACTTTTTATAAAAAGGATCTGTACGAAAAATATGGTCCTTAACTAGAATGGGTATGAATAAAATAAAGAACGGAATTAATTAGAACGGAATGAGAAATCTCTACGATTACTTTTCAAATGCCTTAATTATATTTACAAATTACTTAGCTTCCTTGCAATTTCCAATATTACTATAGAGCTTTTAACAGTAATCGTAATATACATATAATAGAAATAAATTAATTTTGAGAATGACGGAATATTTTATGAATGTTTAAAATGAACTACTGTTGATACGGAATTATTGAATCGATGTACCATTGCTTGACTTCACTTTAACTATGAATTTCGATTAACACCAAATAGTGTCCACATTTCTTATTTATTTCAAATAAAAACTGTTTCGCGTCGCTACATGAGTTTTATTCAGTATGAACAAAGGTACTAGGAATATTTTGCAGTATGACGCAACAATGAATCATAGGAAGCCGCTTGTTGCTGCATGTTGAGACAAATTCATACGTGCATAGAAGCCGCCGCGCCATGTCAATGGGCTCAGTTATTCATTAGCAGTGAGAATGTAAAGCGCTTGCGATGGCATCGTGGTCACGAAATGAGATAAGGGCAGTTTTACGTTGTAATTTTGTGCGTGGTTTAAACATAGATCAGTGCTTCGAAGAAATTACTCTTGCACTAGGTAATATTTGTCAACATCGCACAACGATATTCAGGTGGTATAGAGAATTCCAACAGAGAAATTTAAATGTGGAGGATGCTGAGAGGTCAGGAAGGCCACGAACGTCAGTTTCGGAGGAAAATGTTACTACTGTGAGGAAAATGCTTGGCGAGGACAGGCCTAAATACACCAGCAATTCGTTCGATTCTGCATGATTATATGCACGTGAAGAAACTTTGTTCTCTCTGGGTGCCGCATCGACTGACTGAAGAGTAGATAACACGATGTGTGACTTGGTGCCGGGAGATCCTAAAAAAGTTTAATAGGATACAATCTAGGTATGTGAACAGCATCGTGATGATGTGCCGACCAAAGCTCAAAACAAAGTTTGGCTTTTGATGATGAGGACACACTCGTAGTTGTCAGAAAATCCCGATCTGTAAAGAAGGAAATGATATCTGTATTTTTCAAATCAAGTGGAATTGTGGCACGCGTCGAGTAACAGATAAAATAAGATATACCTAATGGCAAAGCTATAATGGAAATAAATATAGTGATTATAAAGCTAGGGAATAAAGTATAAGGAGGATTAAATTAAAGTATGTATCGAACGATACGTGAAGTACTTGCGTGTGTTTGTGTATAAGTATATATATCCTGGGCCAGGATGCTATGTATATTTTGTGCTAGCAAAACAAACACGTGGACACTACATGTACGGGTAAAACTTAACTATTCAAGCTCATAGAAGGAATATGTGCAGCATTGATCATAACTAGGGTGGAAGTGTTTTTCTTTTCCTAGAAGCTGGGGCTTTTAAGAAAAGAAGCGGTAAACTAAGAAGTAGGGTTTGATCGTATTTGAACTAACGAAAGACTAGGCACGCTAAAAATTGGGCGCGCCAAAAAAAATTAGGTTAAATTGAAAGGGCGACAACAATGTAATTACCAAGTAGATAGATATCTAGACAGAATAATAGACGCATATTCTATGTGAAAAAGATTAATATTTGAATCTCTAATTACATATAGAAATCAATGAAATGGAATTATTATTGACTGTGAATCAATGGAATGTTTCCAAGACTGTTCCAAGAAAAGGTTCGAAAAGTTCTAGGCATTTGGTTTCCTTTTTTGGTTCATTTTAGAACTTTTATGGTGTACATATAAAAAATTTCTTCTACACGTTTTAAATACACTACACTTATTTCAACAAAATAAGTCGTTTCTTTAACAAATTTACACTTTTCTCTGAACATCTTTCGTATTTATAAGAAGTGCCTGGTAGAAGCCGTTACAATAATATTATAATACTGAGAGAATATACTAGTATAATACTTAACAGTAGTGATATATTAGTTTATACATAATGATAAGTAATGTAGTAAGGGGTCAAAATTTATACCAATAAAAGTAATTAGTTATCTCTCAGCATTTCATTAAACTCGAATGCAACCTTCGGTATAATAATTAGTCCTAAATATAATTTTTCTAAAATGTTCGTGTATTTATATAGTAGTTCTGAATTATACACAAAATGTTTGAAAATTGATATTACTTTTATTATTCAGTCAGTCATAATTGCACTTATGATAGAATACATTTATATCCATTTAATGTTGTTAGACAGCTCTAATGACAATATGGAAGCTGTTATTATTTAAAACTACAAAAAAAAGGTTCACAAAAGTTTTCGTACACGTGACGAAAGTAATTCCCAAAACTAAATAAAAAAAAATTCTAATCAATTTAATATTCTGTTGCGGCCCCTGTTATCTTCTTTTGCAGCTGTTTGTTTTTTGGAAATAGGTTTAACTAAATTTTCTATCAAAATAACAGTAACGGAAAAAATAACAGTAACTATCCTACCAATAATGATATTTTCAATGTGCTCAATCTGATTTAAATCTGGTATATGAGGCGGTAAGCATACATGGTAATATAACCATTCTTATACAACCTTTCGAAACTATTTCGGAATAATTAAGTTTACAGTTCAATAAATACTAAACTAGTCGTCCCAATCGCTACTATAGGTCCACACATCATCTTGAATCCACCTCTATTCTTTCTATGTAATAGGCTAGTCTATTAACATCACCAATGAAAGGCTTTTCTGTAGTACTTTCCTTCCAGTTTCCAACTAACCTGTATCAATACATTCGATCTTATCCAAGGGTTTAAATGGTACAGTGCACTTGAACTTTTTCTTAGACTGCGCTCATTTAGAATCTCTGGAGTCTCCTTTCGCGGGGTAGTTTAAACAGTTCCAAATACTTAGTTTTTTACTAAATTTTAGAACGCGATTTACCAATAAATTTGGCTATTGTATCCAAGAACTTTTTTTTTGTATAGTTTTATTAATAACTCATGCATATTATATAATATGTGTTTACCTTTTCAACTCATCTTTAAAAATAGAAGCCCAATTTTCCACGAATACGAATTGCCAAAGAAAAGATTTATCTAAGTCCTTGAAAGTGTCTTAGAATGGAGAAATACATCGCAAAATGAAGTATACGAAAGCTTTTCTGGCATTTTGGCGTTAAAACGATTATCAAATTCTCTTCTAGCTTTAAATACATATAAACACCTTTCATATTGTTAATAGATGATGATTCTATAAAAGGGTTTTTTCCCAACAAGAAAACATCCCATCGAATATGGTTCAAAAAACATATGCTCATTTGGAACAGATTTCTGATTATTGATTAGTGAATTTTCTTGCAAGTACTCCAGATTTCACAATTATGGATCAGTTTATTTTTCCTTCCATGGAAAATACAATTTTTAGAATGACACATTATGCATTTGAAGCATAACCCATGAGCATTCGGCAACCGCGTCATAGAACATAAGGCATAATAATATTATATTGAACATTTTGTGTAAATTTGGAACAGTGATTGACTTTACACGTTTTACAATAAAAAAATGCACACAACAAATGACATTTGTAAAAATTTTGTACTAAAATCCTCTTCAAATTAATAACTTATGTGAAGGTATGGTATACATATGCCAGTTGTTCTAGGTCAATCCTGTATATACCCTACGAGTACTATTCTCCTTATTTATAAACACATTAATCACACATCGTAATCGGATCCACCATAAAGGATATATAAACACATTCTGGGGAATCTAATGACCAACTAACTAACAAAAATTAATTCACATGGTCAAATAATAATAATTTGTAGTTAATAATAATGTAGAATATGAAGACTAGTTAATTATATTTTTGATGGTATGCGGAAGAAGAGGAAGCAATTAATGAAAAGGTGCTTAACGTTAAAAAAATAAGTTGAAATACATTAATAAACCAAAACGTTTTATTTTCGTGGAATAAGTGAATCGGATTAATACAGCTTTTTAACTAAAATACCCAAATTTCAACTTCTATAGTGTATTTAAGTAGATAGTAATAAACTTTCTAAAGTCAGATAATAAGGGATTACGGACGTCAATCTTAAACTTATAATTTTATAGTGAAAGGTCGAAAAAATTTGTTTTTTCTTTAAGGCCTTGTATTAAGCAAACTCCTATATCGATCACAGAAACGTCATCAATATTTTACAAAACGCTTTTCACGGTAAGCGCGAAGAATATTTGGAACCTATAAATAAAATATGTTATAATCGAAATTACCGTAAAAGTTGACAAGAGTTAAGCGACAGGCAATAAATTGTTCTTTGTCTTAACGAGTTTGTCGATTTTTCATAAATCTACTTACTTCTTGGTAGTAAAGATGCTTTTCTTATGATTGGAATGTATTTTAAGCCATTGAACCAATCGGAAAACTATTGTAATAAAATAGAGAACTGAGTTTATTGGATTCCTAAGTTATTAATCGTTACATTGTCTTGAAAATTAACAAAATTATTAGAGATTCGATTTTTAAAGCAATAACCCTAAAAATGTGTATAAAGTTAGAACATTTTAATGCAATCACAAAATTCAAAGACCTAAATATGCATAAGCGAATAGGTTAAGAGATAATGTACACTATCTAGTTGGTGTATATTAAAAATATAGTTACAAGATAATAACTCGACTGAAGTTTACCTTTTATACCTATTTACTTAATCAGTCTATATGTCCTTACAGAGGCTTTTTGGGGAAGTTGAACTATTTTTTAGCTTTCCCAATCTATACCTTCTTCCATCTACCCTACAGGTATCCTGTGAACTTATTATTTCAAACAATTTTGAGAAATCCTTTTTTTTTAATAAATATTTTCCATTTTTTTAATAGTTCTACTGAACTTTCGAAAATATATTATATTCATATTATTAACACTAACTGAACTAACTACTACTGTAATATCTTAAATCAGTTTAAGATTTCTTATAAGTTTCTCATGTAGGTATTTCGACAAAAATTTTGTAGAGGTTTAAATTTTCTCACTTTTACAAATTAATGTCCATCATATTCTATGCATTTGTCATTTTCCGGAACCAATCATCAACAAATTCAAAAACCAGCTGCATAGTGGCGACCGAGGACGAGGACGTCTTTTAAATGCTTCAACCATCGGGTGACACTCTCTTGGGCTTTTAGCACAATGTAGAAGGGTGATCCCATAAGTACCCGGCCTGACCTAGAAATGGCGGTAGTTTTTTGAAAAATATCACTTTATTAGAAAGTACACAACCCTAAAGGCATATGTTATACGTTTGAAGACGCCACGTTGTTTAGTATTAGTTTGATAGCGATCAATAGTGAAAGTTTTCAGTGAATTTGTAAAAATGGAGAAAATTGGTCATAGTTACGCGATACAATACTTTTATTTTAAAGGCCTCAGCCCAACCAATATAAAAGCTGAACTGAATTCTACTTTGGATGAGTCTGCTCCTTCGTTAACGATAGTGAAATATTGGGTAGCAGAGTTTAAACGAGGCCGTACGAGCTGCCACGGCTAGTATTGCAGGGGTCGACCAAATGAGGCGACGACTCCAGAAATGGTGAAGAAAATCCACAAAGCGGTACTGGATGATCGTCGACCGAAAGTGAGCGAGCTGGCAGATATAGTAGGCATTTCAAAAAATGCGATGTATCGTACATTAGCTGAAAATTTAGACAATAGAAAGCTGTGTAAGATGGGCTCCGCGTTTGTTCACACTCGAGCAAAAACAGTGTCGTAAAGATGTTTTAATTGAGTGTTTAGAGAAGTTTCACAGCAACAAAGTAGAAAATTTGAGCCGTTTCATAACCATAAATGAAACATGGGTCCATCACTTCACACCCGAGACAAAAGAACAATCAAAACAATCGACTCAAAAGGGAGAACCAGCTTCAAAGAAGCCGAAGACTGTTTCGTCTGCAAGCAAGGTCATGGCATCGGTTTTTTAGGATGTGCATGGAATAAGTTTCATTGAATATCTTGAAAAAGGAAAACGGCGAGTATTATGCGAACTTATTAATACGTTTGAGTGAAGTAATCAAGCTAAAGCGGCCGCATTTGACAAAGAAGAAAGTGTTGTTTCATCAAGACAATGCACCAGCTCACAAACCCATTATTGCAATTACCAGAATTGATGAATTAAAGTTTGAATTGCTACCTCATGCACCCTATTCACCAGCTTTAGCCACCTCGGATTATTTTCTATTCCCAAACTTGAAAAAATGGCTCAGTGGTCCAAGATTTTCCAACGATGAAGAAGTGATGTCAGCAGTTAATGGCTATTTTCAGGAACAAGACAGTTCTTATTATAAAATGGGTATTAAACTTATTGAACATCTCTGGGAAAAGTGTATAGAGCTGAAAGGAGATTGTGTTAAAAATTAAATATATTTCTTGCCAAAATTTTTGTGTTTTCTTTTTTGGGTCGGGTACTTCTGGGACCACCCTCGTACTTCAAAATTTCCTTCACGGTGAAAAGGGTCGTTATTTTCATATTAATAGATTGACAGACGCAACAAGCGTACCTGTATTTTGAAAGAATAAAACACAAGTAAAGCCAGGTGTCGTCGTTTGTTAAGGACATCTTATATTACAACGAAATTTGTCTTCAATCAAGAAATGTATTACCCAGAAGGAGTGAATCTTTCGCACTCAAAAATGATTATGCAGAATAGTATAAATTGCCAGTGCATTAATGCTCAAATATTCTTCTATCTCGCAGCACGCATATCTCTGCCCAATGTTCTCCTAAGTAGCGGATAAAGTTTGGCGTCCTGACTTTGAAACATTTTACAAAATGATATGTCCTTTCTGTAATGCTATACCACGTGAATTAGCTAATATTCATTTTGGCATAATTGCGAATTCACAGAATTATATTTTGTTTTTGACCAAGATGGTATAGTTTGGAAGTAATTAGAATAGAGAGAAGTAGATTATAGTATAAGACCTGTCCAAGGTCTTAGCCTATACTCTACTTCTCATAGCGTGCAATTATTTGTTAGTTCGAATTGCGAAACTGTGTTAGTGCCCTTAGTATAACTAACAAATTTACTTTTATTTTGCAGTATGCATTTTTATAATATTATTATTGCAAAAAACGTTCTTGAATGGAATGGTTATCACTATTGTAAAGTTAATTCCTCTTATTTAGCTAAAATATGCATCTATTTGCTTACTAGAGAATTGCATAATAATTTTATAAATATTACAAAGGGTACTAGGAACGTTTTGCAATATGACGCAACAATGAATCGTAGGAAGCTGCTTGTTGTTACATGTTGAGACATGTTCATACGTGCATAGTAATCGTCGCGCCATGTCGATGGACTAAGTTATTCACTAGTAGTGAGAGCGTAAAGTGCTTGGAATGTAATCATGGTCACGAAATAAGATAAGGGCAGTTCTGCGTTATAATTTCGTGCGTGGTTTAAACATAGATCAGTGCTTCGAAGAAATGACTCTTGCACTAAGTGATGTTTGTCCACATCGCATAACGATATTCAGGTGGTATAGAGAATTCCAAAGGGGATGTCTAACTGTGGATGCGAGAAGCCGGGAAGGCCACGAACAGCAGTTACGGAGGAAAACGTTACTACTGTGAGAAAAATGCTTGGCGAGGACAGGCGAGTGACCTACGAACATATAGAGAGTACTTCAGGCCTAAATGCACCAGCAATTATTTCGATTCTGCATGATCAATTAAACGTGAAAAACTTTGTTCTCTCTGGGTGTCGCATCCACTGACTGAAGAGCAGATGACACGACGTGTGACTTGGTGCCGGGGGATACTAAAAAAGTTTAATCAGGGGCAATTTCGGTATGTGAATAAAATCGTGACAGATGACGGGACTTGGCTGTACTATTACGACGTGCCGACCAAAGTTCAAAACAAGGTTTGGTTCTTTGATGATGAAGACACGCCCGTAGTTGTCAGAAAATCTCGATCTGTAAAGAAGAAAATGATAGCTGTACTTTTCAAATCGAGTGGAATTGTGGAACGCGTCATTTTGAACACACAGAAGACAGTCACATCTAAGTGGTATACTGAACAGAGCCTGTCTAAAGTCATCCTCCATCACGATAATGTTCCAGCTTACCGCGCCAAAGTCTGCACCGAATATTTGACAACGACAGGATTGAAACTTCTCGAGCATCCTCCCTACAGTTCAGGTCTTGCTCCCTGCGACTTTGCACTGTTCCCGCATGTGAAAATGAAGCTAAAAAGGAGGCGGTTTTCCAGTGATGAGGACCTTCTGCGGGCTTGGGATAACGAGTGTGCTTTACACCCTAGTGAAACTTGACAGTACTGGTTTAAAGGTTGGTTTCGGAGGATGGAGGGGTGTGTTGAGTGCAGACGGAATTATTTTGAAAAAATTATATAAACTAAGCTGTATTGCAAAGCTTTCCTAGTACCCTTTCAAGTGTTCTATGAAATATATTAGGAAGTAGAAAAATTGCAAAACGCATCACTGACAATACAGTTTGTATATTTCTGACCTTAATTTTGGAAACAGGTATTCATTTTTTACGAACCTAATGATTTGATTACGTATTTACCAAGTTCATTGTGGTTATACTATTATATGTATATATATATATATATATATATATATATATATATATATATATATATATATATATATATATATATATATGTGTATATATATATATATATATATATATAAGTAAATGTAAGTTATATATATCAAAACAATATTTATTTAGTAACCAGTAGTTACAAATCGCATTTGAGGAAAAACCGATATTATTAATCCAAACTAAACTTATTACAAACTTTTGTATTTTGCTGCAATTTAATTACAATTTGGTACCTTGGTACCTTTGGTACACTTATTTTAAGTTCATTCTAAATAAGAAAACTTTACCGTAATTATTGTCTGACGTCTAAGAAATGCACGTATTTCATTGATACTAGAACGCTTAAAAAGTTGTAAATTTCTCGACAACCTTTGCAAATTAACTTCTTTGAGCATAATATGCATGAAAATTATATTTCAGGAAGCTCTAGCATATATAGTTATAATAATTAATATTATTCTAAAATATTTTATAAACATATTCGGAACAAAATTAATTTGCGCGAGTTGCGTTCTAATAGAGTCTAAGCTAGCAATTCCATTTTAAAAGTTTGCATTTCGTAAATAAATAGTTGTCCATTTTAATCTCTTTACTTCCCATACATTTCTAGGGAGAAGATAATTTATTTGAAATGTAAGTTATTTTTCTTTCATGCTCCGTGCCATGTGTCTTTGAAAAAAACTATTACTCTCAGACAAAAAAACGCGACTCTATCAAGTTGTCTGTTCTAATAAATTTATTTCGAACACTCTTGTCTTGAATTAGATTGAACGTTTCCGTTTTGGTACAAAAAAGACCATTACTGTAATAGTCTATTTCCCGTCTAAATTGTGCTTGGTAATACATGTCTAACTCAACAGTTTCTACGAATATTATGCCTATAAATCAATATAAATCTTAAATATTACCAAACTCAGTGGGATTTGTAAATACGTACAAGAGAAAACAGATGGTTCTATAATAGACGAGTAGTTCAAAAGTACAACTGAAATAATTTATACTTAGTAGATTTTGGTTAATTAAACATACACATGTGTAAAATTATCTTATATGTATGTCTAATGAGTCTATAACGTCGAGAGGGGTATTCCAGTGGATACATTATTTCCCTAGGCTTTAAGTTGTGCATGTGCCTGGCCTAATTAGTGGCACACTAAGTTTCATAATATACACCTACACATTAAGTAAATATAGTAGGCAAGATCAAAGTTTGAAACACTTTAATCGTTTGGTTTTACTATTTTTATTTGTTAATTTGGCACCACACCACCGAATTTCTTCCTTCATTGTTGGCACTTCTAGATCTCGATGTATAATTTCAGTTGACACACAACAAAATTTCATTGTTGTTCGAAGCATCTTGTTCCGTGGAAAAATTTCGAGGCTTGATTTGCTTGCAGCACTTTATAACTGAATGCAGAAGGTGGGCTACTGGACAGTTTTTTGGACCTGAACGTTGTCCTTTATTGATAACAGCGGTTTTCTTCTAATTAATCAGTATAACTTTCTAATTGTAGTCCTAGTTGATGTCATATCTTTTGCAGAGATATTTTTGGCTGTCAGAACATTTTTCCTGTTATTGTTGTGAAAGCTATGTGAACAGGTTAACTTTCATTTGATTTAAGATGCCGAATTTAAACCATTCTCCCACTTTATTTAAACTCTCCTGTAAGTATTTTAATGCCGTTTTAATAAATTGGCGTAAACGTGTTCCTATTTCGCCAAAAAGTGTCTACTTGCTAAATATGACTTACGATGCAGAAATTACATATTAAGTTTATGGCATGCCAAATCTTATCGAACGTTTGGGTTACACCTAGGAATGCAGCAGAACAATATCTTTTCTCTTCAAGCTCTTTACTGATTTTATTTACAATCGATGAACTTGTAGAGTTCTTTGTTGCTGCCTAAACCCATATTGATTATAAAGGACTAAGTACTCTTATTCAATATTGGTTTTACTCCTGTAAGTAATATCTTCCACTAGTAGTAGATTAAATGATCTGTAGGATGTTTGTTTTTTGGCGGATTTCGCTTGTTTAGTAATCTTCTACCTTTAGTGGTCTTTGTTAATAATTACTACACTAATATCGGGTATATTTCGTTTTTTATTACTTGTTTAACTTCTTGGTATTTATCTTTTGGAATTGATAAAACGATTCTGTACAGAGTATCTAGTTCGCTGCATATGTATTCTGCCATGTTCTACTTAGATTTTTAAATGCTTAAATACGTTTGCTAGATGTTTTACAAACATAACTGCTGTTTCTTTATCTGACCTCGTCAAAGTATCAATAGTATTTTATTAGAATGTTCTTTTAATTTTTTTTATTGCTCTCTATAAAGCATAATTGCTCCTTTCTATAGCTGTTAAAATCTCCAAATAATTTTGTTTATTCATTTTCTATCTCTTGTATTAATTCTCTTAGATTTGTAGAAGCTCTCTCAATGCTTTTTTTTGTCACCGTTTTATAGTTCGTTGAAAACAGCAAATATCTAGTTTCCTTCGGTAACAGAACACATGATTTTCGGGAAAGCATAGGTCATAGCTGAACCGATCCACAATTAATTTTTACTTCAATTCTGCTTAAACGTAGATAGAAAATTTCCAGCATCATTTAGAAAATCTATGTAATTTTACTGATAAATTAGTAGTGCGATATCTGCTTAAATATCTTTTGTGGAAAAGTAGGCTGAATAAAAATTAATAACCTTATGTTTTGTATCTAATATGCCAAAATAGCTCACTTGATATGAGACAAAAAAACGAATTTCTGTTCTACTAGTCATATATACACAATAACCAAAAGTTGTAGCTATCTTGGTCTATTTTCACATTAGTAAGGTTTCCTAAAATAATTTCTACATTTTATTACCAAAGCCCTTGTAAAGCGTCAATAATAAATTTAAATTTAAATTTAGATCGACTTTTTTTCATTCTATTAGCGCATTCTAAGAAATGTTTGTTTTTAATTCGTAACATAATATTCTGCCTTACCACTATAACAGCTTGATTTCCTTTTAACATAACATATAATTAAGGGGCATATGTTTAAAGGATCGCCACCACAAACAAAATTTATTTTCATAAATATCGCAATGAAATTTCTTTGAAATATATGCACCGTGTAGTCATTACAAAATGACTGAAGTTTAATATTTTGTTTCATTAAGGAAAATAGTAATGTAGATAAAGCAATTTAAAATACTGATTAAATATACTCTGTATAAGATCCGCTATCGAGCATAATTTAATATTTTTTTCTAGATCTAGAAATATACCTAATTCTTGGTCAACTGGATATCAGAAACTGCTTCAATATATGTTACTGCACTCAAGAAGTTATAATCCCTCATTTCAAATGTCGGAGTAATCAATTCTGGCAATCAATCAACCAATATAATTTTACTGGATATGAAACGAAAGAAATATAGTAATAATTCTCACAATACAATAAATGAAACAAAAATATGTACATAAATGTTATTTCCGGAAAAAAATTAGTTAATTGAAAAGAATAATTTAATTGTTTCTAAGAGTAGTTATCTCTAATTTTGTATTGCAAATATCTGCTTTACTATTCATACGTTTGTAACAAGTCATATTATACTATGTTACATATTAAAATATAGCTAAAAATTGGATTTCGAAGATTAAAAATTATTTATTGTAAATTTATACCAATTAGATGTATTAATCTTGTTATACACTTTTCTTTTTCATTTATTTAATTCTGAAATATACCTAAGCAGATGGAAAATCTAACAAAATTCAAAATTTCATAAAAAAATTAAATAATATTTCGTTAGGATGATATAGTAAATGTTTATATTTTAGTGTGTCATTTGCAAATATGCAAATCACAAATATTTCAGATACTTGTACATATCTTCTAGACAAATATACCATCTTACTAAATATTTGTATATGTTGAAATTATAGAAGGCTATTGAATCGAACAACTAATTTTGTCAAAATTAATTCCTCATCTAGATATTGCTGTTTATTTTATATTTAAGTTCACATAATGTATGTAACTATGTGCAATGCAACTATATCGAATGCACATAAGACGGTGGTGGTGAGAAGTTGAAATTACGATTTATGTGCATTATGCTACTGTAAAATGTATTTCTTAAAAACATTACATCTATGTGGTGTAGACTTAATTTTAGAAAACAAAACTTATTTTTCAAAAGAAATTATAGAAGGCTATTGAATCGAACAACTAATTTTCTCAAAATTAATTCCTTATCTAGATATTGCTGTTTATTTTATATTTAAGTTCACATAATGTATGTAACTATGTGCGATGCAACTATATTGAATGCACATAAGACGGTGGTGGTGAGAAATTGAAATTACGATTTATGTGCATTATGCTAGTGTAAAATGTATTTCTTAAAAACATTACATCTATGTGGTGTAGACTTAATTTTAGAAAACAACTTATTTTTTAAAAGAAATTATAGAAGGCTATTGAATCGAACAATTAATTTTGTCAAAATTAATTCCTCATCTAGATGTTGCTGTTTATTTTATATTTAAGTTCACATAATGTATGTAACTATGTGCAATGCAACTATATCGAATGCACATAAGACGGTGGTGGTGAGAAATTGAAATTACGATTTATGTGCATTATGCTACTGTAAAATGTATTTCTTAAAAACATTACATCTATGTGGTGTAGACTTAATTTTAGAAAACAAAACTTATTTTTCAAAAGAAATTATAGAAGGCTATTGAATCGAACAACTAATTTTGTCAAAATTAATTCCTCATCTAGATGTTGCTGTTTATTTTATATTTAAGTTCATATAATGTATGTAACTATGTGCAATGCAACTATATTGAATGCACATAAGACGGTGGTGGTGAGAAATTGAAATTGCGATTTATGTGCATTATGCTACTGTAAAATGTATTTCTTAAAAACAGAACATCTATGTGGTGTAGACTTAATTTTAGAAAACAAAACTTATTTTTCAAAAGATGCCTGTACTATATTGCTAGCTATCCCGCTTCAGACTTAAAGATGCAATGAGCCGTTCCCCGAAATTTTAGGATGTATATGTATAAGTAAAAAGGCCATTTCAAAGGAAATACCCGTAAATGATAAACAGCGGCAAGAATATTCCAGGGATATATAATTTCATCTTAAATATATATATGAGATTTATGAATGGAAGAAGGAGACGGTTCTTATTAAATAAAGAAATGGATGAAAAACTACTAGCATACAACAACAAATAAATATAAAATCCATTACTATTTTCAATTTTTAAAAAATATATCTTATAAATAAATAAATGTTGTGTATATAATGTTCAAACAAGTTAAGCTAATGATCAATACAAAGGGTACTAGGCAAGTTTTGCAATACAACTTTGTTTATTTAATTCCTTCAAAGTAATTTCCTCTACACTCAACACACCTCTCCATCCTCCGAAACCAGTCTTTAAACTAGTTCTGCCAAGTTTCACTAAAAAGTAAATCACACTCGTTGTCCCAAACCACAGAAGGTCCTCATTACTGGAAAACCGCCTCCCTTTTAGCTTCATTTTCACATGTGGAAACAGTGAAAAGTCGCAGGGAGCAAGATCTGGACTGTAGGGAGGGTGCTCAAGAAGTTTCAAAACTGTCGTGTTCAAATATTCGATGAAGGCTTTGGCGCGGTGAGCTGGAATATTATCGTGATGGAGGAATCAGATGTCCATTCTTGACTTTGGCCGCAGGTTCTTCATAAATCCAATGACTTTAAGCAGGCAATGATCAGTATACCACTTAGCTGTGACTATCTTCTGTGTGTCCAAAACGACGCGTTCCACAATTACATTCGATTTAAAAAATACAGATATCATTTTCTTCTTTACAGATCAGGATTTTCTGACAACTACGGGTGAGTCCTCATCATCAAAGACCCAAACTTGGTTTTGAGCTATGGTCGGCACATCGTAAAAGTAAAGCCAGGTCTCGTCACCTGTCACGATGTTGTTCACATACCGAGATTGTCCCTTATTAAACTTCTTTATTATCTCCCGGCACAAGTCACGCGTCGTGTTATCTGCTCTGCAGTCAGTGGATACTGCACCCTGAGAGAACAAAGTTTCTTCACGTGCAAATGATCATGCAAAATCGAACGAATTGCTGGTGCATTTAGGCCTGAAGTACCCTCTATCTGTTGGTAGGTCACTCGCCTGTCCTCGCCAAGAATTTTCCTCACAATAGTAACGTTTTCCCCCGTAACTGACGCTCGTAGCTTTCCCGCCGTCTCTTCATCCTCCACAGTTAAATTTCCCCTTTGGAATTCTCTATACTACCTGAATACCATCGTGCAATGTGGACAAACATCACCTAGTGCGAGAGTCATTTCTTCGAAGCACTTTATGTTTAAACCACGCACGAAATTATAATGCAAAATTGCCCTTATCTCATTTCGTGACTACGATGCCATGGCAAGCACTTTACACCCTCACTGCTAATGAATAATTGAGCCCATCGACATAGCGCGGCACGTGTGAACATGTCTCAACATGTAGCAACAAGCAGCTTTCCACGATTCATTGTTGCGTCATATTGCATAATTTTCCTAGTACCCTTTGTATAACCACTCATTTTACAGAAATCGGTACAAATGATCTATTAAAAATTCAAAGATTGCCTTATATATGACTATAAAGAAATAAAGATAACGCGTCGAAACATTGAAAATTAATGTATAAGTGGAAGTGAAAGTAAATGGAGTAGAATAATTTAAAAGAACCTACAAGTATAAATGTTTCCAAAACTTGTAGTCAGATGTAAGATTTGTATGATAATTTCCACATGTGGCAGGCTTTAGCATTTACGATAAAATGTCGAACGCAGGATATACGAGTATGAGGCGAATGTCGAAATAATTTCACGTAGATTACTTCTTTGTTTAAAAGTAGGCGTCAATGAAAAATTTAAACTTGCTCATGTAAAATAATTTTAATTTTTTCATTATGTCTGAATACTAACAAGTGTTTGAAGTTCTTTACCGTTTCATTAAGGTATTAAAAATATTTAAAATGTCCATTTCAAAATAATTTATTTTCATATTGAAATTGACTTAAATATTTCATTTTTTATTTTGATTTTTCGATTTTTAATTACATATTTTTAAAGGTAAATATATGAATCGGAACAGCAAGCTACGTAGGTAGAAATTTGTCGCTAAGCTGTTTATTTTACGTTTGTATTTGAAACGCATTCACAATTAAGTTCTTATTTCAAAATTTTCACACATTATGCAGTTGACATACTTATAAGAGGCACCTATCACCATTGTATTAGATAGATAATGTATTACACTTTTTTATATTGAACCTCTTTTAAAAATAAAGTTAGGAATCAAATATAATTGGATTATAGTTACTTGTTATATCTAAACTTGCTTGATACTTATTCAAAATATATGAAACCAGGAAGCAGAAGAAGTAGGTAGCAGATGGCTATGATTATGGTGAATGGTTATGAATATCATTAGCATATATTGAATTGAATTACAATCAAAGATAGATTTTTAAATTTTGTAATTACAGGCCAAGCTTTGGGTAATAAGTTAATTTGTAAACAAAAATTTTACAGAGTTTATGCTTGTGTCTAGATGTTTAAAGTTATTTGGTTCTAATTAATTTCAAATTTGTAAAATTTAAATACCATCGCATTTTCACAATTTAGTTAAAATATTTTAAATGACGCCTTCACTTTATTGTGTTTAAATGTTTAATTCAATAAGTAATAGTTTATCCTTTTGAAATCGGACGTTCCTATGTATTTGAATGTCGTGTACAATATTTCATAGCATGCAAAGTATAAAAATATTTTTACAAAGAGTCTTTATAATTTTAATTGAGCTATAAGAGAGTACACATCTCGTAAAATAGATTGTACTCTAAGCAAAACACGGCAATAATAGTGGACAGCTTGTTGCTGCCTACCACTACATGAGATTCTTACAAAAGTGGGCAGTATTTTAGATAATGCACTCACTCTATAAAGGACTTTACTTACCTGATAACTTGATTGCTTGTTTAAATGTCTAAGATTTCGCAAGTTTTTTCTTCTTAAAAAGGGCACTGCAAAGTATTAACTGCTTCCAAACTGTAACTGTGAAAATAGGTGCCTGATATCTTACTCAGAAATGAAGTACCAAAGAATGTGAGTTGAACATCGATTGGTGTTTAGATGAAATGGCTTCTGTGTTGATGATTCCCTTAATCGTAGTATTGAATTCAGGTGTTCGATAACTATGTAAGTAATCGCGAGAGGTGAGTCTTCTGAACGTTCTTAAAACGAGAATTAGAACCATTTCGCATACATATCACTGATTTAAGAAAAATTTCATTTATAGCCTACGCTTTAAGCATGAGCAGATAGAATGATGTGTTTCATGGTGCCACAAGATAGTCATCTGCTTTACTTCATCAATAAGAAGCATAAAAGCCAAAATAAAAGGTTTACTCCAACGACATTAAGAAGTCATTCCTGGAAGCTCACTATAGTCGAAAATCTCGCCATAAGTCAGCTGTTTGAGTAATGACAGATCCATACTTTTTATTAATTCCAATTAGCATCTAGTTATCTTTGGTTTCCAGCAAACAGCGCTATATTATCAGTGTGAGTTCGTTGATGTTTCCTGGTGAGTATAGCCTTTATCTATATTTCTTGCTTGTTAATATTTTTCCTGTACGATGCGAAATAAAACTGTCGATAAGAGAACTCCTTAATCTGATACGTAGACTTCCGCGGTCGTGGTCCATACTATCTTCTTCTGGGCTTCCGGGCTGCAACAGCGTTGTTAGTATAATTGTCGACGTTTCGTACCCACTCGTATGGGACATCTGAAACTGTGTTTTAGTGCAACAAACAGTAGCAGTAATTGTGCCCTGAAGATGTCCCATACGAGTGGGTATGAAACGTCGCTAGTTATACCAGTGCTGCGGTTCTAGCCCGGAAGCCCAGAAGAAGAGAGAACTCCTTACTTTAATACTTCCCAGGCTTCTATTTCAGGTAAAACAAATATATAATACACATGGATTGATGTCATCCTAACTAATCTCATTATTGTTTTAGAAAGTTTAAATTCTTGTAGAGCGTTTCTTAGCATATTGCTATTTATAGTCTTAAGCCAGTCTAAAATCTATATATAGCATACGAGAATTCCATATATTTGTATATGAGTTGTAACAAATATCTTCTTTGTCGTGCATAGAAACATTAAGGGTTTTGGTTCATGCTGGAGGTATAGTCCTTCAATTTCCCGTAATTTCAGAAACTACATCAGTTTTAAAAATTCAAATGCAATGTATTAATTATTTTTACATCATTTTCATCAACCTGCCAATTTTAATCTAATGGCATTCAATAGTATTCAATTTTTGTACTACGTTTATGAAAAGATTAATTTACAGGTTTCATGGTGCAATGGCATATTCGAGAAGCTTTAAAATTGGACATCTTGTTATGATAACAGCATCTTAACAGGTGACGAAAGTACTACTATAACATGTCCATAATAGCACGGAAGAAAGTCTGTCTAAAAATAGAGGCATGATTGTGTCTGTGAGAAAATATTGGCCCGAAATAATATGATGGCCGTCTTTTTTATTGCACGACTATTACAACACCCCGATAGGAGGAAGTTTTCAAACGAAGAGCGTTTTCTTATGTCATTCAGAATAAATGTAAAAAGGTACTTTGAATAGCATTAATTTTTCATTATGCGAAAGCTGCTCATACGCTTTTACTGGGTCTGAGTATATTATTCTACTTTTTGTTTAGTATTTATCATGAAGATCTCACATGTTATTTATGATTTGTTCAAACAAATTATAATATTCTTGGGCAGTTCCTTTGTTCAAGTTTCTTTTGCATAACTTCGATAGAGGTTTGCTTATAAGCGTCCGTAATACATTCAATATAGTAGCAAACTTAATGGCTCTAGTAAAGGTTCGTTCTAATAAAAGAATATCCAAATAGTTTATTTCTTTTATTGTGGTTTTCTCCTATGCTTCCTGTTCCAGGATTAATGGCTTCCACTTTAATACGCAATACTATGAATAGTCGTCCGCGATTAATAACAGTTTCGTCTGATAATTTTTTTCAATGCTCATTTCTAAATTAGTTTTCTTTTCGTTCGCGTGTATATATAAATACATATACACGCGAATATTAGAAAAGAGGTATACTCGTATAAAATTGAAAATAAGTGTATGATGGAAAAGAATATAAGCATTATGAACATTGCAAAATATTCCTAATTATTAAACTTATGACAGCCACCAATATTTACATCAGTGTGAATTGATGAATGCTCACCCACCATATCTAATAAATTGACATTGGGTTATAACGTAATTGTATTAGACGACTTATATAAACTAATATTGCAATTACTACAAGGAACGTAGGCATTATACTAATTTAACATTGATGACTGAATATTAAAAATTTCTATACGAGTAAATGCGAAACTCAAATTAAATTTAAAATATACGATTTGTGGATTTTTTTTCTTATCTCATTGATGTGCATCCTATGATACACATCAATACCTAGATTTTTGAATCGATTGTTACAAACATTAGACTCCATATGTATATGTTATTCGAAAAAGTGTATTTTTATTATCCTTTGATACGATTAATGCTCTCTCGTATCTGTCCGCTGTAATTGATATTTAATATGACCAATTTTAATATATCGATTGTAGATCAAAATTTTAATTTTGTTTAATAGAATTTAATTAATCAAGTCATGTAATTATTGTCCTCGTATTTATTTATTATTCCCGATGGTTTTGTAATTGTGTAGCCATGGTCATGCATAATGATATAAAAGAAAATAGCGAGTTGCTCTTTTCTACACCTGATTTCAAAGAGAAAACCAGTTTCTGCTCTTACGCCAATTTAGTGATTCAATTTTGGATTGATTACTTAATCCGAAATTAACTTATTGTGTGAAAAGAGTTAGTTACTTTCCTATTAACCGTGGATTTGAATTAGCAAGTTACAAAATTGTATCGACCTTATGGAAGATAAGTTAGACCCGGTTGGTAAAAAAACTCCATTAAACGTGGTGTACGAAAATTCAAAGTTCAATTTGTATTGGTGGCATTTTATATAGCTTTTGAATATTGATATTGATATCCCCAATGTCAACTGGAGGATCTTTTTAGGTATCCTTATTTGTTGTAAATTAAGCGTACGGACACAGAAAAGGTGTATGCGAATTCCTACGCCTATCAAGCTGAAAAGCTTATCCAACACTCCCAAGGGGAGACATTTAAACAGACCATCGAAGTTTATCGAAGCACTAATACTTGGGATAAAGACGTTCGTACGATCTTTTTATTGTATATATATTACTTTGTTGTGCTTAATCAATTTTAAAGACTGCGGTAACAGTGAATGTATTTATTTGTTATCCTACTACTTAGTTTGAGGCCATTTAATATAGTATAGGCCCAAAGTAGAATTATCTCCACAAAAAGTGGAGGCTTCTCGAACACATTCAACAAATGATCATAGAATGTTACAGAAGTGAAAAAGGGTATCTAATGTAACAATAACATTAATTGCAACAAAATATACATTAAGTTGAACACAAACAAAATCAATATTGTGAAAAGAAAAATCAAAATCAGAATTAACACTAATTATACTACAGAGAAAATTAGATTTGATAGCAATCAACACACCACCACCAGTTGGTAATACAATGTCAAACTCATTGCTAGCAATTATAAAACTCAAATGTTTTCGTATTTAAGACACGAAAGTTTTGATAATAACACTGAAGAGCTACTTCCAACTACTGGATAGATTCAAATTTTTTGGAATAACAGTTCTAGGCATATCATATCTGCATCTAAGCACAATATTTTCTTCCTCATTGCTACGATTACGAAAATCATCCCGCTGTTTTAGTGAGAATTTCTTACCGATGAATAATTTAGCTTGATCAGGATAATTTTTAGACCGACTTCTATTACAAAATTATAATATAAAGCATAGCTAATTTTCTTATACTAAAATAAAGAATTAAATATATATTAAATACAAGCATATGTAATACTATTTCATAACATAGTAATTCAATTAAATAAAATTTTATTTCACAATACATCGTTTTATTAAACATATAAAAAATTTAATTTTATAAATATCACTGTTATTATTGGTTTCAGAAACAAATTTCAACAATAGTCACAATAAGCTGTAGAAAACGACTACCATTTTCTGCATATACAATAGTATGTCAGTAGTAAATCACTGGTGTTCAAACGAGTGTTTGAGCAAATTCGCTAGTAATATTAATATAAAATTTATTACTTATACTTCTAGTTTATCCCTTTTCAAAAGCTTTTCCAAATATAAGTTATTTTCAAGGATATATCAATGAGATTCTCCTAATTTTGTAAGGCTTTACTGTATTCTGAAACACTATAAACCAGCGACTTTTAAAAATAAGAAAAATACCGCAAAAAATTAATGAAAAATCAACATCCATATGCCCATACCTATACACCTTTTCAAAAAAGCTGCTATCAAATTTACGATCGGGTAGACGACTATTGATAAAGAACACGCAATTTACGATAAAAAAATATAAAATGAACTCAATACAAACACACCACAAGTTTCAATAATGTTTGTAACAATTCTCAAACATCACATATAGCCATCGTAAGGCAGTTCAAGCGCTCTTAATAAACCTCTAAAATCTAAAAAAAATAAGCAATTGCATTACAGAAACGAATACAAAAATTGAAATTTTAAAAACCATTACAAAGTAATCTCTTACGTAAGACATGACTTCGGCTATTGAACGCCAAGCTTTTAGCAATATTTTCAATTAAAACATCCTTAATAAAATCTAAATACACACAATTTTAATTATTGTATATTTAAACCATGAAATAAAGGTCTAAAACAATTAATAAAAAAAACACCTAAAATAACCATACTTTAAATTCATTTATTGCCAATTTTTAATTAGTATGAGCATACACCTATGCACTGCTCTGCTATAGGCATCTACGGTCCCTCAGTTGTGCCTTTGCACTGCATTATTGTAGACTTCTAGCCAACTTCAAAGGTTTTAAAATATAAATATCAGCGTTGACTTTGGGTTGCTTTTCATACAAGATATGAGCCGAGTATCCTACGCACTTAGACTTTTGGTTATAATATATGAAAAATAATAATAATAATAAATGTCACTTTAACATTGTAGTATAGTCATTTTTATAAAGAAGACAGGAAAGCAAAAATCCAGTACCTTTTTCTTGAGACGATTAGATATCTGAATGTAAATTATTACATATAGTATAATAAATTATATCCATAAAAATCAGCAACAACTCATTTGTAACTAATCCTAATTCCTATCATAATTTAATAGTAATAAATAACAAAGTCGCCAATACTAGATAAGTTTGACCAATTAAGAGATAACCGAGGATTTTGAATGTATGTTGATTTTCATCTTTTCAGCAATTTTATAGCGATTTTAGTGACATTGATACGCCCGCACACAAAAACGATCGCTTGTGCTTTTATTTTTAATCTACAGGACTCCAAAGAATTTGCAGAATTATCTATTTCTTCAGCTTCAAAAGAACTCTTCATATACATACTACCTCCTGTTTTTCTTTCATCTTTGTGTTCTTGAATCCTACCAGTGTTCGTCTAAGTGACTCCATTTGTTCGGCAAGTATCCTTTCTTTCAAGGCAGTCTGGTTATATTTTCAGGATCTGCATCAACGCTTGCAAATTACCAAACATGTCTCTATATCATTAATACTATTTTCGATAAATTAAAATTTCTACCTCAACATATCTTAACGTTTCGTACGGAAGTTGAAATATTATATGAAAATGGAAAGTATTTACAACGGACATTTGAAATTATAAAAATTAATTTTTTTCTATTTTGAATTTTTTTATTTTAATTGAAGCATTAAATTAATTTTGAACTTATCGTAAACAAGGTTATGTTATGACGGAAGGTAAATTTTGTCTTATCGAAGTAGTATTTTTTTAAATGGAATTTAAACAGGCCTTTAAAAAACTTAATGTAAGTAGATTTTAGTTTCAAAGTAGTCATATGAATTATTGAAGCATATTTAGAGTGTAACGAAATTCCCTTGCATGAAAATAATTATGTTTATTTATTTTTCTAAACTTAGGAACATGAGTATATAAACTTTACATTTTAAGATTATGGATTTAATTAATGCTATATAATCCTGTTTAATTTTGAATTTTGAACATACTTATGCATAAACATTAAACAACACACCAATTTAACTATAGCGTTTTATTGACTTCAACACAAAGAGCGAAACATTTTATTTCCTATTTAATGTAGAGCAATCTGTACTTGAAAATATAGTAAATAACATATTCTTTAATAAATTTCCAGTTTTAAAGAAATATATTTTTAAAATATTGTAAGAGTCTTGGCAAGTACATGCTTATGAAAACTATAAGGGGCTTTTGTAATTTTTGTGTCGTAGTCATTCCTATGTTACAGAATAAGTTCATAGTAATGTGTATCGTTTGTTTTCAGTTTTTTAAAAATACCATCTTTGTAAGCGCGCATTAAGGTAACACACAATTTTAATACATTTTCTTTCTAACTCTAGTCTAGAAACAAATAAATAATATATGGTATAAGAAAATTACGTAACAATATTTCAAAGCTTATGTCGTTATCGAGAATTTTAGCAGACACAAATTGAAAGAGTTAAAACCACGGCTGATTATTAAAATATCGGTGAGGGAAGTACGGAATATACCAATGATGAGTCTTTTAACTTGATTTTACTGTCACTTGCATCAATAAGAAAAGAAATATGCATTTCTCATTACGTCGGATCTAATGTCAATAGTCGAAATTTTTTTGTTGCCGTCTTATATTCTCTATTTGATATCTTTTCACAGACTTTTTTATTTCTTTACCAAGAGAGGAAATTAATATACATACAGTGCAGAAAAAGTTAGATTGTTTAAATTTTTAAAACTTTCCGTACCTCCTTCCTCGCCTTATAAAATTAACTTTGTGATTTTGCAAGATAAACATCTTTTGCAAATATTAGCTTATTCGCTACTTAATAATTTCAGAATTGAAGTCGTTTCAAATCAAGAGTGTAAGTATCTAAACGGAATGCATCTACAGCATTACTCGGATGTGGGTAAACAAACAATTTTGTAATTTCATTTATATGCTTTAACAATAGATATAAATTTAGTTTATTAAAAGAAGACAAAATCGTATTATATTCAAGTTCACTTATTATTCGACAAAGCTAATTATCTAATTTATACCCCTTTCTTTAAATTCCATACTTTTATGTTTCCAGGGTTTTTCTGTCTACAACGTGAAAGGATGAACAAGGGATTGTCGGAAAAAAATCGCTATTTGGAGAGTAACGTGATATGAATAAAAGGGGATCACTTTTTCCACAAAATTCGCACAAATATACAAATAATTACCTATTCTTTGACAACATTCAGTACCTTGCTCCTAACATAGCGTATCCCCGTACGGTTGAATTTCGCACGGTATCGTTTTTTTTTGTGTTGAAATAAAGAACCCATCCTCGTCCCACTTACTTCTTAGAACAAAGATATTTAAGGAATTTCCAATCAAAAATGGAAAACTGGTTCATTTTTACTATTACAGTGTGGAGGTTTGCAATATCATCCAACACAATATCAGAAGATTAGGTTTCTTTCTTCGAATTATGGTCTACTGTCACTTTAGTATCTGACAGTGCATTTAGCAGTAGTCAAAGCAAATTTTCTGTCCGAATGCGTTCTCTTAAATTTTTTACGGATGAGACGTTTCTTGAACTTTAACGGATAAGGTTAGATTCAAATTTCATATTTAGATACGACCTGAAGAGAAAATAATTCCAGTCCTTTACTTATGAAGGAAAAAGACTTATTCCTGTTATTGTGTTTTTGTTGTCAGGTGCAAAGATGTATCCAGCTAGGTTAATATTCTCTGTAGAAACTCTGGACCACCTTCTAGTTTCTCCATTTTTCTCACACACCCTTGTTTCAAAATTGTTTTGTCGGTGTCTTAACATGTTTTTTTTCTATTTGCCTAAAAGATAAATTATGATACGAGTTAACATTACTATAGTGATGAGACTGTGTAATATTAATTAAATGTATAAAATATGTTCTCCTCTATCTGATAATTTTTTCCTTTTATTAACCTGGCTCTATTTAGCGTCCTTCACTTAATCGTGTACGTGCAATAACTTCTTCACTGTGTTAGCCTTGTAGATACTGGTCTCCCTATTATTTCTACTTATTATGCTTTCTTTGGCTCCTCTGTATTATCATATATTTGCATTATATAACCTAGCATGGACTATTTTACTATGAAGAATATTATATATATTTGATCTTATCCTGTACATCAAAAGGTTTCTTTAAATATCACAGTTTCTTTGGGTTAATTAATTTCGTAAACACATTTTTATTTATAGGTTTCCCATAAGTGATTGTGTTGTTTACATTTGTTATACCCATGACTCGTATTTCTATAGTTGTGTTAATTTATCGACCTAGAACTTATGTTTGAATCTAATTTACTTTCTTCTGATTATTTTTAAACGTACTAATTCTTGTTCTTAGTCCACAGTTTATCGTGACTGTTGTTGTTTTGCGGTTTATATGTCGTTGTCGAATTTCGCTCACTCATATTGTGTATATATATATATATATATATATATATATATATATATATATATATATTATTAGACGCTTTTTTCGATAAAATTTCTCTTCAGGGATTTCTTTTCTTTGTGTAGTGTTGTTAACTCGCGCGCATATTATCAAACGGGTTTACTTTACAAATCATCTCTGTAAAAGCATCAACTGCTTATTTTGCACAAATACGTGATACTATGAAGAGGATTTACTGAATTCACTCCAAATTTATGGCTTACAATAAAGAAATATGAGAGAAAATGAAGTGTACGAAAATTATTGCGACGTCGATGTTTTTAGAAATTCTTAAAATTGTTAAATGGAAGTGGATATTCTTTATCATAGCTGGATGTTCACATTTGGCGATATTAAATATTCCTGGGGTGTACGAAAACTTTGATGAATGACAATATATAAATTAAGTGCATAAGAACACATTAAACTATACATTATTAACTTAAAATTGTAGTTTATAGATAATTCATTAAATTGAAACTATAAGAACAAGTCAACAAAGTATTTGAACAAATTTATAGAATGTTAGTAGAATCAATTACAATATGATATTGTTCTAAAAGATGTGCTTTTAGTGCCTCTTCATCGTCGGAAAATCGTTTCATACGAATATCTTTTTTCAGATTGGGGCTAGAAAGTAATCGCTAAAGAATGGTCCGGGTGGACGCTTGATTTCTGCTCGCACAGTAGCTTCGAAAACATGTGCTGCGTAAATCAGAACATCGTCGTGAAAAAACAAAACACAGGCGCTCAGTTTACCACACCTCTTTTCTTTACTTACTTCCTTTCACCTAACGCAATACTAGGTCGGCTGAAAAGTCCCCGGTCTGACACATAGATGGCGTTACTGTTATTAAATCCATATGTTTTTTAGATAGTACTACGACCATTAGTTACTGAGATATTGCGTTAAGAGTGAAGCTACTTTTGTTATTTAAGAAAATGGAAAAAAAGAATTTCGTGTGCTGATGAAGTACTGCTTTTTGAAGGGAAAAAATACCGTTAAAGCAAAAGCATGGCTTGATGAGGAGTTTCCGGACTCTGCGCCAGGAAAATCAACCATAATTAATTGGTATGCTAAGTTTAAACGTGGTGAAATGAGCACTGAAAACGGCGAACGTAGTGGACGACCAAAAGAGGCTGTCACCGACGAAAACATCAAAAAAGTTCGCAAAATCATTTTAAATGACGGTAAAGTAAAGTTGATCGAGATAGCTGACATCCTAAAGATATCGAAGGAAAGTGTTGGACACATCGTGCTTGAATATTTGGGCATGCGGAAGCTCTGTGCAAAATGGGTGCCGCGCGAGCTCACATTCGATCAAAAACAACAACGAGTTGATGATTCTGAGCTGTGTTTGAAGCTGTTAAATCGTAATAAAACCGAGTTTTTGCGTCGACATATGACAATGGATGAAACATGGATTCATCACCACACTCCAGAGTCCAATCGACAGTCAGCCGAGTGGACTGCACGCGATGAACCGGCTCCAAAGCATGGAAAGACGCAACAGTCAGCTGGAAAAGTTATGGCGTCAGTTTTTTGGGATGCGCATGGAATAATTTTCATAGATTATCTTAAAAAGGGCCAGTCCATCAACAGCGACTATTATACAGGTTTATTGGACCGTTTGAAGAACTAAATCGAAAAAAAACGGCCCCATATGAAGAAGAAGAAAGTGCTGTTTCACCAAGACAATGCACCGTGTCACAAATCAATGAAAACAATGGCCAAATTAAGTGAATTGGGTTTCGAATTACTTCCCCATCCACCGTACTCTCCAGATGTGGCCCCCAGCGACTATTTCCTGTTTGCAGACCTCAAGAGAATGCTCGCCGGGAAGAAATTTAGCAGGGATGAGGAGGTGATCGCCGAAACTGAGGCCTATTTCGAGGCTAAAGACAATTCGTACTACAAAAATCGTATCGAAAAGTTGGAAGAACGCTATAATCGGTGTATCGTCCTCGAAGGCAACTATGTTGAATAATAAAATCAAATTTTGCCAAAAACCTGTATTTTACTATGGAAGACCGGGGACTTTTCAGTTCGACTGTTATGATTGCGTAAGGTGTTGTTTTTACTGTTTCACCTTTTTTGGTATACTCGATCAGTAAAGTTTCTTTTTAGTTCCAAAACACTGCGGCCATAACTTTTCCGGCAGACGGAGTGACCTGGAATTCCTTCGAGGGGCTTGTACTCTTCTTATGCCTATAGCCTATAGCACTAGACTCGTATCGGTTTCTGAGGCGTTGTGAGCATTCGCGGCGCCCATCTTGCACTGACTTTTAAAAAGTTAAACGGTGATGAAGAATTGTGCGTATTATAATAGCGGATAGGTTAGTCATCTCTGCTAACGTTATAACCTGAAAGTAGCGGCTCCCTCCAATGCTCCCTTTGTCGCTTTTAAACTTGTTTGACCTTTGAACTAGATGACGAAAGATCGGAATATTTAAACGGCCTCCTTGTCCTCATGAGTGCTTTTTTTAATTTTTACTTGTTTTATAAGAAATCTTCGTTAACTAAGGATTACTAGCGAATTAATAATCATTACTTCAAGAAATTTTATTTTTTACCCTCAGAAAATGCCATTATATGATAAATTAGTCAAATTGCAGGAATCATTACAAAATCACTTCGATACTGAGAATACATTAAACGCCCCTCATATGTGCGTCTTTATATTTGTTCAAAAACGACAGATTATAATACAACTAGCACGCCACAATTTATGCGATACATCAATTTTCATTTCAGCACCCAGAATTATAAATAAGTACAGTTTCTTTCAATTAAGGCTTAGTACAGACCATAGGAGACATGAGACAGACATAAGTATAATCTGCTTCAGAAAGCTTCTTTGAAACAAACTGTAAAGTGTTGTATATTCACAATGAACGTTTAATAAATAGGAAATACTTTTTTCATTTTGTCATATTTTTGTCGTTCGGTCTTGCGATTCCGATAAATGTTAAGCTAGGAAAATATTAGAACAATTCACAAAGCAACTATAAACTGTAAACTCTTTGGTAATTAGAAATAGTAATTAAATAGAGTCGTGATACCAAGCCTGGAAGTTACGGCTCCCAAAGAAGTTTCTAGGCATTTTTGAATGGATTGTTGTATTCATTTAAGTTGCAATTACGAGTGCAGATTAAATATGAATCGAAATTTTTCCATTTCTGGCTGGGTGAAGGGAATAGTGGGGAGCTATTTTGTGAAAGATAAGTTATGAATGGAGATGTCAACAGGGGGAGGAGCACTAATACTGTTAGCTAGAGCTAAGTAGTCGTCAACTGTATTATATCTGAGCAAAAACTACATATGTCCGTTGAGTAATGCACTTCAATTAAATTTTGTTATGTAGAGTATTAAAGCCGTTGAATTATGCATTATCATTAAATTTATGTCATGTAAAATATTCAAACTAGCAAACTTTTACGCAGTTCTCTAGTTCACTGAAAACATCTTTGTTGAAACTGTTCCGTCAATAAAAAATACGGGACGAGCCTAGTCGAAGTGTTTTTTTTTTCATAACAATGGTCTACCACACTCGCTTTCTTTGATTCAATGATAATGATTGTAAAACACTCGAACATCCTCTCTATAGCTCAGATTTTCTTCCGTTCGGCAATTACATGTATGAAATGCTCAAGATAAAATTGCTATGACACCATTTTGACGATGACCAAGTTGCGGAATCGTTCGTGAGCAATTGATGAGACACGATTATTCTTCAATGATTAAAAAGGTTAAAAACTTCCAATGGGATGGGAATTTACATGTATCAGTAAAAGATTATGTAAAAAATAAAATATTTATATTTTTTTACTGTAACAATAAATTTGAAAAAATTTTGTTTCTATTTAAGCCACCCTCTTTATTTATACAGAAGATTTTAAATGGGAAAATAAACTCTTATGTAAAATCCAATCCATCGCATAACCTTCTTATTATAAATTTGTTAAATTGCTTGGAAGTACTTTTTCTAAAAATTTTTTATCACAAATCAAGTTTCAAGGGGTATTTGTATGTAAATTAAGTGGGGGCGTCAAGTCAATAATCGGTTATTGCCCAACAAACTAGGATAGAGGCTGATTTATTGAAATATAATTGTCGACATAACTTGCACAGCAAAAATTATACACACATACTACATTGACAGATCTTAAGATAAAGTTGGTTTCATAAATTAATTTAAAAATTAGAAATTATTATTGTAATTAGTATTAACAATAAGGCTATTTCTATTTTTATTTAATAAAATTATCCCGTTTAGTTTTTTTATTTACATACTTTTTCTATCAGAAGAGACAAATAAATAAATTTTTAGACAATCTAAATAATTCGCAATTTTCACATAATAGAATTTTGAAATAATAATAGCTATCCGAATTTTTTAATGGTATGAAAGAAAAAATTAAATCTAAATGTTTTCCTTTTTAAATTAACTACACCTCGAGCGCTCCAAGAAATACATTACAGTTAGTATAAGAAAAAGACAACAAAAAGTAATTATTAAACTATAAATTATAAAAAAATTTCCATATTAATTTTTTATAATAGTTAAACAAATTTGTAATTCCCTTATATTTAGCGATTAATAAATCTATTACAAAATAAGAAAAGAAATAGATGTATAAGTTAAAGCCATTCATTTTATACTATTCAAATTTATCTATAAATTTTTTCTGTCTAGAATTACGTTCGAAATAGAGAGAAACGAAACAAATAATGAATGTGAAGAACAAAACCTTATAGATAACGCAAATAGATGGATAAGAAAAATGGTGATGCTCTATTGCCAGTATAAGAGAAAACGATAAATTTTCCGTTTAGTGACATGTCTCAAACTGCTGAATCAATTCTTTTTAGATTACGTCCTTTCCTTCTTAAAGGATTCTATGACAGAATCGCGTTGCTAAATTGCAATAAAACGTTTAAGAACACTTTAGTACAGAATACGAAGCATGTGTATATAATGTGTGATTTTACATTTTGTTTTTATTCAAACGATTATCTGTAGAAAAGAGAAAGAAAATATTATGATCACCTGTCTTGTGCATTTTAAAAAAACGAAAAGAAGACAACATACAAAAGATACTCTCAATTTAGTGAAATATAGGGAAAGTACTATACATGATGACAAACAAAGTTGATGTTATAGCTGCCTGCCTTACGAGTTAGAAATGCAGCATGTAATAGTCGGTATCATCAAAAAATTCATATTCTAATGCATTGGTCATTAGTAGAGCGCACAGATTTGACATAGTTTCCGTTAGCCCTGAAAGAGGCGGGAGAACGAATCCTCAACATTCTTCATCGTTATATACGTATTTCGCCCAGTGCAATGACTTCAGTAAGTTTATAAGTTTAGATTTGTGCGACTGCTTGTTGCGATGAAATGATCAGTATTTGGTATTGTATTGTATGAGTGTACAATAGAACCACAATACACTGCTGTTTGTTGACCGCGTAAAAAAATTCATCGGACAATTCCCAGACCTAAAGTTCGATGGTGTTAAAGTAGTTTGTTTAGTGTGTAATACACCGTTTATCTATCAGAATAAAAGGCAGTGTCTTAGATGAGTAAATTGATATTCTTATCATTTTTACAATTACAATAGTATTCTTACTATTGTAATATAGAACATGTAGCCGCAGACGTAAGAAACAATTTATGCTAGATTTCATTTTGATATTGATGGCTTGCAATGTACCATTTAAGATACTGAAAAAAAGAATCGTTGCGTATGTTTCGAACAAAATACAACTCTTCTCTCCTGCCCCGTCCATGCACCGCTGTATATGTGACTTGAATTGTTCAAAACAACAGTGTTGTAGTTCATCAGTTAACAGCATCTTAGACTGAGAATTTGTTCCCTTCGATTCACTTTTCACTTTTGGAAACACGTAGAAGTCACACAGTCCGAGATCTGACGAATACGGAGGATGATTGAACACACCAATGTGGTTATCCGCTAAAAACTGTTTCATAGATAAAGCATTGTGAGTCGGTGCGTTCTCCTAGTGCATAATCCACCAGCAATTATTCCACAAATTCGGTCTTTTCTTCCTTACTCTTTCCCTAAGCTTGATTGGCATTTCTTTATAGTATTTCTGATTAATGGCTTGACACTTTGGCACCCAGTCAGCCACTCCATTTCAACTTACTTATTGGTGCTTTCTTCTGTCTTGGCAATCCGGCGGCCTTCCAGTGTATCGATTGAAGCTTTGTTTTCGGCTCATACTGAAAAATCCAAGTTCCATCATATGTGATGATTTAGGTGAGCATGTCTGGTTCTTCTATAATGTCAGAGCAATCACCCGATTGTCTTTTTATTCCTGAGTGAGGTTTTCCGGTACTATTCTTGCAAAAACTTTTATCATGTTAACTAATCATCTAAAATGTATCTTTTTTTTCTTTGTTAAAGTTTATAATATTGGCAATCGTCCTAATGCTCAGACGTCGTTTTTTCGTATAATTTCACTAACTTTCTGAACGTTTCCTTCAATTCTTCGACCTCTTCCTCACCTGTTCCCGACCTTCAGAAAACTGTTCATGGCATTCAAAAACTCACACATGTGACATAATATTATCACCAAATATCTCCTTTAATATTTTTAAAATTTTTGTTGGCGATATTTTTAATTGGACAAGAAATTTCATGTTAATTCTCTGCTCTATTTTTTACCATTATCACGGCAATACTAAGTAATAGTGTTCTTAACAATTAAAGCTTGAAGATAAACTAAAGCAGACAGAGAGACAAAACTACGGGTTGTTGCTTAGGAAGTATCAAGGTCAATGACATTTCAATTACAGTTACGCCCGATGCTTCTGCGCGATGAAAAAAGATACTGTACATATATACTATATAATGTATATTTGATCTTCGTGTAAATTGCTTTGCAGTTTATTCCGTGAAGTTTTTCTGCGGATTCGTGTGCAGCACTGCTTCGTTTTCGATTAAATATGTAGTAGTAATTAATACAATAGGCATTTGTAGATTAATTCAAAACAGTGATGAAGTGCAAACAGTGCTGTCTACTTTAATATCTGATAAAGTGTTTCTGTGTTAGAATTGTTTAATACTATAGTAACAAAAAATTCAGACAATGACTAATTTAGAATAACTGTTCTTCCAGAAATCTAATAAATAATTCGTAGACCATTTTAACTTTGTAAAAATTAGATTATTTGACGGTCATTCTACTTATATAAGAATGTTTTTATACAACGATGAACATCATCTATTGCAGAGACTTTTAAGGCTTATTGTTGAAGACGTTTAGACTAGCTAATTTAAATTGCTAATGTCGTAAGTAACTGTTTAATAACAATAATAACATGAAACATATTGCTTATCATTAATTAATTGTTAATGAGAAAGTGTTTATGTTTCGCAATTATATCTTTCGAATATTTTGTAACCGATATGTTGTTTTTTTCACTTCTTCTTGTCATTATTACTTACCAACATCTTCACACACTCCAAAACGAAATGCGTCAATTTTAAACTGCATCAGCGGACATTACTTAGAATGTATCTACCTGCCGAAAACCCACAATGTGCACACTTGAAAATAACTCAATACCTATTTATTTGCAATAAATTTAATTAAATAAAACAGTAATGTACGCCGTTTTTTTAAAAATTTTTTTGGAAAAAATGAACATCATGGTATTTTAAACATGTGATTTATTTAACATATATAAGAAGTTTATAATATCGTGACAGACGCGTTTTCTGCCCAAGTTTTTCCAAGCCTGAATAGATGCCAACTTAATACATAACTTTAAATTTGGAAGAAAAGGTAAAATTAATGTTACCAAATGTAAGCTATCCTCAAGTATTTGATAATATTAGACTTCAAAAAGAATTGCTGTTGTTAATCAGTCACTGCAAAAGAAGTGATCAATACCACTATAATATAAATTCTTGGCAGTATATTCATTTCTGAAAAGAAGTAATAAATAAATTCATCAATGTTGTCGGGAACGACTACAAACACATGAAATTTTGCACATTTGAGATATATACCGTACGGCGGGTAAAATTGATTACATTCCATACGTCATATGACAGGCAGCACTCAGACAACCGCTTTGTCATATAGAAGTGGAACGACAGTATGCGTTTACGCTTCATTATTCTATTACTTTGGAAAGAGAATGTGATTTGATTTAGAAAGTGCTTATTAGTTAGAAATGAAAAAGCTGTAATTAATAAATAATAAATAATTCATCCTCTAAATTAAGGTGAGACAATAGAGAATATGAATAGGTTACATTGAAAGTTTTATATTTAACCTAATACCAAGATGGTAAAAGTTTGCTTCAGTGATTTAGGAATGTTTGATTGTATGATCGCGTATGCCTTAACTTAACAAAGAAAATAAAGATAAAGCTTGGTGCTCGTTTATATAAAGTGGAAGCTTTAGAATTTTACAAAAACTTAAGAAATCCAACGAAAAGAATTTATTTCACAAATTGAAAGATATAAATCTTTCCTCACTAGGGGCGTTGTTTGTCACGGATTGACGCAGCCCTATGGTTACGATTGAATTGTTTGAAGATACAGGATTACCAAACATTGTGCAACCGTCACAAAAGTTTAGCTTATTAGTGTGCTTTGAGATTTCTATAGATTCACGGTTTTTTCGGCGATAATGATGACTAATTCGAGACAGAATTTTGGTAGAATTGAATTGAATTGGATATGGTATATATACACTACCGCACGAGCAAGAAATGCTATACTTCTAGAGCAGGTATAGGCAACCTTTGACATGTTGTGGGCCAAGCTTTAATTTGCAAATACGTTCGCGGGCCGCGTTTAAAAGTAGTGCATTTTAAAGTGTTTATAATTTTTAGCGATAGATATCAGACATGAAATAATACGACAATGTTATTATAATACAATTTATTAAAATAACAAAATTAAATGAAAAAAATAGATACAACATTATAATTAAATCGTTAAATTTGAAATTCTTACAAACTACGAAAGTTAATAAATAGCCACAACGAAATCAATAAGACACTTGAGCTTGAATTTGGAAAACTAATTCATCGATGTTTGAATTAATTCCACAATATTTTGATTTATTAACTTTCCATCACTGAAAAGAACTGTTTGCATTTATAAGTACTGCCAAACGCACAATTCAATCTTCTTGCGTATTTTCTAAGCTGTGGTAAATGGTCTTCTTTGGGTATTCTTTGTAGATATCGCACAACTCCACGTCTTCGACTTTAGATTTTAGCAGCCAGTTTTCTTGAATCTCAATCAACTCCATTTGCAAGTATATTGGAATATTTTGTTCATTACTTTTTGTTGGAGTAGCAAATAAATGGAAACAGTCTTCCATGTTTTTGAAATTGCTAAATCTGTTCGAAAATTGCTCCAACAGTAACTTGACTTCTTCAGCATATTGAGCATAAGCAATATTTTCATACGCAGAGAGCGCGGTGAAATGGTAACTGTTTCCAGACAGCATCTGTGCCTCTCACAAGCGGATTTTGTTCTGAAACGCTTTCAAATGACTGTACAAATCATTTACTAACTGTTCATGTGTTAGAAGTTTTAAATTTAAATCATTCAAATAGCCTGTAAGGTCGACCAGACATGCCATAATAAGTCACATATCCATTTTGGGTCACTTAATTCAGATAGTGATTTATCTTCTTTTGCATAAAGTCTGCTGTCTCATTTCTAAGCTCGTAAAACCATTTCAGCATTTTCCTTTTGCTTAGCTATCTGACTTCACAATAATACGTTACATCGTCATATTCGGCTGATACTTCATCCAAAAACGCCCTGAACTGACGGATCAATTAAAATTGATAGTTTTGCTACCTCGTTCATAACATTCTGGAGTCGAATGGACTTAGAACACAAGTTCTGTTGGTGGATAATGCAATGAAGGACTATCAAATCATCTTTGTGCACATTTAATTCAGTTTCTTTTTCATTAAAAATTCCGATGCAACCTTTACGTAAGCCGACCAAAGAAGGAGCTCCATCTGTGCATACTCCAACTAATTTTGACCATTTTTTTATCCACTTTATATATACAATCTGTTCATTTATAATGAACAATAAGTATTCTGCATGATATATATACACATACATATGTTTACACGTACCACAATAGATTCAAATGGCGGTTGAAGGTGGCATGTAGAGTTAAGCTACAATAAGCAACTCATAAATTTTGACCATGGCAAGCCAAAACTTGTGAACATCTTTTGAACTTCATTAAAAATGTTCTCTCTTGTAGTGGATTCTTTTAGCGGCTGTAAAGCAAGCAATTCATCAGTAACAGTAAACTCTTTATCAACACCTCGAATAAATATAGCCAGTTGAGCTGCGTCAGACAAATCGGTGCTCTCGTCTAATGCTATGTAAAATGATTCAAAACCAGCCATACGGTCAGTCAATGTTGTTTTGATATTATTAGCCATCATTTCTATACGTCGGCCAACAGTTCGTCTTGACAAACTAATTTTTTCAAATTCATTTTTCTTTTCAGGACGCAAAACACTGCAAGCTTCTAACATACACTCCTTAATAAATTCTCCTTCGGCAAATGGTTTTAATGACTTTGCCAGTTTTGAACTAACTATTAAACTAGCTTTCACAACATTATCAAATTGTGTTCTTTGTTTATGAAACATTTACTGCTGTTTTTCCAAATTTGCGGTAAGCTTTTGGATTTTGTCTTTTCTTATTTGTCCTGTCAGTGAGTGCAGCGTAGGATTCTTTATTGAGTAATGCCTCTTTACCTTGAATTCTTTCATCACTGAAATGAATTCATTACACAGCAAACAGATAGGCTTACCACTGTGCAAGATAAAAAATAATTCTTTAGCCCATTATTCTTGAAACTGGCAACCCTCTGTATTTACTTACTCCTTTCCACCAGACATCATTTTCATTTACTTTTTGTTCGATAAATTTAATTATAAAATATAGGTAATCAATAAGCACTCAAGATGCACACAAAGTCACAAAGCAAATTGACAGCACTAGCAGTTTGCTAGGATATCGCTTGTCGAAGTTATCTCCTCGGTAGCTCATATAGAACTGAACTTCGAGCCATCCTCCCGCTTATATAGGCAAAATGAGGGCATGATCTAGAATCGTCTGGTGTAGAACAATTGAGAAGCAATAAACTTTTGTTGCGCCGCCAGTGAGACGGCAAACATCATAGGCTTTCATGTTTGCCGCCTCACTCTTTGATGATCGCCGTCACTCGGCTTGCTCGCTCATTTGATTCCTTGAGTATGAGTAAGTAGTGCAATATTTTCTTTTAATTGAGTTTTTCAAAATGTATCGCGGGCCGGATCAAATTTTACAGCGAGCCGGTTGTTGCCCACATGTGTTCTAGAGGATCACGGTCTTTACTGAAATGACATCTGAAAGTTTCGAATGGGGTTTAAAAGTTATTTCGATGTTGTTTCTAAAGAGTATTATACTGACGTGGTTAGTAGAATGCGTCGAGCATAGATGTACCGAGGGCGCCGTTCCAATCTGGAAGCCAAGATGAGATAACCATTGACAACTATAATTGTCTACCAGTCTACAAGCCAGATTACAGCTTGCTTTTTTAGAGAGAGTGATCTAGATTGTCTGTAGGCGCCCTTTTCTTCGTATGTATTTTTCCAATTTGCTGATGAAGCAGGTCTGGGATACCACGGATTTCGTTTCGAGTTCTTTATTTCAATACATCTAGTAAGAAAAAATCACAAACAAATAAATCCGATGATCTTAATAGCTCTGAAATGATCCCGAATCTAGAGGTGATACGGTTACCGAACAATTTTCGCGTTTCTGTTTTCTGGCCATGTGTATACTTAGTTACTTGAGAAAAGGAGTAGTCGAAAATGAGTATAAAATTTTTGTTATCGGCTCAATATCTACGTACAGATTGTATAATCAAATTCATAAAGAAAGGTATTTAAAACATATAAAATTAAGCTCAACAGCGGCAGACAAATTCATACAAACAAAATAGACTGGGTGTTACATGACATGATTGTCACAGCTAATGTGTTACTGAGCAATTTCAAGTTAAAAGTGTCTAGAGAATATATGTCCAAAACTTTATCGTTACAGAACTAGCACTTCAAGTTTTGGATAACCCTACTAATGCAGGTATTATATACCGCTGTTGACTTAGTTGTTATTAAAAAGTCGAGAGGACTATGATTCATCAGTTATTATTCATCGTGACAATAAACGTCAATTAAGTTAATTTAGAGTGTTTACTTTTTCGTGTTATATTAAAATATGTTTAGCAGTATGTTAATTTTTTCGAATAAAGAATACCCTGATATTCTCTTTGTTTATGGAAATAGACAAGTGGAGGTTGATGAATATTGTCGGCGACTTCTCACTCATAAAGTGCCTTGTAAAACTGTTTTCGGAAATGTCAATTAATGCTTAGGAGAAACAGGCAAGTTTCCTATAGTTACTTGTGAACGTTCCAAAGGACGTTTCTCCTAATATAAGATGACGAATGTGAATACAGCGTTAAGACTCACTTTCACACTTTGACAGACAGATCTTCTTAAGAACTTACTCAAGAAGTAGCAATACCTACTCTAAATTTTCTCATAGTATCTGAAGAATAGTCAACAGACTTATCGTAAGTCGCATAAGAGTATAGAGAACTTTGCACTATTTCGGTTTGTACCCTTACCATATCTTACCTGTACAAGCTTTAAAACGTGGCTGTTGCACAAGACTTGAATTTAGTCGCCGGTTAGTAATAAATCGAGAGGTTTGTTGGAAAATATTGTTTAGTGATGAAGACTTCTTCACTAGAAATGTAATGAATATTACCAGAAATTCACATTACTGAAAATATACGGCAAACTAAGAAATACAGTTTTCAAGATAGATTTTCAGTGAATGATATGAGAATTAGAATTGTCCGTAGAAGCTATTCGTGCTGATCCTGAAACTGTTAGCAGAGCTACCTCTTCAATTCTAAGGAAAACTGGACTATGTATACCATACAGCAACTGGGTGGTTATTTTTAGCAACTAACTCAACAAAGCGAATTCTTTTTAAATGATTCTCATTGTCATCTGTTCGCAGCGGTTCATAATATTTGTTTTAGCGGGATTATATGAAACTAAAAATGCTTGTAGTTTAGTTATAGCACAGAGTCAGGTATATGTTCATTAACGCTTTTAACTTTAAGTTGCGTCAGTAGCACATCCTTAAGTTGTAGCAATCATATCATGGGATACCCAAATATTAGCCAAACAGTCAGTTGATTATTTATTTTAAGAGAGTAAATTACAGGTGCTCGGTTGCTCTCTTATTACGTACGTATTGTATATGTACGTTAATGTAACTCAGAATTTTAACTCTGTTGATACGTGTTATGCTACGGGAACTTTGGGTATTAGCGTGGTACACACTATTAAGAAAAGTGAATCTGCGTAACAAAAATATTAATTATCTATGTTTGAACAAAAGTTCCAGCTTCTAACGTTCGACAGAGATAAAATACGCGGTTTATTTTTAATCTATAATAGGCTTATGGGAATGATGTCTGTTTTCTCGCAGCTGTTTTAACAGGTAGGTGGTAGTAATTGGTGATGTGTTTCTGGTCATGGGTAGTGTTGGTCAGTTTCAGCGACACAAAGTAGTACGCTGAATGTGAGTTCGGCTGGCGTCTGTTGAGATTCTATTTATGGTTGTATAATTGTGTATTAGTTCACTTTTGGCAGTAAATAACTGGGCATTACGCTGAAGTATATTAAAATTATAAGTTTTTCAATCGAAGACTAACAGAGTGAAGAGGAAGTCAAAGTTGCAAGAACACATACCTATCGAAAGTAACTATGCAATTTATTAACATGTTAAATTCGAAATCATCATTATCTAGCCGTAACGCTGATTCACTTGAGGAGCAATGAGCCTTCTTAATTTTTTAAACAAGACATTTTAATTGTGATATTAAGATATTCTCTTTAACAGTAAAGATTGATTTAATAAGCAGTTTAAATACTTGAATCGTGTTTTAATTTAATGATTCAATATCTTGTTTACCTTTGATTAATGTCAAAAACTTATTTATTATTACCTATTAGTACTGACGCCGCTTTCATTTCCATTTTTTAAAATGTTTTCAGTTTCTGAAAGGTTGTCATTTACTGTGACATTAGTTTTTAACTTTTTTTAAACCTGGTTTCAAAAGTTCTTTATTGGGTGTTATAGGATTTGCCTCCTCATAAGAATAAACACTGGGACACTGTAATTCATCGCGAACACTATCTATCCGATTCGTTTGTAATTGGACTTGGTTTCATCATCCAGCTGCTCATTTCAAGGAGGTTAACTATATTGTCTCCTTCTAAATTACTTATAAGTAGAGCACGGAATTATATGCATTAAAGGCCCTGAAAATATGCGCATATATATGCACAATATTTTGTTAAATTATGCAGCAGTTTTTTAAAAATTATGCAACAATTTAGTTAAATATGCACTGATTGTATTTAAAAAAAATTGGCATACAGAAACACAATAGAATTACAATATTTATTTAAACAAGTTGTTTGTCTTACAAAAGATAAATTGCTAAATTAATGTAAAGTACAAACCTACAAACTATAAAATATTACGTTTTATTCTTGTAATATTGTAAATATTGACAATCATCTAAATTTTACACAAGAAACGATTCTCTTCGATCAGATAATAAATTTTTATATATAGAAAAACTTCTTTCCACATCAACAGAAGTGATTGGTGAAAACTTATACATATTTGCATATAGTGGTGGCATCCATTGTTATAGAAGGCTCATAACTTCCATTTAAAATATTTGAAATTTTAGTAAGTTCATCAAACCCTGTATTTTTTGTTAATACGTCTTGCATCTTCGTTTTTATAGAATCACCAATTTTACCTTTAACTTGGTTGACCTTATTTTTGAAATCTGTAACTAATTTCACAGAATCTGTAATTTCCACGTCCTGCCTATCTAATCTAGTTAAAGTTTCCGTAATAAAGCTAAAATTCGTTTTGATAAATGCCAGTTGTTGATTTAATGTAGGAATATTTAAAATATTTTTACACTTTTTAATAACTGCCGAATTATCAGAAAATTTTGACACTAACACTACAATATCATTCAAATAATTGAAAAAAAATGCGGCCACCAGCCACGTACCCCACCTCGTAATTATTGGCTGTGGTGGCAAAGGAGTATTGGATAAACTGTCTTTGTATATTTATATTCGGAGGGGTGCTTTTACAAATATTTTCTTGACAGTATTGATTAAACAATTTACATCTGGATATTGGTTACGAATTTTTTCTGCTATTCTATTCACGCCATGATCCAAGCATGTGACATGTATCATTTTTGAATAAAATACTTTTAGAGTTTGTGCAGATTTGGTCATGTATGTAGCAGCCTCTGACAACATAATAATAAAACTTTTCAGTAGGGACAGCATTGGGTAAATAGAAACTGGTTAATACTTCGTTTATAAACTGTGAGATTGTTACATTGTTAGATTTTTCTAATTGTTTCAAATCAATTAAATACGCTTGACCAGGAACGTTTTCACTCAGTACAACTATTAATAAATTGGAGGTAAATCGGCCACAAGTGTCAGTTGCTTCGTCGACTATAAAATAAATATAATTGTTTCCAATTAACTCCCTAAGTTCACTCATAGTTTTTTCGGAAACACTGTTTATATATTTTTTTCTAAAGGTGCTTTCATCTGGTACTGGTCTACCACAATACTTCTCAAAAAACGCTTTAAAAGTTGGATTTTGTAATTTCGTAAGCGGAATATTGGCACTAACAAAGGCTTCACATAAATCAAAATTGAATTCTTCTCTATTTTCACAGACTGATGCCGACGAAATTGTTTCATTAAGCGCTAATTATTTTGTATTTTTCATTTTTTTCTTTTATTTTGTATGCGATGCTGTAGCAATATGTTGTGTAATTTGAAATTTTTTGTCACATGAAATCTATTAATTCGAAAACTGTTCTGGTAACAAAAACAAATAAAAAATAATATAAAGTAAGTAAGTTAAATTTAAATAAAGTTCTGGATAATCCTTTATCCATGTAGCTATCAAAGACTGTGTTGGTGGCATTATTACTTCCTTTTAAAAACAACGACTGACCCCCGACAAATCCAAAATGAAACTGAAAGACAACCAATGGTAGTGGGACTCGTAGTAAAGCGTAGAGAAAATAGGGGAATTCCAGTTTTCGCCGATGCGATACCGGGCGGTTTGTAAAATGTAGGGTAACCCCAAAATTAAAATTATACAAATATGCACCTATATGCATTTTACTATGATTTATGCATCAATTTCTGAAAATATGCAAAATATGCAAATTGAAAACCGGTTTTTTACATTTGTTTTTGTTTAATTCGTGTAAAAATTTCTTGACATATCGATATTATAGCAAATGCAAATGCATATACGAGGGAGCGTTTTTATATTCGCGGAATGGGGGACAAGGGGTGGAAATAAAAAAACCAAATTATTTTTCTTTTTCAATATATTCACCTGCAAGACGGATACATTTTTCACATTTTTCAATTAATTTATTTATACCCTCATAAAAAATGATTTCTCTTTATCTGCAAAATACGCCGAAACTGCCTCCTTGACTTCATCATCGGCAGTAAATTTTTTACCCCGCAGCTCTTTTTTCATTTTCGGAAACAGGTAATAATCACTCGGGGCCAGGTCTGGGCTGTAGGGTGGGTGATTCACAATTTCGAAGCCCACCTTATGCAGGGCAGCTAACGCAACGCGGCTCTTGTGGACGGGCGCGTTGTCGTGCAAAAGCAGAACACCTTTTGTCAATCTTTCCCGTCTTTTCTCTTTAATGGCTTCTTTTAGTCGCTCTAATATTGAAGCATAATATTCTCCGGTTATAGAAACACCTTTATCTTTATAATCAATTAACGATATTCCTTCCGAGTCCCAAAATACCGTTGCCATGAGTTTCCCAGCTGATTGTGACACTTTAAATTTCTTGGGAGGTGCTGTGTCCTTTTTATGCCACTGCATGGAGTCTTGTTTGGACTCAGGTTCATAATGATGAACCCAAGTTTCGTCTCCGGTAGCAATTCCACTCAATACACCATCCTTGTCTTCATCACAGAGGTCCAAAAATGCACGCGAACACTCTACGCGCTGTTGTTTTTGCGGCGGCGTGAGCATTCTCGGCACCCATCTCGCGCTGACCTTAGACATGCCGAGATGATCGTGTAGGATTTTAAAAATTGTTGTAAAATAAATAAACTATGCCACTTGTACACCATGGTTTTTCCTGGACAAGAGTCGCCGTAAACCAATGACATCTCATTCACTATGGTCGCGACTGATTTTCCTTGCCTGGTAAGGAACTTTATAACGGCACGATATTCGATTTTTTCCATATTTCACTTTTCACTCCTGATTATGTTACTTGGTTGACGATAGCTCAAAGGCTAACTGTCTAATAACAATGAAACTTCGTATTTATACTAATCATGAGTCGCTGCACAGGCCACGCCCCCAATGCGCCTACTCACCCCTCTACAACCCGCTCATTCCGCGAATATAAGAACGCTCCCTCGTAATTCCATGCTCTACTTATAAGCCATTCCGGTTCATTATTTATTTTGCTAACTTTTGATATTTCACAGACAATTTAAACTCTCTTGTTTATTTTCAGGATATATATTTGTGATGTATCCCACTTGTTCACATATAAAGCACTTTATTTCGCCAGTTGTTATAAACATTCATAATGTATTAGCCTTATACTGAATTGTGAGTCCGGTATGTTATCATTTATGTCTATAGCAACGTAAACCTGTCTACGAAAACTTGGGATATGTCTACATTCAGGTAAGTTAAACCCTGCACTTATAAAACTGACAGAGGAACTTCTAAACCTAGTTTTTTTCAGTGAGTCTTTTATATTTTCGTGGAAAATAGCTTGGTGAAATATTATATAGTATATCAAGCCGATGTAAATTAGACGACGTGTGGTAACAAAATTATCGTTCAATGTTATTCTTCTATGTTTGTTAAGGAACTCGTTAACTATTTGTTTTGAGGATATGTAAATACATATTCTATTATTTGATATTCTAGATGCGAACAATACGTTTTTGGGGCCTAATAGGCTACCAACACACATAATATAATCGTTCTTTTGAATATTAATTTACCGCATCCAATACTACATTCTCTTCATGTTCCGGGAAATTTATTTTACTGTTTGCGTTTGTTTTCACAACTGAAGCAAAGGACTATCTATTTACATTCATTTCGCAACTGTCGATCTATTCCGTATTCACATTTGCATTACTATTATTACTCTCAACACCTCCTACCGTGGAAGTATTGGGACTAACGATGGATATGTCATCCATCTTAAATCAAAATAAACCCACGATGTTGATATTCCTATATCACATCAACCAACAAACATAAAATCACTCGTGTTTACTCTAATTCAAAACAATACGCCCCCCCTCATACGCCGCGTGCGAATAGAGAGAATATATACATACATATATAGAACTGCAATCAAAATCAAATAACCCAAAAAATTTTAAAATAGCAAAATTAATTGAAACTACATATAAAATTTTAAAAAATATATAAAAAACTTACATTCTTGAATACTGCTTCTTATTACACACTTTAATTCGTCTTCCAGTAGTGGTTTATATGAAACATTTATTCATAGAATAGCATAGCAGTAGATAGGGAGTCTATCGGTTAATATGTGGTGCATACCCAGATGTACATATATGTTGGATAAACAGGAAGATATTTTGAACACCATTGATAGATAAGAAAGGAGTTCTCCTTCAGCTAATTAATTTAATAATCTAATGATAGCCACATATCAAACTATAAATATGTTATGAAATAATACACATAAAAATAAAGGGCGGAAGTTAAATTTATTAGAATTTCTATAAATTAGTTTGCAGAGGTATACGATTAGCAAATTTTAGTGCATAACTAAAATTTTAATACCCTCGAAGAACGCTTTTTCCTTGCAATAGAACCCTTTAGTTTTTATTAACAAAACATCTCTAAAGAATACAGAATGTTTAAATAAAGAAGGGGAACACCAAAGTAAAAGAATTTGAACGTTCAAATGAAAAATTAATTATATTTATTTACTCTGTTATTATTATTGCATCTTGTAATGTTACATTTATAATTTCATTCAACACGTCTCTTGTCAAAAAAAAAATTATTTCTAAAATCAATGTTTCCTACGTAAAAAGAAAATTTGTATATGTGCGTATATAAACAGACACTCGCAAAATTAAGTGTGCATTAACTAAAACTGATATCGCGTCCTCATGCTCCCCAAGAGCTTCCCTAAAATTTAAATAAAATCTTAATATAAGTGTCAAACATATAAATACCTATTACTATTATATATATCTATATATATATATATATATATATATATATATATATATATAGATATAGATATATTTAATAGTAATTTTTAATGTAATAGCATTAAGCTATGTATAGCTACGTTAACGCTATTACAATTAAGGACAAGAAATTAGAGTAATTTACATGTCTACATCACGCCTTGAAGACGTAGGGGGTATGTAACAGTTATAGTATGTCACGGTAAAGTGCCTCTTGGGTGTACTGCCTAATTATTATCCCAGAGTTATTTACAGATATCCATTTCTAACAGCTAGAATTGAGAAAACTCGATTGGTGTTTTTGATCACACCGAGTACCTTGAGATCAGTAAAGTAGTCACCAAACTGCCAAACAACTAAAAACAGTTTACACCATCGCAAAATTATGTGTACGCTAAAATTTACAATTAATTTGTGTGGTGGGAAGATGATTAAGAGAAATAGGTGTAAAGTGGGAGCGACATATTGCCCAATCCAAAAAGTGGTAAACAAATTCGAATATGTGAGAATATTGAGAAATAAATATTATCGCGATAGAAAAAGAACACTGAGTATTGCAGATAAGCAGTTGCACATTTTAAGATAAATTGAAATCAACTTTAAGTTAAGTGTCTAAAAATTACGTGAAGCAGTTGAAGTAAAAATAAATCGTTATATATACGAGGGTAGTTTGACTAGTAGCGAGAATGGAAAAGAAAAACGAATCTTTTAAATACAAAATAATTTTTATTTTTCAATATATTCTCCTAAAAGAGATTTATTCCAAGGGAGCTTCAATGCCCTTATGCCATCTCTAAAATGCAATTCCGGAAGGCTTGCAAAATACTCATTTATGAAGATGATAAGCTCGTTGGTAGACGAAAATTTCCTTCTACCTAGTGCCGTTTTCAATTTTGGGAAAAGGTGGAAGTCGGAAGGGGCTAGATCCGGCGAATAAGGCTCATGCGGTACTAATTGGAAATGCAACTCGTGGATTTTGGACATCGCAACTGTGCTGGTATGCGAGGGAGCGTCGTCTTGCTGAAACAGAATCTTTTTCTTTGCCATTCCTGGCCGTTTAGCACGAATCTGAACATTCAATTTTTGTAGAAGTTCTGCATAACATTGTCCGTTTATTGTGGCACCGTTCTGAAGGTAATCAATGAGCAAAATGCCTTTTGAATCCCAAAAAATTGATGCCATCACCTTGTTTGCCGATAAAATGGTTTTGGCTTTCTTTGGAGGTGCAGAACCACGTTCTAACCATTGTTTCGACTGTTGTTTAGCTTCGGGTATACTGTAGCTTAACCAAGTTTCATCGCAAGTAACAAATTGCCTACAAAAATCAACCGGATTCCGCTTATAAAGGTCCAAACACTCATTGGAAATGCGCAAACGAGTGAACTTTTGATCGGTCGTAAACATACCCATCTCGCCGAAAGCTGGGCCCAATTTTTAAAATGTGGTGTAATGTTTATTTCTCTCTCACTTTGAGTCGTCAATCTTGCGTAATAATATTATGGATTTTTAAAATCATTTCCTTAGAAGTCACGATTTTGGGTGCTCCAGAGCGGGCTTCATCAACCCAGCTTGTTCTACCACGTTTAAATTCATTTACTCATCTACTTATTGTGGTGGATGATGGAGCAAATTCACCTAATGTTTCCCGTAACTCATCTTTTATTTCGGTAGCTTTCATACCCTTAATTACGAAGTATTTAATCACCGCACGATACTCTGCTTTTTCCATTTTAACAAAACGACGTGTTGCTTCTTTTTTAATCAGTTGTCAAAAATAAACTAATCAGCCGATTTATCTAAATATCGGAATGTAAACATATAAATAGGTAACCTAAATTACAGTGCATTTGTTTCACCAATTAGAGCGCCACCTATGTGTTATTCTCACTACTTGTAAAACTATCCTCATATACAATTATAGAGTTTGCCGTTGAGCGCCATTGAACTCTAAAACCAATCATAGAAAGGTTTATAGTTCGCTAAAAATTACGTTAATTTCTCAGAAAATTCCTGGAAATAATTATATCAAGTAGTGAGAAAGAACTATATGGTAATCTCTCGGATAGTAGTGAAATTACTAATATCAATTTGATCGCAACCGAACAATATGCATTCACTACTATCCAACAGATGGACATATAGATATCTCTTACGACTTTGTATTATCGTTTCAATAATAATACTCTCTAAGCGCGTAGAATTTCCGACAAGGCTGTACTACCTGATGAGCTTTGTAACTGAGCGAAACGATAGCTGTGGTCATTGTTTTCTTCGCCAGTAATTGCTTTAATTGAACAGTTATATTCTCATATGAATTTAGTTATGATGGTATAAGGAAGGTTTTGGGAAAGCCCTCACAGGGCTAAAACATAAACAATAATAACATTGGTTCTATTATATTTTGTAATTTTATAGGCCGTATATCTCTAATTTATTGACTTTGTTATGAGAATGAAAATTAAGTATCTCGATAGTCTTAAGAAAAATTTAAAGAGTCCTTCCAGCAAGACAATAACCCGAAAAAACCGCGCATATTTTATAATTATATAATGGAATGAGAGGTACTCACTATATCACAATCACTCGATATTAACCTAATTGGGTCGTAAAAGTAGACGAAGTTTCTGTTACACTCTCTATATATAATAATTTCTTATATCGTTTTTAAGATTAATTTATTTAATTTAAAATACAATGCGATCTTGAATTCCTAAATTATTATACTGTCATTATTTGTCCGGTCCTCGTATATATATTCAGATGCAGAGTCCTTTTGTGTTAGTCACGTACAAATGGTCAAGGCTGCAATAAACACCGAAATCAGGTACCAAAGACTGTACTTGAAGTTACCAACTTTTCACTGACTCATATTCGATATCGATTGAGTTATATTGATTTCTAAATGCAATTCGCGATTCAAATACCAATTCCGATTTTCTTCCTTTTGCACGGAATAAACGTCTACTATACTGGATAATTTTCTTAATGCTTATATTGAAATTAGGATCACAATTTTAATGTATGCTAATTTGTTTCCCGCCAGTGGTAGCGTGACTGTCCTTGTTTGTTATTGGTTAATTCAAACACGACCAGGATCCCCTCAGTTATGGGGTCGGTTCCTTATAAAGCCATAGCCGTAAGAGAACAACCCTCTTTGCCTTCTTTCGTCATCCAGACTACGCGCGTCCTTCACGTGTTTGTGCCGCGCGAACCGTTATTCGCGCTTTTTGTGACCTCGTGTTTAATTTCGCGTCTGCGGAATATACACAGCTTCCTGATCCAGAATATACACATTCACAAACAAACCGCAAGTATTTCTACGCATCGCCCGATGCACATTTTAATCTAACCCTTTTTTATACTTTATTAGCAGCCTTCGTACATACTTACCTTTTATTACAGCTTTGCTATTACGTTTATCATATTTTATTTGTTGCCCTCGTTGTTAACTATCTCTATTTAACACATTCAATCTTTAAGAATTAATTTAACTTGTGAATAAAATTTTAAAGTTAATCCTGTCGTTTTATTTCCAGTAATAATCTTTCTTTAGCATACGTCCTGGACTTTTGATGCTCATTGTACACAACTACTAATTATTAACTACTCACATTACATTCAATTACATTACTTTCTTTTTTTTTTATTTGCATTTATTACAGCGCTTTAGCTAGCCGAACACGCGCTCGTAATAAATTGACTAACCAAATCGTGCAAATAAATATTTTCTATTAAATAATTATTATTATTTATTAAAACAAAGGAGGTAATAAATTATCTAAAATCATCCGCATTCACCTACATTCACATAACAAACCGCACATTCATTCATTTTCTTTTAATAAGGGAGGAGGTAATAGTTCTAATAAAAAAAAAACGCATGAGAATTCTAATTTCAACTAATAAAGCGGAAATAAAGAAAATGAAATTGAAAGTCTGGAAAGAAATTCAATCGTCAATAACTTGGAAACAACTAAACAACTTAAAAAGTAAATGTGCTCAGTTTTGCGAAACTAAAACCTGATATTTGTGCCTAAAATGTTAATATTGTCGTATTTTATCTGAAATTTTGAATTTGTCACACTAATGTCTGTATATTCAAAAATACTATTTGTTTTATGCAATAATAAACGATATTTGATATGAAAGTGCAAGCTTATAATTCAAAGCACTTGCTATTCTAAAATATCACAATCAGGCAAGTAACTATAAACAAATTTTTGAAGAAAAGTTTACATTAACAATAAACACGTATCTAACAAAATTTTCGCAGGGGAAGAGAATGAAAGGACAAAGAAGACATTCATAACTTTATTTTTGCATACATAACTATATTACTGCGAGGCCGATAGTAGTAAAGATGTGCAAAGCGAAATCGAGTTTCTATATTTGGACGCAGTAACTGTAAAACTCAATTGTGTTAGTTTTGTATGGTTGGAAAAACAGATATGAGCAAATACCCACGTGTATGTAAAGTTGTTCACATTGTTCTAAATATATTTGAATATGTATTTGTAAATAGCCGTAATATATTACGAATTTGTACTCTTTATTGTTTCGATAAACTATTATTTTGTTCAATAAATCCTAATTTTTCAATTTTTTTTCTATCATATAATGACTTTAAAGTTACAATCTTATATAAATATATAATGGTGCTTTTCGCACCCTTGAAGCGATTTTGAGCGTTCTCATCCCTTGGGAAGACCATTACTTCTATCCAGCTCTTCCCCATCTTACTTAGCATCTCATTGTTATTTTTCTTGTCCGTCTTCTCCAGGTATTTGTAGGGTTTCATCCAGATTAAAGCGTGTTTTATGCTTGAAATATCTGCTTTAATACATGTCCCACTTTGACTGGACTCTAATTGATTCTTTTCCAAATATCAATGCTAGAAGCTACGTTGTGCCAGAGAATTTTGATACCCTTTCATAGACATCTGTTGAAAAAGTCTAGATTTTCCTTATATTCCTTTCAGTCGGCGATCGCTTTTAAATCCATGTAGCACCATTAATTTAACATAATTATTAAAAAGATGTATTTTGGTCTTGCGATTAATTTTTCCGGATAGCCATATATTTCGGAGTTCAACAAAACTTGACCAGCTGTCTTTATTCTAATCAGCCGAGCTTACGTTATGTATCCTCATGAATAAGAAATCAGTGACCAGAACCCTGATAAAAGAAGCGAAACAAGCATCATTCTCTGTTCACTATTAGGCATCTATCATCCACGTATAACAAATCGGCCAATTTTTTGTTATTTAAGTAGTCCTATGTAAGACTATTCTTGTGTTTAGTGACATTTTCCAGGACTGTGTCAAGATAGAAGTTGAGGAGGGGTGATATAACACGCTTGTTTTATGCTTGCCTCTATAGTAAAATCTGCCCTCAAGTCTCTGAGGCCAACTTTACTTTAAGAATTGTGTTTCATGTTACAAATATCATTAATTAGTTAATACTAAAATAATATATAACTTCGCTAACTTATACAGGTGCTACCTCTATACACATTAGTGAAGTTATATATTATCCCGTTATTAACCAATTCATATTTGTTGCATGAAACACAATTGTTAAATGATTACATGTACATGTACATTCTAACTAAGATTATTTTTGTGATTGATTATTACAGGAAGTATTTTTTAAGTAAGGGCCGTTTGATTATAAAAACTAAATAAATGAAAATTGTGAAAAATTAAATTTGTTTTCAGATTCTACATAAAGGGTTTTCCAATAAGGACTTGACAACTTTTTTTCAAAATAAAATGCAGACCATTTGAGATATTTCAAAAACTTTATTACCCGGTTGAAGTACAATCAAAACATTTATGAATGGAACTCGACTTCGTTCATATGGCCACCGCGGGCACGTTTGCAGCGGTCGATTCGTTGGGCCCAATTTTCAATGACTAGGTTACACAATTCGGCCGAAACGGCTGCTATTTCGCGTTCAATGTTGGCTTTGAGCTCTTTCAACGTTGTCGGCTTGTTAGCATAGACCAATGACTTGACGTAGCCCCAAAGAAAAATGTCTAGAGGCGTTAAATCGCACGACCGAGGCGGCCAATCGACTCGTCCATTTCTTGAGATAACACACTCATCAAACTTACTCTTCAATAAATCGATTGTAACGTGCGCTGTGTGGCTTGTGGCACCGTCCTGCTGAAACAACATATTGTCCAAGTCCATATCTTCCAATTCGGACCAAAAATAATCGGTAATCATGGCGCGATAACGATTACCATTCACAGTAACGTGACGATCATTATCGTCGACGAAAAAATATGGCCCTATGACGCCGCCGGCATGCAAACCGCACCAAACAGTTATTTTTTTGTGGATAAAGTGGTGTTTCATGAAGCACATGTGGATTTTCACCCGACCAATAACGCATATTTTGCTTATTGACGAACCCATTGGGCCAAAAATGAGCTTCGTCACTGAAAATGATTTTGCAATGAAATTTATCATCTTGGCGCATCTTTTCCAGAGCCCAATCGGAGAACGTACGTCGCTTCAAATGGTCCACCGGCTTCAATTCTTGAGTCAGCTTGATCTTGTATGGGTGTAAACCAAGATCCTTACGCAAAATTCGCCATAAAGTGGTTTGGGCCATGTCCAACTCTTGAGAACGCCGTGGAATTGACTGATTTGGATCATTTGCTACGGACGTTACAACGGCAGCGATATTTTCGACACTTCGACCAACAAGTTGTCTCACTGGCACGGCAACATAACACAACGAATATGTAGACTCAAATTTTTGCACTAAACTTGTTACTGCCTGTCTACTAGGGCGAGAATTACGACCGAACATCGGAGTTAACGCTCTTAACGGAGCGGTCACCGACTCCGAATTTCTGTAGTAAGTTTTTATAATTTGCAGACGTTGTTCGTTCGTGTACTTTACCATGATGAAAATGTTAAGTTTATTGAATAAATTGACAATGACAGTTCGATGATTAATGAAAGGGTGCGTTCACAAATTGAATTAAAAGTTGTCAAGTCCCTATTGCAAAACCCTTTACATTTCTCTATTTTTCAACATAGCAGCCAAGTTTGTTTAAACACTTATCAAACCTTACAACCAGATTCTGAATACCCTCTTCATAGAAGCTTGCCGCTTACTCCGATAACCAAGAGGTCAGGGCCATTTTTACGTCTTCGTCATCGTCGTAGTGGTTGCAGTCGAGATGATGCTTAAGATAACGGAAAAGATGGAAATCGTTTGGCACAAGGTCGGGGCTGTATGGGGGGTGGTCCAAAACTTCTCAGCCGAAAGAGTCCAATGAAACTCGGATTTGAGCTGCGGTGTGAGGCCTTGCATTGTCATGGAGTAGCAAAAGAGTTGTCCAACTAAACACCATGCCTATCTCGAAAGACGGACGCTATAATTCTTCACTGGGACACAATCTGTTTCACCTTGACCCTTGCAGGAGAGTGTGTGCGTCTCCGCTCCATGCTTCGTTGCTTCGATTCGGATGTGACATGTGAACTTCATGTTTCGCCTCCCGTTACGATGCGACTCAATATGGCGTCACCTTGTTCGTTATAACGAGTCAAAAAATTCAGGGAACACTCAAATATTTTGTTCTTGTGGTCCTCCGTTAGGAGTTTCGGAACCTAACGGGAGCATAGTTTCTTAACTTCAACTTTTCAGAAACAATCTTGTACAGCAGATCCGACACTTTAGGAAACTCGTTTGAAAGAGTGTTTATGGTGAAGCGTCTGTTCTGAAGCATTTTCGCTTCAACTGAAACCACTATATCTGTGATTACTGATGGGTGACCGGAACGGGACTTGCCATGGACGTTGGCGCGGCTAACATCGAAGTCTCTGACCCACTTACGCACTTTGTCTTCACAAATGGCAGTAGCTCGATGAACTTCACAAATCTGCCGGTGAATGTCTGCAGCAGACATATTCTTTGCCGACAAAAAACGTATCACTGGCCGTACCTCGCACGTGGTGGGCGATAAGATAATCTTGAATATTTTAAAGACACACAACAACAGCTTGTACAGGTTAATTTTGGAAAGAAATATATTTATTTTTCAACATAATCTCCTTTCAGCTCTTTACGCTTTTCCCAGCGATGTTCAATAAGTTGGATACCCTTTTTATAATAGGGACTGTCTTGCTCCTCAAAATATCCATTAACTGCCGATATCACGTCGTCATCGTTGAAAAATCGTTGACAGCTGAGCCGCTTTTTCAAGTTTGGGAACAGAAAATAATCCGAGTGGGCTAAATCTGGCGAATAGGGTGTATGAGCTAGCAATTCAAACTTTAATTCATTAATTTTGGCCATTACAATAACGGATTTGTGAGCTGGTCAATTGTTTTGATGAAACAACACTTTCTTCTTAGTCAAATGCGGCCTTTTTGCCATTTGATTTCTTCGCTCAAACGTTACAATAAATTTACATAATACTCACCATTGAGAATTTTTCCTTATTCAAGATAGTTAATGAAAATAATTCCTCGCACATCCCAAAAAAACAATCGACGATCATCAAGTATCGCTTTGTGGATTTTTTTCACTATATTTGGAGTCGTCACCATATTTGGTCGATCACTGCGATGCTCGTCTTGGCAGCTCGTATGGCTTCGCTTAAATTCTGCTACCCAATATTTCACTGTTGTAAACGAAGGAGTAGACTCACACAGAGTAGAATCCAGATCAGCTTTAATATCGGTTGAGGTGAGGCCTTTCAATTAAAAGTATTGTATCATGTAACGATGACCAATTTTCTCCATTTTTACAAATTCACTGAAAACATTCACTATTGATGACTGCCAAACAAATACTAAACAACGTGGCGTGTTCAAACTTGAAACATATGCTTTATAGATTGTATACTTTCTAATACAGTGATATTTCTTTAACAACTACCGCCATATCTAGGGGGTACTTATGGGACCATCTTAGTACAATCTTTTATTCACAATCTTTTTTTTTCTTTTTCAATTATAGTTATTACTATTGATCTCATTAGAATCAATAATACGATTTTATGTAACATATGTAAACTTAATGAAATTTTTCTTGACATTGAAATCATATAAAATTCATAATATTATCAACAAGTATAAAAACAGTTTTGTAACCATCGCTCTAATATTGCGTAAAGAAGTGTACTATTGCCGTTACACTTACGTTAAGCATCTAATCCGTTATAAATGGTCACCAAAGGTTACCCTATTCAAAATGTGGTTTGCCCATACGTACCAGTTTCTTTTGTAGTTTAGGCTTCTTTCGATTTTTTTATAAATACATTTATCTATTTGACTTTATTGAAGTCTAGTTGGTGTCTTGTACTTTTACCCCAGAATATTTTTAAACATTTGCTCTTAATATAAAAGGTAACCAGATATATTATGAGCGTGGAAGGTAATTATGTAGAAATATAATATATAGAATTGCACGAACGTTACAAATTAAAATCTCATCGGAGAGTCTGCCTTATCGAGTCGTGTTTGGAGCGTTTAAATTCAAAATCGCTGGAACTTAATTAATTGAAATAAATTTCCACGTTTATATTTAAACAATGTTAATTGTATTCTGGTGGGGTTACATTTATGTTTACAGATCCCCTTGTTCGTTTAAATTAACTGACATTCAAGAGAATCTTTGAAAAGAGACATGACGCTCTACATAAATTCATAATAAATAACTATGCAAATTTTCTCCCTTGGAGATTATATTGTTATGTAATTTATGACGATTTAGAATTTTATTATGAGATTTTGATTAAATAAATTTCTCACAGAGTGTTGTTTCTGTGACTAACACAAGTAACACAAAGGATTCAATTTCCTTCATTTAAAAGGAGTAGATAAGCGCTCAAGTATCAAACTTTGCAGTAATATTTGGCATACAATTGTAAACTTACTATGTAGGCAATTTGATGGAAACCAAACAGATAGAAACATATAACACCTTAAGGATATTGGAAAATGTGAATGATATTTAAAATAGTTTATTATTGAGGTCGTTACTTTGTGAAATTATAGTACGCTACAGAATAAATAAATGTCCAAACAGACGAAACTAGTCGCACTTACTTAGACAATGATATTTCATCACAAAGTTTATTTATTAAAATCCGTATTTTCGGATATCTATTATTATATTAGAACTGGAAGATTAGAAATTAAACACAAATAAGCAGTTGGCTATCCTGATTCATGCCGTTGTCGATAATTTTCCGGTATCAGGACATTAATTCATATAGTAGAGAGAAGCGAACCTACAAAAATTGCAGATTTCATTAAAGACACTCAATAGAAAATTCACCTGAGAAATCAATCGCGATTGAGGTTAAGTTTCATCTTTCAGGATCTTTAAGCAAGCAAAATATGAGAATATGAAAGCAGCTAATCCTACTGAATAATCAGGAAATTGGTAGCTAACAATGTCAAGGAGGTTAATTATTGCACACATATTCTTTTAACTGATAGATATGAGAGGATGCCCAAAAATAACCATAATTTCTCTATAAATACCTTTATTTTATTTTTTTGACAGAAGAATCTTAACCTTCAATATACTCTCCATTTAACTTTATACACTAATCGATGATTCCATTGTTGGAAACATTGTTTCAACTCATTTTTCTGTATGGAAAATGGACTGATAAAGCTGTGTAAGCAGGTGCGTTGTCATGGTGAAGAAATTAATCCTTCGTCTTCTGTAGGCCTCTTTCGATGCGCACTGTTACGCAGTCTTCTTAGAGCCATAAAATAGAATGCTTGCTTAACTGTCAGACCGGATGACTAGCTGTTCACTTAAGTCCGATATTACAAAAAACGACGAGCGAACGAAAATGCTTTTACAAAAAAATGCTCTGTAACAAGACACAATGCGTGCTAGTCAAGTCCTACCTCCATTCCGGTTATTTTTGAGTATCCCTTCGTAGATGCTGGTAGATACTGAAATGGGTTCTTAGAATTCTTTATTAATCCCCGTTAATAAAAACACAAGAATATTGTCTATAATGAAGTTTCGTAGCACACACTCTCTAGCAAGCGCGTACTCATTTGGAGTGATTTTTTCAATAGCCAAAAATGGATTTTTTTAAATTTTCCTATAAGCTCCCAGGATTTTATAGCTGTGAATTACTTCGCTTCTGCAGATGAAGGACGCAGTTCTAGACGACAGGCCGAATAAATAAAAAACTTAATGATAGCATTAAAGAAGTTTGTGCTAAATTAACTATTGCCACTTGGCGAAAGCTTATAAAAACATGCTTCCACGAACTTTGCGCTTCATGTTTGTCGGAGATATTTAGAGGATTTTCTTTAGCATGTAATATTCTTGCAGTAAAAGTTTTTTAGCTTAAAATTACGATGGATTTTACAATAAATAGGTTATAATTGACTCAAGAGATGATGAATATTGTTTCTATAACAACACATAACAGAAATTTGGAAATAGTATTAGAGAAAGTTGTGTTAACACAACCTCTCTAAATTTGGCAAACGTTTTTAAAAATATAAAGTGTTAATAAAGTTCATGCATATATCGAACCTAGTGGCAGTATTAAAGCATCTGCTTTAGCAAGAAATATTCTTGCATTAAACCTTTTTCTAATCTTAAAATTGTGATTCATTTTATATATTTTACACCAAATAATATATAAATATTACATAACAAATGACGTACTTCAAAAGTAATATTATATTTTTGTTGCAACCTTTATATTGAAGTCATAGACCATTCCAAATAAGGATTTAACTGAATGCAGGGTGTACTGTGAATACAGGTGACTTAATAACTTCCTAAATATTTGTTTAGTTTATTTACTTCTGTTACTTTTTTACCTAACCTAAAACTTAGAGAGCATTGAATTACTTTTTCGCCAGCTTTCGTTGTCTAACAAGGACATTACTGCATTGATATAATGAGAATATTAATAAAGAGGTGGAAATTTCATTAAGCAACTAAATCGCAGTTGAAAACAAAATTTCTACCTACTATGATAATTTTTTGAATGAAACAAATTTTTTCTAAACTTTATTCCAATTTTTTAATTGTTTTCATTTAAGGATTGCATAACAATAGTTAATGGTTTCGGACAATTTTCTCAGTTGATTTACCAACATAAAAGCCATACACCATCCGATCCTTCTGTGGAACGTTATAATATGACACTAAGTAATTTTGCCGGTACTGTTACTTTCATTTCTGAAGCTGAAATCCTCCGACATCTACGTAAGAGAATTGAAAGGTAACTTCATTATGATTAAGAATTACATTATTTCCTTTTTCGTAAAAGATTCTGCTTACATCTTTCTTAAGTCATTATACTTCCGACTTAATCTCTCGCTGGAGAAACTGTTTTTGGAATGTCGGAAAATTCACAGCTAATTGTTATAATTAACATCTTCGTCAAAGATTTTTAAAAATGTCTTTATCTTTATTAATTAATTATTATCCTTATTATTTGAGACATCGTCATTTGATTTCTTTTTTGGGCGTCCCTCAGGATACGAACTTGGAACCCTTACTTTTTCTAGTTTTCGTGAATAATCTATGCAATAAGATTCAGTGCTAGAAAATATTATTTGCCAATGATTTAAAGTTTTGCCACCAAATATTCTAGATTGGTAATTGTAGCTTCATACAAAGTCAGATAAATGTTGAACAAAATTGGTGTTATAAAAATAAATTAGATATGAATGTTTCTAAATATGGAGTACCTACTATATTTCATTGTGACTTTCAAAAAAACTCCCTCTTATCACGGCGTAAAAGTATGGTGGGTCTATTCTATATTGTCCTTTCCTTACTGAGACTAAAATGTGCCGCCCTAGCATTTGTATACTTAACATATTCTTTGGAAGTAGTTAAAGATTTCCAAAATCATATTCAGGGCTTCAATGTCGGGATCTATTGAATATATTTTGTGTGAATTCTTTGCTACTATGTCGAAACCAGACCCTTATGTAGTTTTATTTAATTTACTTAATAATGGCATTGATGCACCAAGCTTACTAGAAAATTTCTTCCTGCAAGGTTAGAAGTTAAATCTGACAATTCGTTGTACTGTCCTCGTAAAAGAACCTTTATTATATCTATATATAACATCAATAAATATATTTGCTGCTATTAAATTGTACTAATGCACATAGCGTACAGTATTATTTATGTAGTTGCATGAGAATGTATATGCATGTGTGGGTGTGTATGTTTGTATACAGATATACAATGATTTTTTGGTAATACATACGATAGAATACATATGTTCTAATTTCTATAATATGATTTTTGCTATAAGTAGACTGGCGAATAAATATTATTGCTAATTGTTGCTACTGAGTGATTATACTTTTAGGGTTGATAATTTTGAAAAAACACGATTATTTAAATTTAGCAAAGATATTGTCTCTCTCCAAAAAAGTTTTTTTACTATTAAACTAGATACACTTTGTAGCAGTGATAACTATATTAGCATTATTTTTTAATCATTTGCTTTTCGTTTTTTGATGCTGCACCCAGATACAGTAAGGAAAAAGGTTAGACACTTGAAACACAATAGTTTAAAAACTATGCATGTTAGCATACGTTATTAGATGTAATATTGCTTTAATATAACTGATGCACGGACTGCTTTAGCTTTTTGAGTTCATACACTTTAATATAACATATTAGCTACTTCAAACTGTGAAAAACACATTTGCGTTAAAATTGCTTTAGCACGGACGGTGTTATCTCTTCAAACTGTGACACATTTGCTTACGCAAATATATACCACAAAGGGAGTTGCAAAGGAACAAGTATATTTTTTGTTAGAAAACGTTGTTTCGGTATATAAGTTTTTTGTGTTAAAAGTTCGCGAAAAATTTTCTAATTTAGTATTGGAGTATTCTTGTTCTGATTTCTTTTCCATGGCGATGTCGAAGTTTCATGTTTCGGTGTTTTACTTGTTTCGTTGCGGTAAAAAAAAATAGTTGCTTCAGTACAAAAATCATTTGTTTTGTTATCCGAAGTTTTCAATAGCGGTCGGTTTCTTGTTTAATGTAATTTTTTTCCACCGTGGCATAAAAATTTCTTGGTTCAGCAAAATGGCAAATGCTCTAATTTAAGTTTCTTTTCCCTTTAATGTAGAAGATGTCTAACTTCATCGTCAAAAATGTGCCATCTGTGTATAGAAAAAATTACAAAGAGTTGAAAGGTTTTATAATTACAGCAATATAATAATACACAATGTATTGGCATTTTAATTACTCTGTTTCAAAAGTAGATATGTTTTCCCGTTTTAATGAGAAAATAACACATAAAATAATTAGGAGGCCTATAAGAAAAATCATCCCACATAATTTTATTTCAATTTGGATATTTTCGGGATGTCGATTCCAAATCAGGTAGCATCTAATACTTTCCTTATGAGGCTGAATATTGGACCCGGAAAAATTATTTCCTCCAGTCGATAGGCTCCTAAAAAATTACGAAAAATGTATAAAGTTACTCAATAATGTGCAAACATTTATTTATCGCAGAAAAAATGTGCAATATTGGTCAGTTATTATTAGGATACACTTTTTTTCTAATCCTTTAGAAAGAGGTCGCAACAGTAATAAAAATTGTAAATTTGTTAGTTTTCACTAAAGTGCTTCATCATTGTAAGTAATCCAGGTTTATCTTGCTAAGTGTGTAAATACTTCATTTCAAACACAAGAAGAGATTAAAGAAACTCACGCAAGCTTCTTATTTGATATCTGATTCTATAATATATTTGATGGCACGTTAGGAGACACAAACTCAACGTTCTTCGCAGTCTAAGGTAAGATACAGTATTGTGCAAGTTAATGAAATCAAACACAATATAACTAAGAAAACCGTTTATTTGTCATATAATCACAGTGAGATGGTATGAAATTATAAATTACTAGTAATTCAATAAGAGATATGCCCTCCTTTGGCTGCGATGACAGACTAAACTCTTTTCTGTATGGAATCTAATAATTTTTGATAGTTTTCCATTATTTTCTCGTCCCGAAACCACATCTGAATTACTGCTGCTATCAATTTTGTCTTCGTCGTACAGTCCATTTTATATAACCTAGCCTTACAAATGGCCCACAGATTTTCAACTGGCTTTAAGTCTGGAGAATTGCTAGGCTAGTCGAGGAGAGCTATTCCTTTGTCCTTGAAATATTTCACCACAACCTTCGATTTGTGGCATGGAGCTGAGTCCTGTTGAAAAATTGCACTTTCGTTTGGCTCACATTTCTTTAGATCTTTTCCCAAATATTTATCCAGTATCAAAATCTAGTCATTCTAAATGACAGTCAATAAAGGTTAAACTAATATATGGTAGCAATATATAATCGTATACTCTAGGAAAATCATTTTTCGTGGAATGGTATCTCGTAATGGATATATTTTCTATTTCTTCATTTCTTTTTCATAGTCTCAACTCATTATTTTTGTATAACTATTTTCTGCTTTGTTTTTTGTTTATTATTATATTTATATTCTCCCTTCCGTTGAAGAGTTGGTTGCGGTTTCGTCGTCAATACTCGCTTCGTTTTTTGATGTGGAAGAAGTAAGATAGATGCCTGACCATAGAGATTATTCCGTTGCGACCTTTCGTTTCATCAATTCTCTTTGGAATTTTTTGACTGCGTATACATATTGATATTAAGCTTGCTGATTACGGCTTTTATGATCTCTACATGATCTTGGTCCTCTTTCACCAAATTTTGCGCTATAACCCTAGAAATTCCAAATTACTTTGCTGATCGTATCTTCACGTTGGACATCAGACTCATCTTCTCTACCTCAAAGCTTTATGTATATTCATCTGTGTAGATGACTGGTTCATCTATGACTTCCGGACTTACTTTAACCACAGGCATCTTGTCTTGCAGCTGTAGGACCATTCGCATCCTTTTTTACTCCTTTATTTCTGATCTTTACTATATACCTCTTCAGTATCGCTCTGTAAAAATAGCAATCAATTCAACCATAGCTGCACTTGACTGAGTAAGTCTACCTATAGGGTAGTTATGCCTGGTGCCACCAGATGGAATGTTATTACACTTAGCAATTGTTATGCAATTATCGGCATATTTGTTTACAGTTTTCTTTGGATTTAGTTCGGGTTTCTCAAGCTAGTTCGTCTACTCAAACACTAGCTGTCAGCTTCTGAAGGTATAAGAAGGTATTATAAATTTCGAAATCGGTATCTTTATATGTAGATGTAAATAGGCAAGAATTTGAAAAATGGTCGCTATGGCTATATTAAAAATTTTAATATACTCATAGTTCGTAACAAGTCTTCTAGTTTTCAAAAATATTAAAAAATTAACTCTCCTATAATATCGATAAAATGAAAAAGGCACAGTTGTTTTTCCATATTAAAGTTAGTGGACCGGTATTCGAACCGAAATATTTCCACACATTTGAAAATTTAATATAAGTCCTTTTTTCCAATATGTGCTACAACCCCATAAATATTTATATCAAGATAGGCACGCCCGCCCCGGTGCGGAAACCAGAGAGACAGGAATATTTGAGGAAATACACACTATAAAGTGAAATGACTAAATTCATATCGTTTCCCTCACCTTAAACTAAGAGAATACGCTCTTAGTTTTAACAGCGAAACTAGACGTACGATCATGCATTGGCACTACACTTACAATGTTGAGTTTGACATATTGAACTTCCGAACAATTAGTTCGAAATAGATTTATGCTTAAATTATAATCAATTAGACCGAGAACTATAGGGTCTCTAGTACTTAGAGATAAATTGACTAATTAGTGCTGGCATTGACATATTTGTTCTAGATTCTTATGAGATATTAAGGTTATTGATTATAACATATTTGTTTAATATATAAAGTGTAGACTGTTATATAATTGAGAATAACTGCTTCGATATTGAATTGAATAATTATTTACGTTCAGTTATTATACACGCGTAGGAGTTAATACTTGTCAGAATGATATCACGCTCTATATAGACAATTCAATTATAATTCTATTATAATTTTTTGTCTGATTAAATTTGCCGTCACCAGAATGCTTATGCTGCAAGAGTGCTTATAACAAATCGCACGATTTAGTAAAAACAACATATATATACAATATATACGTATATATTTCTATATATATATATATATATCCTACAGAACGAACCAAGTTAAAAAAATATTATTAATCTTTAAATATCTAAAAATTTTATAGGTAACAAAGAGAGAAAATGTTCCAGGCATGCATATTGACACAGTCGATAATTACTCTAATTAATTACATTAAAATTTGTGTTCTAATAATTAAAAGAGACACAGGATATACGAGACAATCTTTTATTATTATTAAATTGTTTGCCATTAAATATATTAATTTTAAAAAGAGGAACTGGGTCTCTTCTATTAAACGAACAATCAAGTGTTTACGATTACGTATTCTATTGGGAAACAAGGAACCGCAGCTGATTAAGTAACTGAATACAATTACCATGATTATTCACTAGTTGATACAAGAAACATTCACTAGCGATATCGTGTTGTAAACAGTAACTGCAAAATGAATCCATTCAGAATATCTTGCACTTCGACTTATCTCTCTAAATAAACACTATCTGCCTTCAATGATAAAAGCTTCGAAAACCTTCTTTGGACCACTATCACATCATTTACATGTACATTATGGATAGAATGTCAAACATACTCTATTCTCAATGTTAGTAGTGATACATACTGTGTTGTTGTTACGCTACGTGCTTATTAAATATTGTAAACAAAACACACAGATCATGTGCAAATGTATTTCTTTGCATGATATCTCCATCAATGGAATAAGTGAAATTGATTGTCCACTTTTAACGTTTATAATATTTGACATTTTTTGAAGCCCATGGTTAGGTTATTTCTATTGCAACATAAGAAAATCAAAGGTTAAATTAACCTAGTTTGATTAACTTGTTGTGGTCAGAAGATAAATTTCATAAACGGAGTTCTTTCATTTGCAAAATATAAAATACTGAATTAATCGCGTTTTTAGGTATGCTTGTAAATAAGAGTCTTATAAACATTTCATAATAAAATATTTACATAAAACCAAATTTAGGAATTTTTCAGTAACTTAAATAAATACAATTCAATATTTCTCGGTCTTAATAACCGTGGCATGGTTTATACATATGTACATATGTTGTTTATTTACAAATAAGTACTTTCTCCCCCAGAGGACATTCCCGCAAGAGGACATTCTAACGTGCTCGCATGCAATTTATATACAAGTTTCATTATAGTGTGACAAGATTTACCCCATATCGGTACTACAAAACTATATGAATGTACATAATGTGTAAGTACCTATTACTTACGCATACGTTCAGTCGCATAATTCTGGATTATGGATCCTTCTCGCATAAGGTTCAAAAGGCATTAGACCGGCTAGGGAAGAAGCAGGAAAATAAACCAGTAACGGCCTTGTAAAATATTACTGGGCTCACGATCCCCAAAATTGTTCTGTAATATGTGTTCCATTTGCCTTTAGATAATACTCTAGTTGGAGATCCCTTATATAAGAAGAACTGTCCGCTATCGCGTATTGTTTCGATATATTGCGTGATGAAGGAGAGAGATGATATTCGTAGTCTGGGATAGTTAGATGGTGGTGCTGACGCCAAATTTGAAAGAATGGCATTTTATTTATGGTGGATGAGTATACATGTACGCATCGGTAATATACTTACGTATCGACATACATACTTATGGTTACGTTGCAAACTACTGTATTATGCAGAAACGCTATAGACCTGTTCGCTTGAATATATGTTGACATTTTAGATGTGTTCAGATATACAATATATTTATTAAATGAATATAAAAAGAATTTTATACTTGAAAAATGAAATTGATGTGTTAATTATTTATTGAAAATATATCCAGGTAAAAGATCATCGTCGATGTACATACGCTACATAACATCTTGCATGCATCTAAATCTGCATATATATTACAGCCCAGTGTTTATCACCCTGCCTTCAGGTCCAAATGATTATCTTTATAATTTCACTAAACGTAAAGCATCGTGTAGATTCGAAATTTTACATTTTTCAGCCCGTCCAGCAGACAGATTACACTTTAATGAATAATATCATATCTCCCTCTCTCAACCAATACATAAATGTATTGACCGACAAAGCGAGAAACGCTTCTATCTCACAAGATCGGTAAACTAGGTTTCCAGTGTGTAATAGACAGAAACTTGCGTACTCGGCTTTATGCCAATTAAAGAATGTTTAAAGGAATCATTCTATTATTAATAACACCCTATCTACTACATATGTTTCATGGATAGACCAATCATCAGGCAGATTATGTGTTATTATTATATTATATTAATAATAGAATGATTCCTTTTTAACATTCTTTAATTGGCATAAAGCCGAGTACTCAAGTTTCTGTCTATTACACACTGGAAACCTAGTTTACCGATCTTGTGAGATAGAAGCGTTTCTCGCTTTGTCGGTCAATACATTTATGTATTGGTTGAGAGAGGGAGATATGATATTATTTATTATTTTTTCTGTATCGAAATGATATGATAAACGCTATGAAGGAATCGTTCATTAATAACACAGAATCTGCCTGATGATTGGTCTATCCATGAAACATATGTAGTAGATAGGGTGTTATTAATAATAGAATGATTCCTTTTAACATTCAGATTACACTTTAATCGTTGACGTGATTTTTTAGGATTAGGAAATCTATCACGTGTTACAAGTACTTCATAGTAGTTCATTCTGAGAATTGGCAAGCAATACTGACGCGGACACAACGTGCTGGTTACTCCACCGTTCAATAGAGAATTGCTTCCGTGCAATTGTAACCCACCCTTTCTAACATTCAAAAATAATAACTCAAAGCCCTTCTTAATAACTGCCATCCACTTGTGATCAAAAATTAAAACAATCATTTAAAATGACAATACAACAAAAGGTAGGTGGCCATACAAACAATTTCTGAAAACTCACAAGAAGAGATATTGAACGTCTTGAATTCATTTCACTCAAAAATACTATTTATGGTAGAGAATAGAAACAATAATGAGAGTATAGGCTTCCTAGATATATTACTTATCTCAAAAAATGAAAATATATAAACGACTGCTACTTTAAACCAGCACGTGCGTTTTGAAGAAGATATCTGATCTTTTGTGAAGTATTGTATTCTTCTGAATCTGAATTCTGTTTTGGATCCAGGATATGATCTGATTCGATACCAGACGAAAGTTCCGATCGAAATTAGGTTGTATATTATGATTGCGTTTTTGATCTAATGTTGGCATTTATCTCTGTAAATTTTCGTTAATTTTTCACTGTGTCTAAAGACGACGAAGAGAATTCTGAAGATATAAATCACTCAGAAGTATCAAATGACTCCCAATTATTCTCGGCGAATGATAGATATCTAAAATTTTCTGTAATTTTTTCCAACATACATCGTGTCAGAGGTTTAGAACATTAAAGTTAAGACATTTAAAATCACGAAATATCTTTTAATGATATTCGCTAATGCTCATTTAGTACAGCTATCAACTAAATAATGAATAACGAAGCTAATTATATTTAGGACACCTTCAGGGCTTAACAACAGGTGTTTATATAGAGTTTATATAGAGATAGTGGTCCCGGGTTAATGGAGCGTTATGGTTACGTTTGAGAAGTTTAGATAACCTAAACAGTGGTGATGGTTATCTCCTACATAAAGCTTGGCAATCTTGTATCTCCAAATTTTATGGCACACATTCCAAAGAATGCGATTTAATCGCGTCTTCCACGGTTGCGAAATCAGATGTACAGTAGTACGTCTGCATCAGTCAAGAAACTTAAATAAATTAAACAATATTGCACGCGATAGTTGCGGAAACGCGTTTAGATTTGTCACTAAATAATAGCGTGACCTATATGATTTGCATTTGCAATTGAACTGAAGCCAAATTCCTAGAAGCTTGGAAGTCCCTTCCTACATTCAAATAGAGACCGAAACCAATTATTTCAGAAACATGATTAAATAAGTTATCAATATAAAACAGCACACAAATACAGTAAACCACAGATACTTAAGACATAAATTGTCAAAATATAATAACCTTTAATTGAATAATAATTGTAAATCAATTTAATAAAAAAATTAGAAAAAAGAAATATGGAAAGATAATTGCCGTTGCATACCCTCACTCACATTTCCAGGATGGAAAAAAACACATACATTGAGTAATAGCGACCCAAAAGACATGCACGCAATAGCTTTATAGATCATGGTATAGAAGATCAGTGTCAATTAATTAAGGAGAGATCTGTGACAAAGAAAGTGTACATACAGGAACATGTGCATACGTATATCATCTATCAATATAATTAAAGAAAAGAATATTACATAATTTTTAGGTAAACTCAGTGACGTAGTAATTATAGTTATTATGAAATACACAAAATTGTAAGATCTGAGAACATTATACACATAAGTACTATGAATGATTGTGAAAAGACAGTGTTTTTATCAGTAATTTCTTAATGAAAAATTTTAAAAGAAATAGACGGAACGGCCCAAAAACAGAAAATTAAATATCACTCGTAATCATAATATATCTTAGCACTATTTGTAACTTCTAATTAGAATTTCTAATATGTTAGATATAATCTTATTAGTGCTTGAGCTATTATTAGATGTCAATTTCACCATGCAATCTTCTCCATCCCAATCAGCAATTTCCACAATTTCGTCTGCGATATTTCATATTAGTATGTACATTCAGGGCAACGTGCATTTGTTTCGCAACAGACTGTTATCTGTAATAATAATAACAATGATGTTACAGTAAGATTTATCGAGAAAATGGGCATTGTCCGACCAAGCGAATAAGTTAAAAAATTAATCTCTTGATTCAATTTGTAATGGCGTAACAATTGAGTGTACAGTTTGTGCTATGCTTCTAATGTGCTGAACGAAAAAGACGCGAACGGCACATGAAGAGTACAAAGCACATGCATATCAAACAAACTGGCATAGAATTGAACGAGGAATTTCTATTTCACGTATATGTAATAATGGTTTTCTGTAGCCTACCGTGTATTTTATTATACAATAGATCATTTTATTCATTTTAGAATAAATACGCGAGATATCTGTTACCTTGTCGGGCAGCACTACAAAATTTTCTACCATCTGTTTCTACATAGAATTAAATTCGAATTGAAAAATCAGGAACTGTTGTTATCTGTAGACAAAACAACAGATCGTAAGAAAATCTTTTGTGAATATCGAGATACGTACAACGGAACCACTTCAATCGTCATCTTTAATTTTACTAGCTTCCAGAAGAATACAACATTGTTCTGCCGAAATTCATGATTTCAGTCTTGTGGTAAAAGCTATTTGACGGTGTTATCCTGAGGCAGCCTCTTTAATAGCGAATACAAAAGCAGTGTTTGCCAAATCACCGAAATGTGTTCGTAAATTTTACAGACTATGTCCCGATATACCTGAACCATCAGTGCCAATTCTTATACATTGGGTAATATGATTACAGGTATTTTATAGGTGTTTTACTATTATAACTATTTTGAAGAAATAAAGAACGTGGTTTAAAAAAAAAAAAGAATCTCTAGTTATCGTTAGTGAAATCTGTCAGAACAGTGAAAGACAGTACACAGCAGAAAATGCGAAAAATTCTTGTGTTATACGAAAGTTTGGAAGTACATATTTTAGACAAGGATTCAAATTTTTCCACATTAAAACAAATTTGTCGAGGTATGTCTACAGATTCGTTAAGTTGTTTTAAAACTTAGTTTATAATAATTATGTAAGTAAAACGTAACTAGATGTAGTTATCGGTTTTTGTGTATAAAGGCACGTTTTCCCCACCTGGCACTGGGTTTGCTGAAACAGCAGTGGAAACGCAATATAAAACGGTAAGTGCTCCACCACGTTTTATGCGTTTACAACTCATTATTTTTCTGTGTACATACTATTAAATGCACGCCTATGATGCGCACCTCAGTTTGGCTTCTCCGGTTATTATAAATGTCAGTGCATAAATTAATTCATATATGCTATACTATGCAATACAAACTGAAATTAATTTCATATTTGCTTTTGCTTTATTTTAAATATATATTTCGATATAAAAAGGTATATAGGGAAATATAATAAAAGAAATCGTTATCATCAGTGTTTAAATTGAAACTTTTCCAGTGTTCTTAAAAGTATCTTCCTTTAGGCGATTGATCTTTCTGTGACTCTATGTCGTTAAAACTTTTACTAACTTATTTAATGTTGCTAAATTGAGAATTTTGTATCATGTCGCAATTTAACGGGGCTTTATTATTTTAAAACTAAAATATAACGAATTTTTTCAGTGTCTATCCAATTAGAAAACAAAATCACAGTAAAAAGATTTTAAAAATTTTGACCTAGACAAATACACTTTATCTAATGATTAATGCTATAGATTCAGCGAGTAATTGAATTGAATTAATGGTAAGGAATTGCAAAGATTGCTCCAGTAATATTTCTTGTTTCTCCGTTATACTAAATAAATTAACTTTTTTGTTCATGTAGTTTCATTCATGGTACGCGAGCAAATAAATTGTAATTAAACTCTAGAATAAATCCACATTAACTTGCAGATGTAAATAAGATGTCCGAATGATATATGACAAAAGAATGGTAACGCAGTTTTTCAGATCGTAAATATAACTAAATTTATTGATATAATCTATCTGACGAATGCGTACAGCTTAATGTGGCTTTCATTTATAAAACTTATTACAATAACAATGTGATTATAGTTGTATAATTGTTCACTTAATTTAAAGTTTAGTTGCTTGAGTTATTTTATATCTACTGTTGGACTTCCATATATTATCTGGAACCTTATAGACTCAAATTATATTTCAGCGTAAATTGCTAAAGCGAGGTAATTATAGTTAGCTGTGACGCTTTAATTATCGCTGTAATTTTATACAAATATCTTAATATAATTAGTTTCTATAGAAACACCACAAACTCAATGTATTTTCTTAATTTATGAAGCAAGTTATGTATATACATTCTATGCAGTAAATTCCTTCATGGAATCAAGATGAAATTACAGTGGAAATTGAGTTACCAAGATACTTTCATTAAATTTTGTATTGAATTGCATTATATTAAGTTCGATGTGTTTGTAATCCCTTGGTAGATAACTTCCATGGATCAATGAAGTAGATTATTATGGTGGGGAAGTCTTACCAAATGTATATGTGCACATAAATCAGCTGAATATGTCTTAAGTGAAATCCTACAAATAAATTAAAATAGTTTATTGTAGAACACTGAAGCTTAATGATAAAAGTAAAATTAGTATCTCGTATTTGCGTTCTGTTAAAATAGCGGTCGAGGTCTCTTAATATTGGTATAGTAGTTGATATTTTGGAAAATAAACCCAATTTTATTATAAATAAGGAAAGCAATTACGGGCGAACAAATCAATATAGACGATTGTTTTGCTCAACCAAGAGCTCATCAGGTAGTTGTGGTTTTGTTCGGCAATTCTACGCAGCCAATAGACGTTAATATTGAAACGATAATATAAAGTAACAAAAATACTAAATGCCCACCTTTCGGAAAATCGTCGCAGTCATATTATGTTCGTTAGTAGCAGTTTTCATTATTCACATTGTTTACGACAATGGACATTTATGTATATATATTCCATAAAGTGATATGAGTTCTTTCCCAAATATCCAAAAGATAGATATATGGTACTTTGCAATTAAATTAGCTGACCTTACAATTTTCAGCAAAATAAAATCCAAACACATAAAATTTAAAACGTATACTTTTATATTACATATCCTAGTATAGATTTCTACACATATTTCCAGTAATAGGTAATTTTTTCTCAATATTTTGACAAACCTCCCTTGGCTTGAATGACTGCTTGAATTTGCTTCGCTATGCAGTCGATACAAGCTTTTACGGTTTCTTGCAACTTTCTGTTTTCTTTCCAAACCTTTTTGATATTTGCTTTTAAAATGTTTAAATTGGAACTAAGGGAGGAATAAACAATATAGTTAAGAACACTCCCAACATTCGCCATTGGATTGAGGTCCCGCGAAATACTGGTCAACACTGATATACCGACACGAAGTCCCATCTTACACAATCACGGAAGGATTTTCCTCTATATTTAGTGACATAATAAGGGGCACCAGAAAAGTTTCTATTACACGTTTGAATTGATACTGGTTCATTGCCCCTTCGACAAAGTATATAGGTCCTGTTCCAGTTCCAGTAATATATAACTATAGCATCACAGAACGAGGGGGGACGTTTAACACTGTACTATACGTTCCTTTTTATAACCTTCCGAAAGTGTTCGTCTCACAAATTTGATAGCTTCTGTAGCAACTTTGAGTTGTAACTCATAACTGAATATATGACTAATAGTAAAATTTATATTCAGCTTTATCCTTTATTAACGCTTTTTCTACATTTTTCGGTTAAACGCTGTTTTTTTCACAGGGAACATTTTAATCCAGTAGCGTATAAAACGTTCGTAAGATGCATTGAAGCTTACGATACTTTTACATTAAAAGACTGCTGAAGAAAAGACAAATCTCTAATGGAAGCTTGTCTATTTTTGTGAAGCAATAATTATATCTAACGGAGTAAAATAAAGGAATAATACTTAATTTGCTTCAGCATCTGAGAAACTTCAGTGGGAAATATAATACTAATAATGTGATAATACTAACAAAAATTATTTTAGCACTAGCTTATGATTCAAAATTACTCGGAATATTGTTGCAAATGTATCTTTGGTATAACTATACCAGAGATACATTCGCAACATGGTCTTAGATATCTTAAATTACCCACCTAGTCGAGTCTTCCAATCGAACATTAGATCTGCTTCCGTTATAGCATTGACTTTCATTGAGCTGCTAAATACAATCGGATTACGCACGGTGCCCTCTGCGAGCGCTAACTAGAATACGTCCTAGTGGCCAGGCAACTCTCAACACTTTACATTACACCATAGTTTGGTTCGAGTTTCTTGGGAACGCTGATATCCGCCCACACATGCTAGCTATGAACCTTTGAGCAATAACAGTTTGCTTACATATATGAAAAACGAGTAATATTAAATACACTTAACCGCCACCAAATACCAATCTTCCTTTATCAACAATTATCAATTTCGTTCATTTTTTCCCATTTCTCTCGTAGTAGTTATTTTCTTTGCAGGATAGTTGGGTCACATGTCTAATTTGCTTACGGTCTCTGGCAATCTTTTTTCGATTTCTCTTTACGGCAGCTTTCATTATTGGTAGGTGATTTTCCATTAGAGACAACGCATATATAAACTGAGATTTCTTTCAGGAGCCAGTCCTTATGAGTTTGTTTTCTTAATATTTGTGATTATTTATACCTACCATTTCATGATGAAATGTTTACTAATTACTTAGAAAATTTATCAAAATTCACATTCAGTCGCAGTTACATTATGTGAATTAAAGAACTTTCTGATGTTCTAATCATCCAAATCAAAGAACAATGGAACGTCTTGTGTAAAAATTCGAATCAACATATTCACTTCATAACGTTTTCATGTCACTGAGGCAAAGGAGTGAAGAAAACTGTGTTTGTACCTGTTGACAGGAATTGGACATTTCTGGTACCAGTTTGTGGCGAAGTTGGCGAAAAGATCACGACATATTTGTTTAAAAAATTGCTCTAATTCAATAATTCAAATAAAACGATCATTTAAATTTGTTTTATAAAATCTTGAAAATGATTTCTAATTTCATAAGAGAATTACCTTCAACGACGAAACACACTCTGACTTAATGGTTTTATAAATAAGCCAAACTGCCGGATCTGATCTGACAAGTCGACTAAAGATAATGCATGGAGGGGCATTTCATCCATTTAAAATGATTGTCTGGTGTGCATTTTATGTTGGAGCGGTCGTTGGCCATATTTTTTTTCAGCAATGCTGATAAGCTCATACTGAGAATGGAACTCACTATCGCATAATGTTGACTGGCTTTTTTGTAGACTGAATTGGAAGTGCTCGACTTGATCGAATTGGAGTTTCAACAAGACGGCGTGGTTCCACTTACCACACTGTCAATCAAGCTATTCGTTTGCTGAAACAGTAGTTTGGTGAATCCCTTTAGACTTCTTCCCGATTATTTTAAGCAACTAGGAGCCTTATATTCCCTACACATCAACATTAAACGTGTCATTGCTGGCATTCAACCCTGTTTAGATAGAAAATTGTGATCGACAGAAAATGCACGCGATTTTGTTGTGGTGATTTTCGACTTTCTACCCATTATATGTTCTACTGCTTTATCTTTAGACCATAACAATTTACTTAACTTTCATCCTGAGCAATAATTATTTTCCACCATTCTTTACACTTCCCTTGCAGACTCTGCATCTAATTGGAAACAAATAAATCCCGCTATAAACGACGTCCATAATTTGTCTCAACAATAGAAAACGTTTCCGTTCCACATTTTTTAAGACGAACACAAAGTTTGATACCATACCTTTCCTCTTTCATTTCAAGTATATAACCCGATTATTATAACCGTTATAATAAAGTTTTTAAACAATGGAAATTTAAAATAAATAATTTGTGACAAATGTCATTTTGAAAATTCAAAGAAGCCTCTACTTAGATAACATGTTCTGTTTTCTTTTGCGTTTTGTAACTTCCACACTTTAATTTAATAAATTCAGTACTAATTCTTATCGAAAGGCAATATTCTCTCGACATTTTTAATTTGTTTTAAATAATTCGGACGGTCGTATTTTAGTATTAGAAACATATTTTCTTCATTTTATTCGGTACTAGAAAAATACTGCCTAAGTTGTATGTAGTAATTACTATGCTAGTAAAAATATAGAAAATAAAACAAGGGTATCATTATGCGGTTGAATACATGTGCATTCGTTTAAAATTTATGAACTTGTTTTATTGTAGAATTCGATATTTTTCATAAATTGCAAATCTATTAATTAAACAATTGCATTTACCTTAATGTATCATTTTGAAATTTGGCGCCGTCGTCCCATTACATGTTCGACATTTAGTAATTACGAAATTCATTAATCGACAGAGAAGAAATAAAACTTTAACAGAAGCAGGCGCGTGTTAACTTCTCTCAAGACAAATCAATCAACATAAGCATAGCATGAAGAATAAATAAAAATGGTATATATAGCTTCGTAAACCTTATTATAATTAAATTTTCATTATTTGTAATATAATATTCAGGAGTTTATTAACTGTACCTATTCTTTTCGCTAATACTGATGAAATGTTAAGTAAATGCATGCCGTTGACGGATCTCAAAAAACTTGGAAAACTTTCGCGCATAGAGTTGACTTTTCTCTTACGGATTTCTTTATTCCGATCTTAGCTGTCGTTGACGTCTTGATTAATGAACGCAAAACATAGGTAGTCGAGATAATTACGAAGCATTACGTAAAATACCTTGTGCTGCAGATGAGCAAGGAATATGAAGTACCATCTATTATTGACGCGTTCCTCGGCCTTTCTTGCAAAGACGCTGGTATTGAGTAGGTATTACGCCAAGAAACCGCACCACAGATTCTATCTATCTGCAGTGGCCTAATGAAAATTACTTACGGTACATTAAGTGAGATCGTCAGTGCCATTTCGTTCGTCGACTACAATGGTTATTATGTGAAGAGGTTGTAGGTACATAAAGGAAAATGCCTGTTGATCTATGGCCTAACATATCATAGCCATTATTTACGCGAGCTTCGTAAATTGAAGATTCATGTAACAAATATTTATTATCGACCGAAGTTTGGAAGTGTATATATTTTAAAATATATAATAATAAATTGACTGTCTTAAAACATACATAAATACCAATGGTAAATAAAAATACTAATATGTATATGATTATTATTTTTATATATTTAATATTATTACTATTATATTATTATTATAAACTTCATGATTATAACTTATTTAGGCTGTGGTAAAACTTTTTTTTATTCCAACATTACAAATTTCTTCAACAGTGAACAATAATGACAGAGAGCAAATTATATACCAAAATATGTTTTTTTGACCTGCAGACAAATTGACCTGGTGTTTTGAATACTTGAATATGTAATACTGGTTCTGATGTACGTTGTCTGCTTGAATTCTTGCAGATACATCTTATATTGTAAACTTTTCTTCGCCAGGTAAATTATAGGGTATCTCTAAGACTGAGCAGGCAGGGTTAGAATCAAAAGTAATTTAGGAAATCCTTAAATGTAATTGATTTGCACACAGAGAAGACATCAATAAACCTAATTAAATATGGCTTCGAATGTACATGGAAATTCCATAGTATGCATTTATAAATAAATAAACTAAATGCTATCGGGTAACTATAATATCAATAGCAATGGCATGTAAAAGTATGCAGCTTTATATCTGTAATGCTAACAAGAATGGATCAATTATGGGCAATTTTTGGGGTAATTTATGTGATTTGAAAATTCCAGTATTTTTCATTATATTTTGTATTTATGATAAGAGTAAATGAATGGCCAAAAGTCTTATTCTATTCATTATTTTGTAATCTAAATTTAATAATTTGACGTCACAAATTACGCAAGTAACAAGGAAAGGTAACTAAATTAAACATGTGTTAAAAAGAAAAAAATAAAAAATTACGAACATTGTTGCCCACATACTGAACATATCGCCCGACTTGACAGCATTGGTTTGCAACTTACAGCTTATTCGCTAGTCTTCTTGAAAAGTGAAATACCCTACATGATTGTTTACTATTCTGACAAAACGCACACTTATCGCACTGCGTTGAAGACAGGACATGCAACTGCTAATGGGGAATTTAAACCAATATTGGTACTAAATGTTTCGATATAAAAACAAAGGCTATGTCTAGTCGACACTCGCGGTACCATAAAATTAAGCTGAGACAGCAAATGAGGACAATCTATATTTCCTCTAACCAAGTTAAATACAAACTTTATACTGTTTAGTTGACGTCTGACTTCCAAGGACTCCATTTCAAACCTAGTTAGAAGAAAAGAGTTCTCGACTCCTCGCGGAGGACACACACCCCCACCCTAAAACACAAAAACCTTCTCTGAACTCTTTCAAGTGACAATTTGTGGATCTCATAGTAAGGATGCCAGACTAAAGATGCATACTTCAGTCTTGAACCTACATACGTCATGTACAGCTGCTTAATCGTAGAAATATGAAAACAATGACAATTCCTTATCACGAAACCCAGCACCCTCAGAGCTGCCGCGGTTATGTGATTGATGTGCTTAACAAAGGTAAGTTTGGAATCAAAGTAAACACCCAAGTCTTTTATTTCAGCGCATCTAATAAGAGAAAGACCATTAAGTGTATAATTATATATTACTGTGTTAACCCTCCTCGTACATTTTACAACTCTGCATTTATCCACATTCATCTGCAAATTGTTCAGCGCACACCAATCACAATCCTTTCCAACTCCAACTGCAAGCGGTTACAGCCATCCACATCATCTACACCTTCGAAAATTTTCAAGTCATCCATAAAAATGCACCTATTGCAATCCACTATCTCAAGCAAATCGTTAGTGAAAAGCAGAAATAATAAAGGACCCAAATTGGAGCCCTGCGGCACCCCTGACGTGGCCGAGAACAGGCGCCACCTGTAACCGGCATGACAAACATATTGGCTTCGGCCATGCGAATATGAATAAAAAAAGAAATGAGTGAATCACTAAATCCAAAAGAGTTCAGCTCCCCAATCAAAATTGCGTGATCCATGCGATCAAATGCCTTAGAAATATCCGTATAAATAACATCAACCTGGCCCCGGGCATCAAGGATACTAGAAGTGAATTATGTAAAATAGGCGAGATTGGTAGTAGTTGACCTTCTCTCCATGAAACCATGCTGGAAAGGTGACATATAGTTTCTAACGAGAGAATAAACACGAAGGTATATCACTGTCTCAAATACCTTAGCAAAATTACTTAAAATTGAGATTGGTCGATAGTTAGTCACATCAGACGGCGAACCATTCTTCAGGACAGGACACACCTTAGATACACTCCACGTGTCCGGAAACGCAGACGTTGTCAGTGCTAGGTTAAAAATCAGCGTCAATGGACGGGCAAACACGACCCCGCAGTCCCGGAGAACGAAACTTGGTATTCCATCGAGTCCAGATGTCATTCTGTTCTTCAGCTTCCCCCTCGCAGAAAGAACCTCAGCCTCCTGCACCGAGGCAATGCCAACGAATGGAACATTGGAGCAACAGTACTGAAAATTATTAGACCCAGAAGGCACATAAATACTAGAAAAATAATCAGCAAAACTATTGACAATGCTCTGTGGATCGCTAAATACAAGATCACCATGGCAAAAAGATCCAGGGATTCGTGAATGATCTCTTTTGTTTTGAATAAAAGACCAAAATTTTCGGGGCTCAACGGTAATGAACTCTTCAATGCCAGATACATAATCTCTGTAAGCACTTTTAATTTGCTTCTTAACAGCAGCTCTCAGAGATCTGAAACAATTCAATGAATCGAGATTCCCCGTTCTTTTGTAGTGTCTATAATAATAATTCTTCAATTTAATATTACCAATTATAGCACTGTTGTACCAAAACGGATACCTCTCCGATCCAGCAACGTGCAGGGGAACATGCAAATCAAACATTTAATACAGTTTACCGTAAAATAAATCACATGCCAAATCCACATCCGCCGCAACAGACAGAAAGGACCAATCAACGGCCGCCAGCGCGCCATACAGATTAACAAAATTCGCCCTTCCAAAGTTATAAGCCTTACACATACGATTAGAAGGCACACCAACAAAAGCGTCATTGCACAAAACATTGATATGCAATGCAGGATGATGCGCATCTACTTCCAGCAAAGGAACCTCGTTTTTACTAACTTCTAAAACCATATTAGATATAACCAAATCTAGCAACCGCTGGTTGACATTAATTATATCATTAAATTGATGTAAATTGTTAAATGCAATAAAGTTGTTCATTATGTTACTACACGAGTCCTCCATGGCACTGTTATTAAAATGTGTAACATTAAAATCTCCCACAATCATATTTTCTCTACTAACATTCACATTGAACAATTCAAAAGCCTCCAAAAAGTGCTCAAAATCTTGAACAGTTGTAGACGGAGGAACATAAATAACATAAATGTATACAGCTAAAAAATTATTAACAATGAACTTAGATCCAACAATGTCAATAGCACAAAAAGTGTCAACAATAATAGATAAATCCAATGGTTGTGCCGATGTAAGGTCCCTTAGCGCAATCAACACACCCTCTCCACGAGAAAGACAAGTCTCTTCAAACCTTCTATCGCGTCTGAAAGTGGTATAGGACGGTGGAAGATACTCTGATGAAGATATATCATCAGACAACCAGGTCTCAGCTAATCCAACAATATCGTAGTCCTCGGAGATCAAAGAAGTAAAAAACTCAATACTTTTAGTACGCATACCTCTAACATTCTGATGATAACATCGATAGTGAGACAATCCATTGGGCACGTTCAGTTTCCCGAAACAATCCTCGGCAGCCCACGCACATACTTGATGCTTAAACCCCTTTCACCCCTGTCCGTTCGGCCTTTCCGTTCCTGTTTAAGAGACTTGTAGTACTGAATTTGTTTTGGTGTTCTATCCAAGGAGATATTAATACTCTTGTACACTTCACTATCTCTCAATCCTTTAGCACTTTTAATCAACTTAAACACACTGGTCTCATCAGGTAGAGAAACCTTTATCGGTCTTGGGGCCGTTCCAGCGGCGTCGTATTTACCCATTTGCATTGGACTAATATTATTCGAATCAACATCAAGGCAAAGAAAAGAGACCATGTCCGCCACAAACCCCCACTCCAACCCAACTCGTTCATTTCTAGTAGACGCAGTGGTCTCAGGAACACCATACAGCATAAGATTACACTTCCAAGCCTGGCGCTCCTGCATCTCCAAAATAATTTCATCAAAACCAGAGTCACCCACCGAAGCAGGATCGGGCAACGCGCAAAGCGACTTAAGCTCCGTTATTATATCGGAGACACTGTATTTTCATTTGCATCCGGTTTGCAGTTCGGAAATTTATTCCTTGTCCTAGGGTTTTCGGGAATGTTGAGTTAGTTTCGGTATGTATTGATAGTATGACAACTCATTTTCTCGTAATTCCAACACGCTTGATGTAGGAAAGGGGGTGATGGCCCTTCCAATTAGGAACTGTCTGGGTGTACAGGAGTTTAGGTCATTCGGATCGCAAGAGTAGGAAGACAAGGGACGGGAGTTATTAACTGCTTCTATTTGTATAAAAACAGCTTAGAAAAGTGTATGTAATACTTTCTTGACTTAACGAATCACTTATAGCGGCGAGATTTTCTAAAAAGGTATTTAATTCTTCAAGTTAATTTTTAGTTCCAACAAAATTAGACGCAATATCTGAAAATATTGCATTTGGTCTACCGCGTCGAGCAATAAACCGCCTTAAACAAGCAAAAAACGCTGCGTCGTAACATCGCTTACTAAATCTAGATAAATACTTTTGTTGTGAAGCAAATAAATTAACTAACGTATGCTTTCGTCAAAGCCTTATAATTGAGTAGGTTCTCCCTTAAATACTGCGTGGGTGGAAGATTTGGTTTAAAACATGTTATGCAATTAGGTATAAACTTTTTAATAGCTAAAAGGACGCCTTTTCTCTAGAGTTGTTTGCGACAATTCTACATAAAACGTGAACATCACGTCCTCTTTAAAATTTTGACAATCGCGATAGTTTTTTCAAATGAATTGCATTCTTCAATAAAGGAAACGCCATTTCATTCTTTCCGATGTTTCTCTATGAATTTGATCGGGGCATTGTTCTTGCGAAAGCCACGCAGAACCATGCCATCACAGAGATAACTTGAATAACATATTAAGTGTAACATTGAGAAATTAAATCAGTTGGATTATCGATGGACTTTACGTGAAACCAATCATTTTGACTGGCTGTTGGAAAAACGATTACCTACAAACATTTACCACCTAGCAGAGGATAATTTAATCCAACTAGGGGTTACTGTTAAATCAAACCAACAAAAATATCTGTCAAACGTAGTCCAGTATATCTTTGATCTATGCAATTAAGTCCAATAACAATATGGTACCGTAAAGCTGTAGCCGCGGTAATGTCATTTAAAACAAGGGAGTGATTCGTGATTTGGACACTGTAATACAATATGCTCCTTTTAGCAACGTGCCTTTCAATAATTAAAAATGATACCGCGTATTCGAAAATGTCATCAATGGGATTCGCACAAAATAAGTATTTGAAATTGTTTTATCGACAAAATTTTCCAGATTAGTTTGATAATTGTTATCATTTTCTTAGAGTGAAATCCGCATAGCTAAGTATAGGATTAAGTTTTCCTCGTGAGTTGATTACCTCTTGAATTAAATCGGATTCGGTTAACAAATCATCCATGTAGAATTCGTTAAGAATTGCATTACACATATCAGGAAATTGAGAGTTTCATTGCATGACAAATTGCTTTAAACAACCCATAGCTAAAAAGGAAGCCGATGCGGTAGCATACGTGAATTTTTCTAATTCAAAATATTTTGAAGCTCGAGATGAATCTGATGTTAAAAGCAGGCGCTGAAATTTACGGTCTGCTTCGGTAATTAACGTTTGCCTATACATTTTTCCTATGATGATGACTAAAGAGGTGGCTTTAGTCATCCTTAGCTTTTCTTCTTTAGCCTTTTAGGCAAAAGAGTTGTGTACAAGTCATTCTAAATAACTGGTGTATTGTATGTATTTGTATGTCATTGAGTGATATACCCGTATCACTTTTTGCTGAGCTATCAAATACAACCCGCGTTTTATTTGTAGTACTAAAGGCTTTAATTACTGCATGGTGAGGAAAATAGAAACATTTACATGGATTGTAACCTGAGTCGTCGTTAAATAATTTCATCTGACCTAAGCGTTCATATTCTTCCATGAAACTGATATATTCTGCCTTCAGAGCGCGTTCGAGTGGGTTAAACCGTTGCAAAGCATGACATCGCGAGTCACATGTGTTGTCGCTTGAGTGAATCTCCTCGGATTCTCTATCCTCGGTAAATATTTTTATCCCAGCAGTATTCCTTTAATCCGCAAAACCTTTGTACTAGCTTTTCTAAATTGACAGTTAAGTCACAAACTGAATTTTGTGATAGCGATTGGTGAACTGATGGAATCGATCCATCCTAGTTTGTTTTCGTATATAATAGGATAATTTGGTCCCATTTTTATTTGACCTATACATAGCAAATTCTTGTCCTAAATTTGTGCTTTCTTGGTTTAACTTCTATTGTCTGTCTTTTATTACCAAAAATTGTTATTAGTAGCAGACTTTGCACAATAATTCGTGCAGGGACACAGTATGGTGAGAGGGCCCATGATTCATTCTCTGATAAGGATTTTGGCAGATCGATACCTGGTTGTGACTATATATTATGACGCACTTTGTCAGAAAAAATCTTAATCGTCTATAGTGTTATTCGCGACATAATACGTAAAATATCGTTCATACGTCTTTTATTTTATAGTGATGATATGTAACTGAAAAAGAAAAATAATGATGGATTTGTGCGTAACTGATGTAATTCTACTAAACATGAGGTATCAAGTCATGTTTGCGTATGCGTTTTCGCCAAATTTGGCAGTATAAGAATGATATATAAAAATTGGAATTCTTTGTAAATTTAGGAGATCTTGGTCGCCATTGTGGTGGTAAATTTCACACCTAAGCTGGACAGGCCCCTGTCGCCCTTGCGGTAGTATACTTGCACAGTTCAAGCTCTCTTCGGAAGAGAAGCGCTCTTGATCGCCATTGTTGTGGCCAATCTCCTTCTCGAGACGACAAGTCATTGTTGCCCTTACGCTTACAGATTCCAATTACCTGGGACACTTACCGTTTACAGGATTTGTCCCGACGATTGTTATTGTTATATGCATATTTTTCGTTCTTCCCTAATTATTTATTTTTCAACGAATTGTGATATTCATGCGTAATTTTTATTATCAGCACGTTTTTGCTTTAGTCATTTTATTGTTCGACGCTTCGCGGTATATATTTTCATTGGATTAAGTTTTATACAGTTACTTTAATTTGCAGGGTAAGTTTTGCTTTATTGCATTTTATCTGTACATAAGTTCGTCGTACGAAAATAAATAATTTGTTTTATAAACTTACCTTTTTCTTGTTTGAAGAGGCACAAAATGTAAAAAACCCAAAAAACACTTAGTAAGAGACTGCAAATACATACAACCATAAGCAAAACGATAATTTCAATAAAAACAATTTATTAATTGTACTTTGTTAACCCTGGTTGCACGACGAGAGTTATCCGGTCAATTTAACCGATAAAGTAGAGACTGACATTTGTAGGTTTGTACTCTGACGGGGCTCTATCTAATTAGGTAATTAAATTCATCTTTATTTATCGATTCTTAAGAGAATTAAGATTTTATTTAATCAAACTAAAGGTTTAGAATTTTATATTTAAACTTAGATTGTGTTTCTTGTGGCAGCAATTAACAGTGCATTATACATACTGCATAACATTTATTAAATTAAAAACATTTTAAATTATATTTCGACGTGAAAGCACGTTATATTCACGAAACTAGGAAAGCATTCTCTCGATTCTATACAGGAAGACATAAGTTGTCTTTTTTTAATAAGATGGCCTATTAAAACCAAAACTTTAATGTTTATCGTAACGTCTAAAAAAACCATTGTTATGAGTGTATGTGGGTTGGGACGCCTGTGTTTTTGCATTATGTATATTTCAATTTGGGCGCTTATTTTGAAGAGATTATCTATAGCTTTGAAATGACTATATAACGACAACAGAAAATACATATCGCTGTCAGTATAATTTTCTTCTTTGCTTGCGCGATCCGGCAAGCGAGATAATAAACTTCTTAATGAGTTCGCTCCCTTCATTTGTAGTTCTTGACATTTTTCTTTTTGCTAATATTTTATCATTACTACATTTCTATATCACGGATTCTTTACTTTTTATGTGTTCTGAATCACTAACGGAACCTTTCATAGCTGTTCTCTTAAGTGTAGCTTTTAAACATGATAAGTTTTCGAAATATAAATATTTCCTGTTTGAATGCTCCGCAACCACTTCTTAGTTTAACTTTTTTTGTTCTTATTCAGTAAGTCATGTGTTCTAGGTCTATAATCTTCCAGCACCCTACTATTGTTTCTAGGCTGAAAATTTCTTTTATCCGAAGAAACAATTACCTCCACCAAAAATTATCAGATTCCTGACCATAATAAATTTGAGCAAACACCACACTTGCCTCCTTATTTTCGTCAATTAGAAATTTCTCGCAGTCGAGTATCAACTCTTCTCTGTAACTGATTTCGTACTGTACAAATTGATATCGGAAAATGTCCTTTAAAATTTTAATTACACTGTAGAAAAATTATTGAGTCAATATCAGGTTGATGTATAAGTTCTTGACGTTTTAACGTGTAACGCCTGGTTGTTCTATTTTTTGTATTATTAGCACCATGCTTCAGATCCGTCAGCAGCCTCGTTTTGCCCGTAACTGTGGTTGTTATTGTTGCAGCTGGTGTTTATACGATAAACTGCCAGTACGGCGCCTTTTCCCACGCGGTGTCGTCAAGGAGCTATATATGTATTGAAATGGGAAATATTTTGATAGTCGCTACTTTAGCGAGATTGTGGACAGTTGTGTGCGTTGCTGGCGGAAGGTTGTGTACATGGTTCGCGAAAGGTTGTGTATCCTTTCTATTTCATTTTAATTTAAATGACAATATCGGACAGCAAGTGATAGTAGATATCAATCTATGTCAATGTAAACAACACAAAACATTTTTGCAAATTAAATTTTACTATTCTAAATCATTTGCATTGAATAGTACATACGCAGACTGCTTTGAAAGTTTTGCGGTTCAGCTACTTCCCGCAAGGTGGTGCTGTCGATAATATCTTTATCGTATCCACTGAGTCCGAATAGCATTTATAGATTGCAAGCTTATGCTGTTGTCTCTGTTTAGAAATTTTCGTAAACAATGGAATTAACTCACGAACATTTTGGAGCCATGATTTTCTACTATTTTAAAAACGATTTCACTCGACAAGTGTGTTCGTAAAAAATCAACCATTTATTAGGCGATGAAGCAACATCCGCGCCAACTACTGAACTGCGGTACAACAAGTTCTAGCGAGAACGCTCAAACACGAGAATCGTGAGGAACGGCCTACTACTGCAGTTACTCCAGAAAATATCGACACTGTGTACGACATGACAAAGACAGAGCATAACTGGTTATACAGAGGTACTCAGTCATTACTGAGCATAGGTATGACCTAAATCAGACTTATTCTGCATGATCATCTTGCCGTTAAAAAGCTTTGCGCTCGATACAACACAAAGAATGTTTAGAAAGTTTGACCGAGGTCGAGCAAAGTCAATGTACATCACTGTGGGTGGCAAAAGTTGGATTTACTCTTACGAGCCAGAAAACAAGCGACAATCGGCTCAATGGTTTTCAAAAACGAAGAAAGTAAGAAAATGATGGCTTCTTTTTTCGAACGCACCCGTCAGCTTGATAATATTCCGCTAGAGGATCGTCGCATAGTCAATGGTCAATAGTATACAACCATTTGTTTGCCAAATGTGTTCTAAAAATTGCGCAAGAAACGACCAGGAGGACGAATCGTTTTGCGACCAGACAATGCACCATCACACAACACATCTCAAATATCTGAGTTTAAAGCCGCTTCACGAACGGAATTGATGACTCATCCGCCTTATAGTCTCGACCTAGTACCTTGCGCTTTCTTTTTATTCCCATACAAAGAAAAACCAATTGCGTGGATTGAAATTAAACACTTGGGAAAGGACTGTGAAAGCATACAAAAACTTATCTATCGTATCTGAGATAACTGAAGAACAATGGGTGCAATGATTTGAGAACTGATTCCAC
>JAVIWB010004304.1:0-402500 GCA_031893035.1 Dermolepida albohirtum | reverse complement strand
TTTGGATAAAAGGAATTTGTATCGCAGAAGTATAGAAGAAAATTAGAAACAAATTAAAATTGTTTTACACATGAAATAAAAAAGTAGTAAGTATACAAAAACATTAAGGAAAGTAAAGAATTTATTAGAAAAAGTAGCAGAGAAATTGAGAATCTGTGGAACTGTTAACGACAAAAAACTTACAGAAGAAATAAGTAAACGAAGAAACAAAGAAAAATGAAACGTAAACATAAACCGGTAACATTGTTGATAGAGTAGAAGTAGTACCAGCATTTAGTAATTATAACAACAAAGTAACGCTAAACATTAATGGCGAAGAAGATCGTGTTGTTAAAATTCTTATCCAGTGTTATAACAATTTATGTATATGAAGTGAAGTAGAATAAAAAGCAACTGTTGTCGACAAGATGTATTGTTTAAGACGTGTTTCGCATAATACCATTACTTATCAGTTCATTTACCCCCACCGGAAAGTTATGCATACCTCTTGGTTATCATGTGTACACCAAAACACAAAATAATGAAGAAAACTATATTTCCGTCTTCTATATAGAAATGAAATTATCCGATACAAGGACGTATAGCAAAGTACCTATACCGTCTTCTTTTTTGATAACTATTGTTTGTATCTGTATTATCGGGTTTCAACATTTCTTATTCATCCTTGCATTAGTTATCAAAAATGGTGTCAGCAAGTGCCGGTAGAAAATCCAGGTGGTTAAGCAGTTATTGTGACAAAAATTATTATAATAATGTTAATAATTTTGCAGTCACAATAGTTACTAGAAATAAATAGACTAAATTTTTTTGTATTTTCTTTCACGTTTGTTGAAGTCGAGAATATATTAGAATATGTTTGTGCACACACAGAACATTGAGCCTTTAATACAACTTATCCTACAAATTATATACACGTTTGTACTTTTACTATCCAATAAAATTTTCGCATTTTAGAGTACAAAGAATCATTAACCGTAGCGAAAATCGTGGAAGAATTTTATAAAGACAAAATTGAAAATCATTTTCAAGATGGCGATTCCATCCCTGATAAGAATTACAAAACTTAGATAGTAGTAAAAGCAAATGCGAGCTAATGGGTGAAAAAGAAAGCGATAAAGTTACTAGTAAAAATTGAAACATTGGTAAAGGAGGAATTGTTGACGTAATTAGTCGGGAAAATTAATTTTACGTACAAAATGAGCGAACAGAAAGTGGAAAGTAAAAGAAAAGTAAAAGATATACTCAGAATCTAGAAAGACGGCACCTTAGAGAAAACACAAAAGCACGAAAGAAATCTTTAGTAAACTCAGGTAAAAGAAAAGTAAAGTGAACATTAATTATTTACAATAAAGTGGACTCGTATTAAATTAGATTCGTCAGAGAATAAAAGAATTTTGGAAAAGTGTGGTAGTGACCGTTTTGAGTTACTCTCGTAACGCTATTTTCTGGCAAGAATCCTATAAAGTTTATTTTCGGCGGATGATTCGTATCCAATTTTAGATTTAGAAGTATATCAGACAACATCGACAAAAATTGGAGATTAGTGACCCAGTAGTTTTATGTTTACTAGAATCTTGTAAACCGGGCGCTAACTTATACTTCTATTAGTTTTTTACAGAATAGATAGCATTATTATTAAATTGACGGAAAAGGAAGAATTATGTTACATAGGTTATGTAACGCAGACTTAAAATCGGATGCACTTATGAAGAGAGACTCAAAGTCAAAGAAGTCAATAAAAGATAACCGTTATAAATTGAATGGATAATCGATCTGTAATAGCCTGAACAATGCACGGTAGTGCTACTCCAGGAACGGTTAAACGCTATTCTAAAATAGATAGATAACTCATAGTAATTCCTCTTCAAGAAATAATTCATGAGCTGATCTACTCAATCAGTTAATTTCATGGTTTAGTTAATATCGCTGGAATAAGAAAAAGGAATTTTTGAACATTTCGTGGATATGACTAGTTGGAGTCGGTATAAGAGAGATCGTGTATCTCTGAGAACAGGGAACTGCAAGCGATCTTCGCCTTTAAGCTAAGAATGACTGGATGTTTGAGGAATCAAATGTATGAATGCGAGAATGACGGGAACATTATAACTGAGGTTCGAGCTAGAAAAATTTTCAATAACATTCGACTATTGTTCCAAAGACCTATGAACATAAAATGATTAGATATATAATTAGATAATTACATTTGCCTGAAGCAGTAGGTTTTCCGTAAAGAAAGAAGATCCCTAAATGTTTTAAGGCATGACATTAATCGATTTTACGGAAATATATCTAAAAGAATTTTCAAAATGATTAGAGAACTTTCCAGTACTTGATCATTTATTTTTTCTAATATCTTATGGAGGTGACTTATTATTAGCAGTCATAGATAAATATGTGAAGTGAAGAGACTTAAGTCTAATTATGATCAACCGTTCGATTTCACTTAATTTGTCAAAAATTCTTTGTATTCTATGAATGTTATAGATATACAGCAGACACGAATTTTGTACTCGCTAAATCCATCTTGCATCATTAGATATTACCAAAATTGTCTTCATATATTGAATAATGGTAAAAACATTGGACTACATCAGTGTATCACGGAATAATTTCGTTTGAGAATATTAAGACTGATGCGTAGTTATCTCGCATGACATACTTATTGATATTTCTTCTAAATCTATAAGACTCATCAGCATAATAATAATAATAATAATAATAATAATATATATTTATATTTGCCCAACAGATCTTTACAACCCTATTACAGGACAACTTTTAAGTCTAATTACTTCTGCGTTGACTTACAGTGAACACTAAATTTTCTAAATACTTTAAATACTAATTAACATTAAATACTTATTTGTAAGACCCACCACCACAAGAAGTATAAACACACCTATACACTACAAACACTGACGTAAAATCGTTGGTAAAGGACTATAGTTTATATCCACGGCTGTTAAATTATTAAAGTTATTACATATTCGGTAGACCGGCGATCCAATCATTACATTTGTCCTTGGAATGGGCAGACGAAAGGTGTTCGTTATTCTAATCGCTTGCCTGGGAACCAAAAAGTTTATCTTTGCTAGAATTTCAGGTGCGTCTATTCCATTACGTAGAAGATGGCAAAGAAACTTTATTTCATTGCGGTGTCTACGGAGCTCTAATGATTCTATGTTAAATGTAGTTAGTAGATTAATGTGGCTGTAGCCCCGAGGAGGATAGTTCCCAAACTGGCGAAAGTAGAGGTACTTCAGGAAGCGCCTTTGCACTAATTCCAGCACATGGATATGTGTTTTATAAAGAGATGACCACACCAATGACGCATATTCGAGTTTCGACCTAACAAAGGCAAAATAAAGTAGTATTATGCTGCGATTGACGAGAAGGACTTGGTGGTTCTAATTATGAAACCCAAAGTTTTTAATGCAGCATTGGATATATTATTTATATGGATACTGAATAATAATTTGGGGTCAAATGTAATACCCAAATCCCTAACAACTTGGCATTTTTCTAAGCAAGCATTGTTCAAAGTGTAATTGAATTCGATAGAGGAACCTCTACGAGTGAAGGAGACATATCTACACTTAGAAATATTCAAGTGAAGCCCATTATCGGTGCACCATGTCTGGATTACATCCAACTGTTCCTGAAGGTGAGCGCAGTCATCGATATTATTTACTGCGTGATATATTTTCAGATCATCTGTGAATAATAATTTCTCACAGTCTAGAACTTCAGCAAGGTCGTTTATAAAAATAGAAAATAAAAGAGGTCCGAGATTTGATCCTTGCGGAACTCCAGATGTTGAATGAAAAGGCTGTGATTTATGACCTTTGTAGTAGACGTAGTTAGGTCTATGAGATAAGTAGGACCGAAATAGGAGCGAGCGACGGCGTGAAACCCACCTTAGCCAGCTTGTGTAGTAATATTGAGTGATCTATCCGATCAAACGCTTTAGAGAAATCGGTAAAAATAGCGTCTACTTGAATGTTCTTATCCATATTATCAGACAGAAACTGCATAAATATTGTTAAGTTAGTTACCGTTGAACGCTTACCAAAAAAACTATGCTGGCATGTGGATAGCAGAGATTTGATTTGCGGAGAGATGTTATGAAAGAGGCAAGCCTCAAAAACTTTGGCGATGTTGTTTATTATTGTAATGGGACGGTAATTTTCAATGCAACCCATATCGCCCTTCTTGTAAACCGGAACCATTCTACCAATTTTCCAGCATTCAGGAAAAGTACAAGACTGTAGTGCAAGATTAAATAGTTGGCATAATGGAGCAGCAAGGACGCCAGCACAATCCTTAATCAAGAAGCTAGGGATACCATCACGACCCGCAGTATTGGAATTCTTAAGTCGTTTTAATGCGTAAAAAACATCCGATTCTAGAATGATCGGTACATTAATTAAGGTACTACTTAATGAATTCTGGGCAGTAGGAGTAGGAGTCGAGAGAGGCAATGAGTAAACAGAGGTGAAGAAGTTCAGGAATTCATTGATTATTTCCCGAGGCTGAGTCAAAAGTGCACCACTAATGTTCTTCAGTGAACTGGGTAATCTCTTATTAGTCTGTTTGCTTCGTATGAAATTCCAATAAAATTTAGGATTGTGTTTTACTGAATGCTGTACTTTATTCAAATAGTTGTTGTACAATATTTTGGTATTTCGTTTTATTTTCTGCCGCAGTAATTTGTACTTTTCTAAAAATTCTAAAGAACGCGTTTTCCTATATTTTAATCGATATCGATTTTTTAATCTCAATTCATTTATATGTTCCCCAGTAAACCATACTGGATAACTCGCCGCACACATGCGCTTCAACGGTACAAATAAATTAAAGTATTCATATATTTTAGCATAGAAATCTCTACACGCTGATTCAATATCAGTATATGAAGCGAGAAATGACCAATCAATATGCAATAATGCGTTATAAAGATTGATGTAGTCGGTTTTTCTGAAATTGTAAGTGTAACAACCCTTGTTTGGAATTAAGCTGGGAAAATTATGATTACTAAAATCAATAGACAAATTTATTGTGGGATGATCCAAATCGTCATTCATCATTGGTGCATTCTCCAGTTCAACAACTATGTGTTTGCTATTTGTTAATACTAAATCTAGAATTCGTTGTCTATGATTAACATTATTATTAATTTGCGCTAGATCGACAAAGTTAGCAAAGCTATGTGTTAGTTGAGATTTTATATCGCTTATGTCAGGATTATTAAAGTGCGTGATGTTAAAATCGCCCACGATCAATATATTGCTTGTATACTTTGCACAAATATCTTCAAACAAAAGTAAAAACTCTTCGTAATCTGAAACAGAAGTATCAGGAGGAATATAAATAACAAAAACAGCCAAAAACAGCATAAATATCGTACGAGACCTGCAAGTTAGCTACACATTTCTGATATAATATTTAACTGGTTCTTGCAAAATAAAACTTACTTATTGCTTCCAAAACCAATACAGTATGATTATATAATAAATCAGCAATGCTTATCAGCAATGTCAAACAAATTATTTACTTTAGAATTTAAATTACTTACAGAGGCATCAACATTTTTTTTGAAGAAACTATTGCAAAGTATAAATTGAGAACAAGATAAACTATAAACTAGAATTTTAAAGAATACTTTATTTAAAAAAAACGCAGTTTTGACACTTTTTTGATGAACACTTCACGATGATATCCGTCCAGTAGGAAATCCTCATGAAGATGCATACCACAACCATCAAAACTATGTAGTGAACGAACTTTTATTATTTCTGTTTTTATTAAATATAATTTAATTAAGAACGAATTCCATATTGATAATAATACAATTATTCTTTAGATGCAATGTAATGAATTGAACACTTAATCATTTGTAACAATATAATTTAGTACGAATTGAATAATCTATTTATAATCCATTACTTATTTTATTGTCCGTGTACAAAACTACTCTACAAATTGAAGAATGTCGGGTAGTAGTTAATAGGGACATCAGTTATTTGAGACAACCTTTACTATAGGGAAAACTCTTGCAAAACCTTTAGACAATCATATCGTCATTCCGATACATTCGGGTTTTATTGTATAAACTATTAAGAATTATTTATATTTAGAACAGACAAAATCAGGAATATTTTTCGATCATGTAATCACTGTCGTATGAAATAAAATGTCGACAGGAAGTAAGAATGTCAAATTAAATACTATATTTATATTGCTGTCATTTGCGATAGTGTACTATATACCTAACTTGTAAACCTGTAAATAACAATTGTAAAAGCTGCTCACGTAGATTACCTAAGTGTAAACCTACAAGAATGATGCAATAAATATGACAAATTAGCTGATAGAACAGTAACAAATAACAGCGGTAAAATACAAGGAATGTAACAATATCGGAACCGTAGTAAAGACAAACTTCATAAGTCAAAAGTCAAAACACTCTTTTATTTGTATTATAAGTAACAAAGTTGTGCATAATACATATGCTCATACGTCCGTTTCTATTTTTTCACGATTTCTTAACAAGACGTAACGCATAACTCTATTAGAAAAACATTTGCACCCCTTCTTTCTTCAACACATGTGACTACCAATGAATTAGACCAGTGTCGGTATATGTGTATGTTCGTATTTTACAGCGTAATTGATACAACGACAAACTTTTGTAGTTCCAACAATATGGTTTACAATACTTTACAGTCCAATATACTTTCTTTGCACTTATGAAGTACTGTTAAACGCCTAACAAGCTTCGGGAAGTTTTATGTACCTCGAGCGAAATGAGAAGTTAAGCAATTCTGGAATATTCCTCATCCTCCAATAAAACTCTCCAATTTCTACTTTTTGTGTAAAAAGAGAGAATTCTAGACAGTACAGCACTGTTGAGAAGCAACAAGCAACAGTCAAAGACTAACAAACTCAAATAGTCTAACAATCAAATCACATTAAGCATATTGATTAACATGAGTTATAGTCAATTAGTCAAAGTGTCACCAAGCAATCAAGTGACATGCAAAGAGCGCCGTCTATTCCATCGATTTCATATTATAGACTTGTTATCTAACTTTAGTGCAGTTCGTTATTAAAAATTGGGGATTTTGAATTCGTTTATTTATTCGACCAACACTGCCAGTATAAATCGTAAGAAAACGTGTGTAACTGCTTTACCTACAACAAATATATTCCACTGCAATCAACATACTATGCTCCAAACACCAGTAACAAACACTGATATGGTGACCGGTGCAAATAAGTCAGGAAATAAAAAGAAGAAGTAGCAGTCTATTCTATGAAGTGAAGCAACGGTTCTAACGGAAAGAGATTTTGAATGAATTTAAATATTTTTAAATAACCCTGGAATAATCAGACTAGTATATTTAAATCGTCCCCTCTAATATATTGTATTTGTTAATGACGAAAGTCTTATTAGTTTCGCAATTAATTACACTACTAAGAAAAGAATGATATCCCTTGTTCTTTTTTGTTTAGAGCTGGTACAAATGGTACAAAATTTCAAAGTTTAAATATTATACAGCTTCGTAAACTTTTATTCATAATTAAAAATTGGAAGCTCGAAAATATGTGCAGATGCTAAGCTAACCGTTCGCTTTTCCACACCTACTGCAACAATGTCGTGTTTATATTATATTAATTTAGATTACCCGTTTCCCTTTAATTAATTTGCCATTTATGCTAAGTAGATGAATAAACTCTTATTTCATATTAGAGAGGATACAATGTAAATTTAAATTAATTTAAATGTTTTTGAACAAGGGATGTTGATATATAAATATATATATATATATATATATATATATATATATATATTTGGTAAATGTGTGTGTCATACATATGTATTTCTGCTTACTCGCTTACACACCAATTTTCTGGGAGCCGTAAGGGTCGGTGTTGCGGGTCAAGTTGATTAATTAATTTTTCTCACACGTCCTTGCCTTTGAAAAAGCCTCTTTGAAAGCAGGTGACCCTTGTCTATTTCACACTTTTCCCCACAAACGCATGAAATTGAATTTCTTCATTACTGACACAACATGTCCGAACAGAAAATTATCACAAATGCCAACACGTACTTCGGGACTTAATATACAATATTACTAAAAGTGTAAATGGCTTAACCTACTTCTTTGTAGAAAAATATGGAATAAACTTTTACGCGTACTGGGATATCGATTTTGTGTAGATATAAAAAGCTTTTGCAAAATAATTCTGTGATTAGTTTTCCTACAGAACCTCCCGAAAGTAATAAATTTTCATGTACATACATGCTCTTGAAAACAAAATGAAAATAACCAGAATATTTGAGCATATGTTGTTTGATTCGTAAAAATATCTTTGTACTAACTAATCTCAATATATAGTTGGACAATTGCATAAGAGTGCGCGAAGTAAAAATAACATAAAACTAATAAATCATTATTATTGTGTTAAAATACAATAACTAAAACGTTTAATAATTCAATTGAATTTGCTTAATTGCAACTTATAAACTACATAATATTTATTAAAAACTATTTTAAAAAATAATAGCTTCGTTTATTATCTACAGTCAGGCAAAAGGGTACGGACACTTTATACTAAAATTTTGTATTCAATATAAGGGTGGTGATATATCAGCTGATATTCTGCAACATATTGTTCATCCGTATGCAGTAGTTGTGCGAGAAGAATTCATTTTTATGAATAATAATGCGCAACCCGATCGACTAAATATCGTGATCAATTGAAATAATGAAATAGGCTTAGAGAGAATGAAATGGTCAACTTATTTTCTAGAGCGGGTTGTAGAGGGGTAAGTAGGCGCATTGGTGGCGTGGCCTGTGCAGCGGCTCATGATTAGTATAAATACGAAGTTTCATTGTTATTAGACAGTTAGTCTTTGAGCTATCGTCAACCAAGTAACATAATCAGGAGTGAAAAGTGAAATATGGAAAAAATCAAATATCGTGCCGTTATAAAGTTCCTTACCAGGCAAGGAAAATCAGTCGCGACCATACTGAATGAGATGTCATTGGTTTACGGCGACTCTTGTCCAGGAAAAACCATGGTGTACAAGTGGCATAGCTTATTTAAACAAGGAAGGGAATCCCTTGAAGACGACCCGAGGCTGGGCAGGAGCATTGAGGTGACCACGCCAGCACTTATCCAAAAAGTTGAACAAATTGTACTCGAAGATGCTCGACTAAAGAAGAAACAACTCGCAGAAATGGTTGGAGTATCCGATACAATAATTTTTAAAATCCCACACGATCATCTCGGCATGTCTAAGGTCAGCGCAAGATGGGTGCCGAGAATGCTCACGCCGCCGCAAAAACAACAGCGCGTAGAGTGTTCGTGTGCATTTTTGGACCTCTGTAATGAAGACAAGGATGGTGTATTGAGGTGAAACTTGGGTTCATCATTATGAACCTGAGTCCAAACAAGACTCCATGCAGTGGCATAAAAAGGGCACAGCACCTCCCAAGAAATTTAAAGTGTCACAATCAGCTGGGAAACTCATGGCAACGGTATTTTGGGACTCGGAAGGAATATTGTTGATTGATTATAAAGATAAAGGTGTTTCTATAACCGGAGAATATTACGCTTCAATATTAGAGCGACTAAAAGAAGCCATTAAAGAGAAAACACGGGGAAAATTGACAAAAGGTGTTCTGCCTTTGCACGACAATGCGCCCGTCCACAAGAGCCGCGTTGCGTTAGCTGCCCTGCATAAGGTGGGCTTCGAAATTGTGAATCACCCACCCTACAGCCCAGACCTCGCCCCGAGTGATTATTACCTGTTTCCGAAAATGAAAAAAGGGCTGCGGGGTAAAAAATTTACTGCCGATGATGAAATCAAGGAGGCAGTTTCGGCTTACTTTGCAGATAAAGAGAAATCATATTTTTATGAGGGTATAAATAAATTAATTGAAAGATGTGAAAAATGTATCCGTCTTGCAGGTAAATATATTGAAAAAGAAAAATAATTCGGTTTTTTTATTTCCACCCCTTGTCCCCCATTCCGCGAATACAAAAACGCTCCCTCGTATATCGACTAATTGTTTTGATTAGTGTAGTTAAATACGTATTATTCTTATAAAATCGTTACTTTTCTTTTAAGTGAAAATGTGTATATATGTTATTAAATTTAAGAGTGTCATAATCACTCTCATTGATGCAGTAAGATTTTATTAAAAACTGATTCCAATATACCAATAAAATTTTGTAAAGCGATAAGTCACAATTTCAAAATAATAGGGAGGTGAGTTGCCGCTCTGTCACTACTGGGCTTCCGAAAATCTTTATTGGATACGTAAAATTGTTTTCGAGTAATATGGGGTGCCAGTGTTCGGTGTAGATTATTTACATACCATTGGTTCTTTGAAGGAGCATTGACATTAACACAATTTAGAATTTATATATAATGATTTCTTGAGCTACTGGGAGGTATCCCATTAATAGAACGAAACGTTTTTGTGACAACAGAATTCACTCTGTTTCAAAGTTTTAGGTTGTTGGAAAGTATTTAAATTACACATATATTCTAATAGATTTATTTGTACAAATGGTCTTATTCATCGCCAGTTCAGTTCCAAGAGTCGTGCTGGCTCTTGTTTTGCCGGAATAGATGCCACAATAATAACACTGGGGAATAGTTTTTGACATGATTTCTGTTAGGTTCGATTTTTTACTGTTTATAAGTTAAATAGGCATGCTGATTTCATAACTGCAGTTAGCTTTCTCCTATCACATCAAGTTCTGGCTTCATACTCATACATATACCCTAAAATAAAGTGTTACATTTCACCATTTCATCATGAATTTATGGAAGGACGATTTACTGTTTTCAACGTAGTGTCTTTTGGAGTTTGTGACCTCCACTCTCCCAACTTAGTGTATTTTTTGAAGTTTGTGTCCCTCACTCTTGACATCCAGGATCAAGTAGAGGTCATTTACACGGATCTGGCTAAGGCTTTTGATCGCATTGGCCATCACGTTCTCCTTCACAAGTTACAACCTTTTGGTTTTGTCGATTTTTTTATCATTTTTTGACTCATATTTACATGAAAGCTCAAAATTGTTATTTACTAAGGTCATATGTCTTGCATCTTCTCTGCTACTTCCGAGCACCTCAGGGCTTTAATCTAAGACTGATGCTATTCCTAACTTTTTTAAATGATTTTCTCAATATTTTGTAGTGCGAAATATGCCCTTTTGATGATGAGTTGAAAATATATTGCGCTATATCCACCACAGTTGATCGTCTTTGGCTGCAAAGGCAACTGGATAAAATCCCCTAACGGTGTTCAAACAACACGCTGTTTTGAAACGTAGAATTGTAACTTACTCGATTAAAAGTATACCTATAATTTTCAGCTATAATCTGGAGAATACAGTGCTTACTCGAAAATATGAAATTAGAATCTTTGGTGTTTACTTGATTGCAGTTTTAGTGTTGCTGAATATGCTGATCAAATATGTAGTGTGTTAAAAATTATGGAATTTACTTTACGAACTTCTCGAGCCTTCGTGGACCAGCACACTATTCCAATTTTATGTCATAAGTACGTCCATTCTAGACTAGAATATGCCTCCTTGAAATGGTGCTCTTGCTACGAAGTATATAAAACAATGAAAAAGTATAGCAAAAGTTTCTGAAGTTTTTAAAGCTTCGCTTGCTAGAGTTGACAGTTTCCCTCGAATGCAGGCGTATCAGTAAAATTTTTGTACAATTTGATAGGCAATAAGGTTGGACGTCCACAACTTGCTCTCAACTTAATTTCCTGGTACCCAGACTATCTACTAGCTCAAGTCGCACCTTCTATCTACCAGCTGCGAGGACTAATATCGTTAACAATTCGCCCTTAAACAGAATGTGCGGTACTGTAAACTTGGTTGCTGATCATTGCGATATTCACCATGATACTCTACAAAATATGTCTGAGTGTGTGATATCTTATTTTTGTCATAGTAAAAGTGTCACTTCACTGCATGTTCGATGAATATGCTTCCCACTATTATCAGTTTTTTGCAATAACATTACACATACTTTAAGTATGAGTAGCATAGTAGGAGTGACAGGTATAAATGTCCTGGTTGGGTATTCCTTTTGTGTTGTACTGCAAAAAGAATCCTCTGTTTTACAAATTAATAAATAAATAAATGGACTCTCCGAAATTAATCTCCTTAACGATTAATTTGTAAACATAATGCGCCATGATATAAACTTGCACCGTAAAATGAATTCAATTTTTGGTTGTTATGAGAAGTGTTAAATTTTATTTGTGTAGTATTAGCTGTTAAGACCTATTGCTTGCTTGAAACAGCATAAATATATATAAATATAGATGTGCTTATCTTGAATAAAATTATTCTCAGTGAGCAGTATAATTGAAAAATGTTCCTTTTATTTGCTTTTATATGCACATTTTGTATTATTTTTGGGACAAAGAGAGGGCATCCTATAATTTAAAAAGTTGATGTGACAAAAACTGGAATCGTTTTTGGATTCAGATGTCACACGTTAGTCAAAAATAAGTGTCATACATAGGTTAACGATATTTGTACTCCCTTCTGCAAATAAAATATACGCTCGCACTCCTGGTGCGACTTGTGGCCTCTAGTTGTTAGTATCTACTTAAACGAGAAGTGCAACTACGAAAAAAAAAGTGCCCAAACAGCAAACTTTCAAATTCGATCCCGAGAGGCCCGGCATAACCAGTAATTTACCACTGAACTATCAGCGGACGTAATATTGATGAAATTCTCTACTCATAAATGGAAAAGCTTTCAAACCATAATCTCCTTCTAAACCATCTCAATATGTACTAAATGTATTTGTTATAAACCTCTTAAGTGATAAGTCTGAAAACTTAGCTGTAAAGCAACTTGATGGTATTTATAATTTGTATATGTAATTCATGTTATGTTTACATAAATTACGTACAAGAAGTTTCTAATTAAACGTTATCTTTTTGTCTTATTTTCTCGTCCTAGCAAAAATAAAGTAAGGTAATTACGGGTATAGATTAAATAGAATATATTTTAGAATACATCAAGCCTGAAATTAACATTTTCATATTCTAACGAAGATACATCAAACTTTGGTTTAAAATGACTATTAAATCAATGCACTTTTAAGACTATGATTTTTAAAACTAAAAATATGAGCCGAAATTTTAAGGTCGTCCATTTTAAGCATCCACTTTAATGAAAATTATATTCGGCACTCGTAAAGTAATAGATAAAATGCGGGTCAGTCTACGACGATTTTCCAAGTGAGCCAAAAAGGCACATAAACGTCTGAAAGGGAAAGTGGAGAAAGTAGGTGTAAAGTGGTATATATAGCCGAGTTTCATTTAAAAGTATATACAAGTGCTTTAAAACTTGTAAAATTATTTAATAAACACCTACGTATACACATATATCGTGTTTTCAGATAATTTTGTATACTTATATACGTATGTGCATGTATTTCAGAATATTAGTTCCTTGATCTTTTAGATCGTGTGCTTATTTTTCTTGAGTAATTTGAAAATAAAAAGGAAGACAGTTTACGATATATGTGACATACCCGAAACAAAACATCAATCACTTAAGATATGATATATAATGTGTAACAGCTAATTCTCCGTAAGAGTTGAGAATAATTTCATAGATCTTTCACATATCATATTATTTTTTGGATAAAATTTTTTTATTGCTTCCCGTTTTATCGCTGCGTAAACAAATTTCTTTTTTGAAACAAAACGAAATATTTTTTTGATTTCCATTGAAAATCGGACTTTCAAAAAATCTGGAAGCGTACTACAAGAGCAGGCTTCATAAAAGGAAAAGTGAATTAGAATCACGAATAAATTTTAACTATTAGAACATTATTGTTTAAAGAAACTATTTCGTAAAATTTCAATCCCATAAAATACTTTCTAATAACTTGTTAAATCATTGCTACATTGGTAAACAGTGTTGGAGATCGTGGTAAACAGAATTAATTAAAAAATGCAAACGAAAAGCCCTTACCATATCATTGTTCGACTCTGTATACGCATTTCGACAGCTAAGCTGTCATTGAAAACATAAACAAGGTGAATTAGATAGTTACGAGAGCATATTCATTGTGAAAAATAAAAACCACGTGTTCAATGCTAGCAGGGCGTCAAAAAGATTCGTAAATGATGAAATATTGACTTAGAGATGTCTTGTGAACATTAGCGTGTATTTCAATTGTGACGGATAAGTGCGCGGAATTTTTTCTGCGCGAGCATTACCAAGATGCCAGTGATTAATAGCTACAGATGATGATAACTTAGTTGTCAAAATACATATACAGGGTATGAATATTGATGTGGTAAGGGTTTCTTTGTCCTTTTTTCATTGTAACGTTTTTAGTTAGGTTCTAAACTAATTACCCTAATTTGGTATAAACCCTATCTTACATTATTTATCTGTGTGATTTAAGATCATCCGTTTCATTAATTAGATGCTCTTCTTAATAGTACGCTACATTCACTTCGTTGTTCTAGTTGTAATTGTTACATATCTTACAATAGTTACTAGTCTTTTTCAAACGTTTCGTCCTTTAGTGTTGTATAAGGATTGAATTTGAGCAAGCTATATTTTAATATTTACATAAATTCCCTTTGCACGCTACTGAATTGCAATACTTTGTTAGAATTTTGAAGAATTTATTAGAATAAGTAATGTAAACAACACTTTACTCCTGCAAGTGAACTTGCGGTTATTAATAACTAGTGTGTTGCAAATATGATTGAATATCTGAACATAGGAAGATGTTGTATCCAGTCTTATACTAAGTTCGACCTAGCTATTAAATTTTGCTCATGCCTCTGGTAATATTACTGTACTTAAATCAAACACAATAAAGAATTTAGGAGTACAATTTGCTTTTGTCCTAAAATTCTCCAGTCATATTAATACTACTTGTTTTGCTGCATCTAAACCTATGTACTGTGTTACTCGCGTCTGTAAAGGTTTTGATTGTTTGTCGGCTTTGAAATCTTGCCCTGAAGAAACTGGTTTATGCATTAATTGCTTTGGTATCGCAACTGCATATACTTTCTTGTACCTGAACGTGTCCAAAAACGATTTTTGAAATTGAAAATTAAAGTTGGCGGAATTTATTTCAGTTTTCTTCTTGCGAAGAATTCCTGCATAGGCCAGATTTAGTATCACTTTCGTCGAGGAGACAGAATTCCAGCTCTCGTTGCTTTATGAAGATCATTGCGAATGATGTTGGTTCTTTTTCGTTGCTGGCTAAGATTGATATCTCGAATCCGTCGTGATTAACACGTTCGACCAATACATTTTTTATACTAAGAGCAAAAACAAATATTACGAAACGAGCGCCGATTACGTATAGATCTGTTAACTCTAACAAGATGTTTAACTGGTAATAATTGCATTTTATTTTATACTTAAAATAACTCATGCAATTTTGTGTAAGCATTGTTCTGTTAATGGTTTACAACTATTCGGCAATAAACACTATTATTGTTATTATTAATATTATTATTTATATTTCCTCAGCAAATGTTTTAGATAATAACACTTTTAATAATAATAACAATAAATCAACTTTTATGCTTCTAATATATACCATCTAAAGGTGTTGCAATATAATTAATTAAATTTTACAAAAAGAAATTATTGGAAAAATCAAGGGGAGTGTAGCCTGCTACTGCAGTAGTGCCTGCTCTTCTATTTAAGCTGCTTACCTAGACTCATATAAAAGAGCAGAGAATTCAAGTAAAATAATATCTACTTAAATGTAAAGAAAAGAATAATCCATCTTCTTTAACACCCTGTACATTTTAAATAATAATTCTTGGAGTAGATTAATGTTTAGTTAGTACTATTACTTTGGCAGTATATATTATGCATATTTAGGTTAATGTTAATGTCTATAACCGAAAATTGTAATTTAATGCGAAATTATAGTTACCCCAGTCTCAAATATGACCATTACTGAATGTAAGTTTCACAATAAACCCCTATTTTACATAATATTAGTTTGGGAAATGCTTTAGAATCACAATATTTCAAGGAGAAATTAGGTTAATCGTTTAGACCTGTAAAGATTTATTATAAACGTTTCGAATTTTCTTAATGTTCGTTGAAACAATAAATGAAATGAATGAAATCCTTATACAAAGTTATCCCTGCCCTTTATTTATGAGTTAAGTATTATTTAAATATAGTAATACATAACATTTAATGGCAAACTAAAAACTAGCAAATATTCCTTTTTTTCAAATATTTCGAATAATGTAACATATGTATGTACGTTATTAACACATTGGTTCGAAGAAAAGTAATAAAACATTGTCATAAAAGTTACTAAAGCAAGTATTCGTACCTTGTCTATATATGCAACGAGATACATATGATCTCAAATAAGGAGACAAGCAAAGTTAAGGATTTACTATAACACTATATTTTACTGTTGTAATAAAAAGGAACATTCATCTGGAGAATGACATACCTTATGAAGACAAATGTAGGAGTACATACTAGAATGAATTAATAATACGTGGCTATTATCAGATTTAAATGCGAATTACTAAATAACAGTAAAAGTTTTGTTGTGATTTTATTTTCATGAAATATGAACTAATTAATAAACAAAGTAACATAGGAACTAGAAGAAAATCTATCTAGCCATGATAGAAACAATTAATTTTGCGTTGCCTAGTAACTTCCAGTAGTGGCAATATTTTTCTGATTATATGCCGAATTTGATTTCGATTCGTTAGCTGTTTCGTCTTTCATAAACAGTTTCCCCAAAAAATGTTTCGTGAAACTAGAACAGAGCAGTGTCATAAAATTTTTGACAAGGGAACAGTATTCTGTTAAAACTATTCAAGAGTGGAATTATTGTGTACGAGATGATGATACGTCATATTTTAAAATAAGCAGTAATACATTAACAAAATTAAATACGGCTATTGTCCAAACATATTCAGATGTGTACAACAAAGAAGAACAACGCGTGTAACTGCTTCGAACTGGATCACCCATCGTATAATTTGGACTCGAGGCTGTCCAACTTCTGTTTATTAAAAATCAATAGAAATTTTTTCTGGTAGAATAAAGTCTTCGCAAGATAGATAGCGCAAGTGTATTAAAATAAAAAGAGTTTTATGATGAAAAAAAGGCGCAGGTTTTTGATTCATTGCTAGGTGGAAAACTAATTTATGTCGTAATTTTTTTAATCGATATTTTATAGTCATAATCGTTTGGAATTTTAATATTTTCGCTACAAAAGTTGATTGACTTCATCAAAAAACAAAATAATTTTTAAGAATGTTAAATCTTTTTAACTCAATGGTTTCGTGACTCATGTAAATGAAATTGTATACGTATGCAGCTGTGCATCGTCATAAGAAAATTGATACTATTGGTTAATAATTAACCATCTTTAGTTTACAAGTTATGTAATTTGGGTTTTGAGAGTTATATCAATAATTGGTTATCGTCATACTTTACCAATAGTAAAGCCTAGATTAAGATTAATAGCGTAACCTCAAAATAAAGACTTGCCACAGTGATCAGTATTAGGATTGCTACTGTTTAAATTATTTACAAAAATTATGTCTCTTAAGAAAAAATATTTTATATGCTGCCGATGCTTTATGTGCAAATCAATTTAGAAAGCTAAATAATAGAAATTACGAGAACCTTACTGCAAATTCTAATATACTTCTACGTCAAAATTTTTGGAAATCAGTATTAATTATCATTTAGACCAGGTTCTACATATTGAGTGGACACAATATGGAATTTGAAATTAAGTAACTTTTTGTATAAATAATTGTGTTCATTGTGCCCTGATCTATTCGATATTAAATTAAAATATATAGAAGGACACACACTTTCAAATTAGAAAGGGCTTTCCTAAGCAGAAAAGAATTCTGTTGGCTATTTTCGACCTCAAAATAATTTTTTAGGTTCAATTTATTTGAGAATACGTTAGTAGCTTATCCGTGTACCTACTTATATATTTAAGGTTCTACAATATACATTTTCCAATATAAACTTATTAAAAACTTGTGGCAACTCACGCAATTTTAATATAAGGATCAAGAATAACCTAGTTATTGTTCCACACACGTTCGAAGACTAGACAAATGTTTAAAGAAACTTGGAGGCCTACTTAATGTGATTATATATATATATATATATATCTTAGTGATAATATTTAAATATATCCTTTATAATAATAATAATAGCAACGTATTTCGTGTAAGACGAACAAAACTTGTATACACATGTCAAAGTAAGACATGTATATACAAATGTTCCTCAAGATGAAAGATCGTTGCAAATTAAAATACACAATAACGAAACATAATTTACAAATATCTATAATTTTTTTAAAATTTGTTTAGGATTTTATATGATTTTTTATTATTTAGTTTGGTAATAGATTATATGACTTAATTGACTGAAATCAGAAGAAATTAATGCTGTGTGCCAAACTGAAATGCGACCCTTCAAAAATGCCATACCTTGTGTCATCAGTAGTTCGTTTTACGAAGCAATTTAAATTCTTCTTGGCATACATAATACATTCAAATGTATACTGACCGACACATGTAATAATTTTTAATAATTTAAAAAGTGGTCCACATGAAATTTTATAAAGCATCGTTCTTATAGCTCTGTTTTTTAATTTTGAAATGATGCGAATGTATGCAGAACTTCCCCAAAGGAAGCCATTAATAGTGCTTCCCAATTTACCATGCCTCTCAATATATTGTAACTAATAAACGGTTAGACATCGCGTCTATGTGATATTAACACGCCAGTCTTGAAAGATGAAGCCCCGAGATGTTGTTAGTTAAAGCCAAACTAGTATTTAAGAAAAGTTCCAGGATTTACGTTTTCTTTGAATTTGAACAAAGTTTAATGATACTGAAATTATTACGAGCGTTAAACAATGCCCCAAACAATATAGTTCTCATTTCATTATAATTTTTATTAGATATTGTGCTATCATCGGCATACTCTTATTCCACATTTCTATATTCAAATCACTACAATCACTAAAAAATAGTCTTGCTTTATATTACTATCATCAGTGTATACATAAGTTGTTCATCACTGGCTACTTAAATTCATATAAACATAAGAAAACACTATTATGTACTTGAAAATTATATTATTTTCAAATTAAAATTATTCAAATCACTACAATCACTAAAAAATAGTCTTGCTTTATATTACTATCATCAGTGTATACATAAGTTGTTCATCACTGGCTACTTAAATTCATATAAACATAAGAAAACACTATTATGTACTTGAAAATTATATTATTTTCTGCTACTCCATCGTTAATTAAATACACAGAAATTAATTAAAAATTTCTGCGCTGGAGAAGGACTCGAACCTCTATCTGCCGTTTTCTAGACGACTGCTTTACCAATTAAGCCACCAGGCAGTGTAACTTCGAGTCCTTTAACACGCCATAAATCGTATTATGGAACAGATCTAATATTTATTTAAAAACCCGCAGTTCGGTTATGATGTCATAATTATATATAAATATATAAATTAGTTTCACGATGAGAAATTTAATGAAAATTATATTATTTTCTGCTACTCCAATTAACGATGGAGTAGCAGAAAATAATATAATTTTCATTAAATTTCCCATCGTGAAACTAATTTATATATTTATATATAATTATGACACTATTACTTATTTCTTAAATAAGAAGTATCAGCAACAGAATGAATGAGTATATGCACTTACTACTCTTTTGTGCAAAAAATAAACGGCACATACACCATAAAATATTGAAAAAATCGAAAACAGAAATTTAAAATATAAGTAGCAGATATCAAAGCCAAAAAGTTTTTTTAATCAAAAAAAAAAACATGGAAGGTTAATATAAATAAATAAAAAATAATTGGGTAAAACGTAAGTCAGCGATAAAATTATCTATATATTGTAACATGAAGAAATAGAAAAAAATATACCAGGAAGTGGGAGAATAACTGCGGTATAATAAGTTACCAAATGATTATAATTAAAGAACAGACATACAACTAAGAAAACTAGAATCGTATTACAAATACAAAATTTTGCAATGCGAGAGAATTTACTACCGTTCACATCCAATTAACTAATAGGAAGACAGCCACCGTGTTGTAGAAGCTAAATTAACAAAAAGATAATCAGATGGAATATAACCATTATATCACAGAATATTAAATATCGAATATATTAAATAAACTTCGCGAAAGTAGTGATTAACCTTGTCGTAAAAAATTAATAATTAATTGGACATTTTCGTTCTGAACTCTGTAATAAATGAGTTACGAAAACCGGATTGATTGATTATTTCAGTTTAGGAAAACATAAGTTGCCAAATAAATAACTAAATTTACTATGTAAAAATATATGTGTAAAATATCCGTACGCTCAAGATATACTTTCAGAACATCCTCAAGAGTTTGATAAGTGTCGCTTCAACAAATTTATTTCGTTTCTATTGAAACCCTCACCGATATCTGACAAATATGTTTACGGTTCTGAAAAAAATTCTCGGTTGTCTTTTATATGAGTCCACACAAACTAATACAGAAAGTATAAATCCTTATAATCTATATTCCATATGTGAATATATATATATATATATATATATATATAAAGGGTTTTCCAATAGGGACTTGACAACTTTGAATTCAATTTGTGAACGCACCCTTTCACTAATCATCGAACTGTCACTGTCAATTTATTCAGTAAACTTAACATTTTCATCATGGTAAAGTACACGAACGAACAACGTTTGCAAACTATAAAAATTTACTACAGAAATTCGGAGTGGGTGACCGCTACTTTAAGAGCGTTAACTCCGATTTTCGGTCGTAATTCTCGCCCTAGTAGACAGGCAGTAACAAGTTTAGTGCAAAAATTTGAGTCTACATATTCGTCGTGTGATGTTGCCGTGCCAGTGAGACAACGGGTTGGTCGAAATGTCGAAAATATCGCTGCCGTTGAAACGTCCATAGCAAATGATCCAAATTAGTTAATTACACGGCGTTCTCAAGAGTTAGGCATCGCCCAGACCACTTTATGGCGAATTTTGCGTAAGAATCTTGGTTTACACCCATACAAGATCAAGCTGACTCAAGAATTGAAGCCGATGAAGATGATCAATTTCATCGCAAAATCATTTTCACTGACGAAGCTCAATGGGTTCGTTAATAAGCAAAATATGCGTTATTGGTCGGGTAAAAATCCACATGTGCTTCATGAAGCACCACTTCATCCACAAAAAATAACTGTTTGGTGCGGTTTGCATGCCGGTGGCGTCATAGGGCCATATTTTTTCGTCGACGATAATTATCGTCACGTTACTGTGAATGGTAATCGTTATCGCGCCATGATTACCGATTATTTTTGGCCACAATTGGAAGATATGGACTTGGACAACATGTGGTTTTAGCAGGACAGTGCCACAAGCCACACAGCACACGTTACAATCGATTTATTGAAGAGCAAGTTTGATGAGCGTGTTATCTCAAGAAATGGACCAGTGGATTGGCCGCCTCGTTCGTGCGATTTAACGCCTCTAGACTTCTTTCTTTGGGGCTACGTCAAGTCATTGGTCTATGCCAACAAGCCGACAACGTTGGAAGAGCTCAGAGCCAACATTGAACACGAAATAGCAGCCGTTTCGGCCGAATTGTGAGGCCAAGTCATCGAAAATTGGGTCCAACGAATCAGCCGCTGCAAACGTGCCGGCGGTGGCCATATGAACGAAGTCGAGTTCCATAAATGTTTTGATTGTACTTCAACCCGATAATAAAGTTTTTGAAATATCTCAAATGGTGTGCATTTTATTTTGAAAAATGTTTGTCCTTATTGGAAAATCCTTTATAAATATGTATATACATGATTAAAGACTTACTATAAATCTTAAGAAAATATTTCTTTTTCAATGTACGTATACTATTGATAAAGAAAAACTAATCACTTAGTAAAAGTATGCACTTCTAAACCAAATTTTCTATAATGTTAGTTGATAATAATATATGGTAAAAGTATCAAGAGACTCTAAAGAAAACCAAAATTCTTCATTTCTTTATTTCTTTTTTCTTTATCAGTTGAATTTGGTTATTTCATTATAACATATTAGTATATGTGAATAGGTGCATTAAAATGCCGACACTTCGCAGACAACTGAATAATCTCCAACTAGGCGGTTTTGAAAGGAGTCACGTTAGTGGACAACATGAGATGGTATAGCATTTCGAGAAATCACTAGGCAAATGCAAGAAAATTATGTTACAGTTATTCGTTGTTATAGAAATTGGTATCAATAAGGTAGGCAACGTGGATGAGACTCAGGATAGGATAATATAGAAAAGTACAGAGCGGGAAGATATGATACTAAGATTACTTGCCATTAGTGACCGGCATAATATCTCGATGTCTGTAGAAAACGCTTTTCTAGTTGATATAGGCCTTAGAATAAATTGATTTGATGACAGATACGTGCGTAACATAATAAATTTAGTCCATACTTCTTTATAGAACTTGCATTATTAAACATTCATAAAATCCAGAAAAATGTAATATAATAGAAACCTCTAAATTTATTGAAATGTTAGAAATTCTGTAAAGAGCTATCTTCAGCACAACTTCTGAGACGTCACATAACTTAAAAGCTCTTCTTGGCTACCACCCTCATAGAAAAGCAATGAAGAGATTTTCAAATTACTATTCAAAGCCAACCGACTTGTAATCAAACCGATTGCGAATAAAGTGGAATTTCGTAAAAATTACATTTATCGAATTTTAATTTGCGTGAACCATTTGAAACAGCAACGTAAAAAAAACTTCTAGCTTTTTTGATTTCTTCCTAGATTTCAAGAGAAGTTATGCCTTCAATTATTAAGGAATTGACGATTCCAATGACTCCATGACAGTGCAAGGCCTCACACCAAAGCTCAGATTCGAGCTTTATTAGACTTTTTTGGTTGGGAAATTTTAGACAACCCCCCCTACAGCCCAACCTTGCGCCCAGCAATTTCCATCTTTTCCGCTAACTTAAACATCATCTCGGTGGCAACCACTGCAACGGTGACGAAGACGTGAAAACGGTCGCGACCTCTTAGTTATCGGAGCAGGTGAGAATTTCTATGTAGAGGGTATCCAAAATCTAGTTTTAAGGTTTAATAAGTGTTTAGGCAAACTTGGCAGCTATGTTGAAAAATAGGGAATATATGCAAAATTCTGATTTTGAAAATTTTTTTCGTTTGATTTATATTTTCGAACGGCCCTTTCTTATAAAACACGCCTCATATATCTTGTTAATAATGTAACTGTATATAGCTTATTGTAGAGGGATAATTTCTAATATAAAATTATTCACATTTGTTAGTAGTAAATTTCCAACTCATGCTTATTCTTCTTTTGATTAATTCAATTTGTTCGTTTTCTTTCAAACTTCTTTATAGATGGAGCTTCTTTTATATCAATCCCAATATATTATTTTCTTCTTATACACTAAAGTTACTCTATTGTAGCTTTAAATAAATTTAAAATAATGTATATTATCTGTACACTATTCTCTTCAGTCCATTTTTAATTCACTTCACAAGTTTATTGTTTATTTTAATATTAAATTTATTAATATTTTTTATGGTATATAATTTTATTATTAATTTATATTGACAATAACGTGTTCCTTCTTACATCAACAATTATGGATTTACTTGTTTTTATTTCGAGCAATTATATTTATAACCAAATGCAATCATCCAATAGGATTATTGAATTTGGTATGAAAATTCTTCGTAATATATATTTTAATTTATATTAGCAAATGTTATTATACTTTATGTCATTCTTAGTCTTTGTCACAAACTACTAGCTATATACCTACAACTCTTTCATATAATTTCATGCTTTTATTATAATTACGTTATACGTAACCCTTTCAACAATATGCATATACTTTTAAATTCTTACTAACTTTAATTACTAATACTCCTCCAATTGGATTAAATCCTATTTATTATATTTAATATTATTATTGATTTTGGTTACTATATAATAATTTACACTGTTCGTAGTATGTACTTCAGAATCGCACCTTAAAATTAGTCTTGAGTGGGTACCGTCATTCCTTCGGTCTGACTTTTCTTCGTTTTTGTTTTCCTACTAGCGCCCGTTTTCACACCATTTTATATCCATAACGTTGCCTGGCGTCAAAGCCAGGCAACTCATGCACACCTCTTGCACTCGTAGAAGGTGTGTCGAATACTCTCTTCTGCCAGAGTCCTGATGGCAAGCTGCGTCCTCCATTTTACATGTTCTGGCCAAATATGAATTCAAGAACCCGTATCCACTAAGAAACTGGATTAGTAGTATTGTTTGTATTTATTTATAAGAAACAAAATTAACGTATTAAATGTAAAATACATTTTTATTTATAATAATAATAATTGTTTCAGCAATAATTTTATGTCTAAACAAGAATGATTAATTGAAGAAAGAGTTAAATAATGAAATTGATGTATATAAAATGAAATCAAAGTATAATACAGAATCGATAAAATTATTGAGCTTACATTGGAACGCATATACAATAATCAGATGATTATTATATATACAAATATATTGGGTCTGGGAAAAAGTTCGTGGCGTTTTTTCAGTAAAATTCAACTGGTCTCCGCATGGCGCGTGGACGAATTCATTTAAACCGAATATGCTCCATTATTATCGACAATGTTTCGTGGTAGATCCATGATCCCATCGGTGAAAAACTTCTTTGGTTTCTGGTCGAAAAACTGAATCAAGTAGTTTTCACAGGCTTCTTTTGAAACCAACTTAATTCCATTGAGAGAGTTCTGCAGAGATCGAAACAGATGATAGTCAGAGGGTGCTATATCCGGACTGTAAGGTGGGTGCATCAAAACTTCCCAACCAAACTCTCTCAATTTTTGACGGGTCATCAAAGAAGTGTGTGGTCGGGCGTTGTCATGATGGAAGACAACACCTTTCCTATTAATCAATTCGGGCCGTTTTCTTTCAATCGCCTGGCGTAATCTCTCTAGTTGTGCACAGTAGAGTTGAGAATCAATCGTCTGACCAGTTGGAAGTAGCTCGTAGTGGACGATTCCCCTCCAGTCCCACCATACACACAGCATCACTTTTTTTGGCGTCAATGTTGGCTTAGCGAACGCTTGTGACGGCTCACCATCCTTTATCCACGATCAAAATCCATTTTTCATCTCCGGTTATTAAACGTTTCAGAAACGGCTCGATTTCATTTTTCAGCAGCGCATCGCAGATGTTAATTCGGTCCATCATGTTTTTCACGCTCAATAACGTCAAGCTTTTTTTTGTAACCAGCTTTGTGTAAATGGTTCAAAACAGTTTTGTGGTCAATGCCTAGCTCCATGCCAATATCACACTGCTGATATGCTTATCTACTTTTTCAAGAATTTCATCAGATTTTTCAGTGATTGGACGACCGGAGCGTGACTATCTTTCACATTGAAATTTCCAGAACGAAAGCGAGCGAACCATTTCCGCGCAACAGATATATAAAGTACCTTCACCGTACACAGCACAAATTTTATCACAAGCCTGCGCAGCGTTATTCCCCTTATCATAAAATATTGCAGATATAAAATTTCTCATTATTCTTCTCCATTTTCAAGTGCGAATAACTTTCCAACCACTGCACCGATTACAATGTTTCTACGCTCAAACTAACGTTCGGAAGGTCATCTAAAAAACGAGCCGTCGGTGGTGTCGCTGTGACTTGTTGTTCTTTAGTTATCGGCAACCAATGCCATCTATCGAAAAACGCCACGAACTTTTTTATATATATATATATATATATATATATATATATATATATATATAATATAATATAATTATATTATATGAAAAAATTATAAATAATTAAGTAAGTCTAGTTTAAAAGCAAGCGGACTTTTTACATAAATTATCACAGTACAGGATTAATACTTATGTATATCTCAAGCAAAAACTATTTTTATTTATTACCAATCAACGTTATTAAATTATAAATACTTTATCTTTCTTTCAATTTTTTCTTTGTGAATTCTAGATGGATTGTAATGATGGCAATATGCGAATAATAAAGCATTACTAACATCGGCTGGAATACTCAGTTTCGAAATACAAATAAATTTTGATAACCTGGTTCGTTGTACACACTTTAATCATCTTGGCTTTCGAGCTGTAACCGCGCCTTCGACAATACCGGCATCGAACTTGCATGGGACATTTCAGGGCTTAACACTCGCGCTGAAACTGGTGTAAGTCTGCTGGGTAAGGAGTTAAATAAGGATATTGGTCACATGTGGAGCGTTACGGATACGGTTGAGAAGTTTGGAGATATAGAATTGACAGGCATTGTGAAGAGGATAGCCATCATCGCGGTTTATATTATTGGGATGTTTAGAAATCTCTATAGTTTCATAAATATTTTCGGCTATAGTAATGACAATAAGGGACAAGATTTTTGTGGAGTTGAAGATATGGTGTCCGATTTCAAGCCGATGTTCAGCAAGTGCGTCTTATATCTCCAAACTTCTCAACCTTAACCGTAACGACAGACGTAACGACGTTACCAATATTCCGATATAAACTGGTTTAAATCTGCGCTGATGGGTTATCAGCGCAGATTTAAACCAGTTTCAGCACGACTATTATGCTTTGAAGATGCTCCATACAAATGGTGACGAAACATCCAGTATTGCCGAAGCCGCGGCTCCAGACCGGAAACCAAGATGAAGAAAGAATAAATCTTGATATTTAAAAAAAGTAACTTTAAGTATTCAGATTTTAGCTAATTAAATAATTTATCTTCCCATATTCCTTATTAAAGTTCACCATTTTTCTTCATCCTAATGCAGTTAGGAAGATAATTAAGTTATATGTTATGTAACTTTATATTTAAATTGGGATAATAAAATGCACTAGTAACTATTTGTTTTAAACAAAAACAATTTGTATGTAGAATAAGTGTGAATTTTCTTAAAAACTAATTTAAAAATTAAATTTATTTTTGTAACTTTACAATGAAAATTTTAACACATCTACATTCGTACATCTTTACTGAATCGTCAAGATAGTGAATCCAATATTTTATTTTTCCAAATTTCTGTTCATATTACAATAGCAGTCTTACACTTAAAAGATCGAAAACGTTTAGGACTAAGAAGAAGAATATTGCTATAACTTATTTATGCTATTTACGCTTGTGCGAAACTAGTAGAATAAACATTTCAAGTTAAATGATACACATTATAGCCTAATCTTTATTGCTTTTATGCAAGTAATTCCCATATAAAGGTCATATTTTAAATGGAAAGTGCTTCAGTTATAGCTATTAATATTTCTGGTGTATTGGGTGAAAAATAGATTGTACAAAAGGTTATATGGCGTCGTATATTGTAGAAAATCTCGTATTCATCGCTGTCAACTAGAATACTTAATAAAGTATAAACCTTAAAGAGAATGTTATGATAAAGGAAACTTTTTTCGTTCTTTTAAAAACGGATTTATCAATAATACGTCCTAAAACGTAAAAGCGCTAGGCGGAACAGTGTAGACGCTCCAAGTCTAAAAATATATCTTTGATTGTATTTCATATAATCATATATCCCCTCGATTCTTTTACTTGAGAATAACGGTTGAAGCCCTCTTTTCTATGTAATCAGTATTTCGAAGATTGAGAGTAACATGAATGTTACTTTTTACTTTTATTATTATACACTTTGCAAGTAATAAAACGCTTCTGTTCAATTTTTGTTATATCAGGAATTGTCTGTGTTTATTTTGTATTAATAATCTTATTCTATGCCTTCTTATGTAACATATTTAATATCGTCGATTCATTTCGTTCGTTTTTCGTGTAGAAAAATACTTCGGATTTAACTTTGAAATGACTACTTGTAATTGTTGTATTTCCTAAATCTATATTGGTTAATAAGAATTTATTAAAGATAAATGAAATTTCTTTGATCAATTGCTAAGATTACAATACGAAGTATTGTATTTTAAGGAGTCGTTTATACCAAAAACTAAGCCAAGTTTCGTTTACATTAAATTTAAATATTTAACCCTTTTTTATTTATAAAATTATATCCTCTAGCCGCATTCCAACAACTTCCTAACTCTTAAATTTACAAACTATAGTTTCCAAAAATTGCATTTTATTGCAGTGTAATTAATGAGATTCAATAGGGAAACTAACTTACCAATTGAACTACATTACAAATTCACATAAATATACAAAAAAAATTAATGAATCACAAACTCTGAACTAGTAGTTGACTGTTTATTATATTAATTGTAACTTAAAATAGTCAACATAGAAACTTCCCTTATAAAACAGCACAATTGGTGCTTCTATGGTAGAACAATCAGTATCACAAAAAGTAATGCTAATAATTGTAATAATAACAATTCAAATAGTAGTGCTAACGGTTCTAAAATAATAACAAGAAAAGAAATTACAGAAATAATAAATAATCATGTGTGGTAAATAAGATGCATTGGAATAAAAAAGATTTTCTTATTTACAAATATAGCAAAGAGGTATGTAAAATTCAAACAGTAAACAATAAATGCTTAGGTAATGCAATATACAAGGACGATGAATAGTAACAATTTTGTATATAAATAAAACACAGAATAATTGAGATATTGAGCAGGAATCTATTCCAAGTGCAGAACATATGTTACATTTAACTATGGTCGTATGGTCTCCATCATGCGACCACCACGAGCACATTTGCAGCGATTGATTCTTTGGAATCAATTTTCGACCACTCTTTTACATATACCGGTCGGAACATTGGCAATTCTGCTCTCAATATTGTCCCTGAACTCATCTAACGTTGTTGGCTTTAAATGCCGTTAAAATGATTTTTCGATGAAATTCAGGATTTTCTTCAAACTTTAGCCCCATCGGAGAAGTTTCGGCGATCCGAATGATCAAGAGGTTTCAGTTCTTGAGCCAATTTGATCTTGTAAGTGTATAAGCCAAAATCTTCACTCAAAATTCGCAAAATTGTGATTTGAGAGATTCTCAATTCCTGTGAACGACGTGGAATCGACTGATTAGACTTATTTTGTACTGAAGCACCTACGTTTGCGATATTTTCGGTACTTCGACTAGTGCGTTATCTCACTAGTACACGAACATCCAATAGTGAATATCTTGGCTCGAATTTATCGACTAAAGCACGCACAGCCTCTCTGGCGGGACCATAATTACGACCGAAAATTGAAGTAAACACTCTGAAAGTAGCGACTACCAACTCAGAATTTCGGTAGTAATTTTTAATAATTTCCAAAAATTGCTCGTTCATGAATTTCACCGTGATAAAAATGTTAACCTTGACTGACGTTTGACGATTGACGTTGACAAATGAAAATCTGATATAAAGACAATAGAATTAGCGAAACTATTATACAAGCAAGATTAAGTAGGAAAAAGATTTGAGACGTAACTGTAAAAATATGTCGGATTGACTGGAAAAGACATACGATATTATTGTTATCCAAAAGACGAAATTGTTACACAAGATGAATCACTTATTCCCTGTAATTAGTGTTATACAGACGAATAAACTGTACTTAGGTAATTCATATCAGTTTGGCAAACGTAAACATAGCACAATTGAAGAACATTGTCGCTCACTGTAGAATAGAAATTGTTGAAATCTGTCACAAAACTGCCCGTTCATATTTCTATAGAAAAATATTGAACCATAGCGATTCTTATTCCAATTTCTAAAATATGTAAGGTAGGTAGTTTCGCAAAAATAATGAGAATTTTCAATGTTCTACAAGAACATGTTTTGTGGATTGACAAATCCATTTACATGAAACCATGTTCTATCAGCAGAAAATTTAATTATTAATATGTTATTAAATTAATGGCGATAACTCCCTTTACATAATTTGGAGGAAGACGTTCATGGTATGGGTCGATTGTATATTTAAATTTAATTGTTGAAATGGCAGTCGTACAGAAATAGTCGGACTTTGATAGACAATATTTCTTGGTGATTCGACAATCTTTCCGTTTCTTGATATGAGATTTGCGAAATCTGATTCTTCAAAACACCCTAATATTCTTAAAACATCAATGAAAAAGTTACTATTTATTATCAACGATGAAATTTAGAATTCTTGTTTAAATTCTTCTCTATTATTCATAGAATAATATCCATTTCCATTTTCATTGTTTTTACCATTGAGGAAATGCTTCAATATATGTGCTTTTTTTATCAGTAAATATTTTATTGAAAAACAAGTAAAAATAATTTAACTTAAACTTAGCTTACATTAAATAAATCATTATGACATTTAAAAAAATACAGTATTGACCTAAGTATTACAGACATAGTAAAAACTCTGAATTCGTGGCGTAAAGCCATGTAGAAAATGCTATAAGTATAATTTAAAAAACGTATTTCATACATTTTCATTCTAATGAAAATATACTATTTTTCCGTGTTTGTGTTTAATATTGGATGTTTCCAATATCTACAGAACGATGTACATATATAAAATCGTCACATATTTTGTATGTATTTATGATAAAAATTTAAAGGAATTCAGAGCCTAAAATGTGTCACGGCTAACAAAAAATGATACATGGAAGCCCTATTCAGTCTTTCCCGGATATTAGAGATGAAGACGATCCCAAAATAAACGATTTAAGACTAGGTATCGTAAAAAGGTGATGTGTTAAAATGCCATAAAGTCACTAACGTAGCTTTTTTATGAGGATGTGAATTGAAGCGTTCGGTGCGGTTGTTAAATTAAACGACTCTACTTGTTATTCATTGAATCACATCATACTCTGATCGCATGGTATAGTATCTATATATCTAGGAAAACTTTCACCAATGAAATTACCTTTGCATATTAAAATTTGTGTATCGTTTCATTGAGCTATGAGCCAGTATATTTTACACAGTCCTGTTTATTATTATTGTTGTATATATATATATTGCAATAGTTACATATTACATTAAAAATAATGTTACTAAATAATATATAACATAAAAAAAATAATTTATGTAATCAGATTTGATAATTAGATAACATTGCATATTTGTAATTAACATTGGATCACTTAACAGATTTTCTATTCTCTTATATAAATTCACCAAAAACATTCAATAACAGTAACGAATTTTCAATCGTAGCTTTATGATATGCGAATAAGTTTGACTATTGACCTATATTTAATTATCAAAATTTTAGTAAGATTTTAGTTCATTAAGTTATTCTATTTAAACAAATATATGACATACACATAATCTAGTAAGAGTCATTTATTTATATACAAATTGTAACGAGATTATAACAAATTCATTTATAAAAATTCTCACTTTATTGAAATTTTCTATAAAGTGATATTTGTAAAATAAATTTAAAAATTTGATAAAATAAATTTAAGAGAAACGATATTAAAACATGGACAATTGAAGTAATAGACGCGAAGTTTTAAAATTAGTATTTTCACACGAGTCAATAAAATTTAACTCCGATAAAATTGATTAGAAAATAGTATTGAATCATAAATGTAATAAGACGTTTTAAAAATATCATTAGGATAACAGTCGATAACAGTTATTAGAAAATAATCAATATTTAATTTATATCGAGCCACCATTATTGATGAACTGTATGACCTGTCAAAATCCACATCTAGTATTACCGTTATCCTATATATGATTTTCGATCCTGTTTACTCCTTTGGAGAAAGAATCAGCTTATTAAAAGAAATGTGTCTGGACATCTAACTGTCCATTGATGAAAGATAAAATTCGTCGATTTATATCAGGTTCCCAAATTAAACACCGATCAACACTTTCATAATAATCAAACAGAACTATTAAGATATCTTAAATAAACAAACAAGAGCCTAAATTAGTTTAAGGAATATTTAATTTACAAACTATATTCATATAAACATAAGACGCTAATCCACTAAGGTTAGTAAACATATAACCTAGCTTTTATGTACTGATATTCATTTAATTGAATTAATTGGGGGACATAAACCTATCTAGGTATTCATTTATATTAACCTACTCATATTTAACAAGATTTGAAATTGAATATACATACTACTTGTTTTCTTATAATTTGTTTTTGCCATTAATTAAGATCATACTTCTTCGTAGGAAAACAAATTTTGAAATAAAGGTTATAAACCATTACAACTATTTATTCAAAATTAATATGAAATTTTTTTTACACATGTATTTTAGTGCTTTTTATTTAAAATAGTTAAACACTAATATTAGTTTTAATAATTATAATAATAATAATAAATTTTATTTACAAAACAATGTGCACACAGGACAATAACAATTTATTGTAAGCAGATACCGCTTAAGGTTGCTTTTATAAATAGAGAAGTTTGTGATATTTCTAATGCAAAGTGGTAATTTATTGTATAATTTACATCCCATAAAATATGTTCCGTTTTGGAATATAGATTTTGCGTGTGAGGCAGGTAATAAATAATTATCGGTTCGTGTATCGTATTTATGATTTACATTGCCACTCGAAAAAGCGTTTCTGTTCCTATAAACAAAACATAGATCTAACATATAAATATCATAAATAGTTAATATCGAATTACTTCGAAAATGTTCTCTGCAAGAATCTCTATAGTCCAACCCAAAGATAATTCTCAGGGCCCGTTTTTGCATAAGGCGTATATAAAATTATCGTTATATTAATTATTATAAAAATTGTCATAATATTTCATTAAATTGATTTTGAATATTTTCTATAAAAATTTGCTTTATTTTTCAAATCTTACTAAAGTATAATATAATTATTTACTAAAATCAAGGTTTAAGTAATTCGTTAGATTCGTTTCTTCAGCCGTTTGGGATTTTGATAGTCTTAATTAAGCTAGTCGGATCATTGTCTTTTTTTAGTTTTCAAAAGTAGTATTTCTAAAGCTATAACTAATACACTCTTGTTTTCAAAAAAATCAGAAGAGTAAATCCATATTTGGCTTCCAACCATTTGCTTAAATAAATTATTACTTTCAATTTTATATTTATATTTATATTTCAAACATCGCTCAAATTAAATATTACAATATGTATATTCCGGAGTCCCATGACATGATTGCCATAGCTTAAGAATATTTATTGAGGCAATTTCAAGTTAAAAATGTCTAACGAACATATGCTTAAAACTCTATCGTAACTGAACTACAACCATTTGTAGTTTTAGATGATCCTACTAATGCAGGTATTATGTACCGCTACAAAAAAGTCTCAATGAAAATCATTTTAATAGAAGTCTCTCTATTAAATTAATTGAAACAGTTACTATGCAAATAGACTAGCTCTTCTTAGAATTGAAGAGATAGCCCTGCTCTGCAGTCTCTGGATCGGCGCGAATAGCTTCTGCGGAATCCATGATTCTAGCATAATATAAATTCCACATTTGTCATCTTGCATTAAGAGGAATGTCAGCTAGTAAAGTTATAAGGTTGGATCATTCAGTAATGTTGTGAGGTCTGTTGGCTATTCCAGGAAACGTAAGTAACGAACTGCCGTAAGACGTTTTTCGATTATAAACGGACTAATGAGACTGTCGTCAATAATACGACACCAACTATTCACCGAAAATCTATCTTGCAAATGGGATTTCCTAAGTTGTGATTTTGAAATACTCAACAATATGAATTTCTGCTATTATTGTCTTTTCCGGTGACGGAGGCTTTATCACTGAACAATATTTTCCAAGAAAGCTTTCAATTTCTCACGAACCAGCGACTAAATTCAAATCTTGATACGTAGTCGATAGGTTTTAAACTTCTACATGTAAGATATGGCACGAGAGCAAACCGAAATTGTGTATCATTCTCCATTCTCTCATGCGGTCTGCGCTAAGTCTGTTGGATATTCTTCAGATACTTGTTCGGTTGTGCGTGAACCATACAGTATCGATTTTTCTTGAACAAATTCTTGTTGTACGGTAGGTTCAGAAGTAGCTGCAGCAAACTTGCCGGTTTCCCTTAAACATCGATGGACATCGTTATTAACAGTTTTACATTCAGTTTATGAGTGAGAAATCATCGACCCGAAATTTCCATTACACAGTTCATAAACAAAAGATCGGTATATTCTTGATTGAGAAAATTAACAAACTTGCAAGAGTATTTTAATATAACACGAGAAAATAAACATTCTAAATTAACTAAATTGACGTTTACTGTATCAATGAATAGTAACTGATGAATCATACCCACCCCGACTTTTTACTTAAACAACGAAATCAGCAGCGGTACTTAATACCTGCATTAGTAAGGTTATCTACAATTTCAAATGCTTGTAGCTCAATTATGGTAGAGCTTTTGGCATATGTGTGTTAGATACACTCCGCGCAACATGAATAGGACCAACTGCATATATGACATTTGTAGTTGGTATAAACATGGTAGCGCGCTGGAATTGTTATTTTCGAAAATAAGAGGGTTGATAAAAAGATGTATGTAGGTACCAAATATAATTTTTGTAAAAGTCAGTGCAAATGTACGTTACTAATGACAATAAGTAGAGTAATTAAACGCCACTTGAATACGACCAATCTACAAAATAAAAGATTCGTTTGCAATAACAAAATACTTTATTGTTCAATAATGAGTACTTTTGCCATTATTTCTTATAACCTCAAATAGTCGGGATGGAATGGAATTATACAGGGTTCTCAAGTATCAACGGGAAGTTCCGCCCAACTTCGTTTCAGAGCCTGCTCTAGTTCGTCAGCGCAACTGAATTGGGTAGCATTGGAGTATAATTTACGCGACAACCATCCCCAAACATTTTCTATGATGTTCAGGTCGGGGGAGAGCGATGGCCAATCGAGAACCTCCATGCCTTGTTCTTGAAACCAGCGTCGAACAATGCGGGCGGTGTGAATACTGGCATTATCCTGTTGGAAAATAAATGGCCCACCTGCCATAACGTTGGAAAATTTGTCTTTCACCTGTTGCAGCAGCTGGACGTACTTTTCCGAATTCTGTCTGCCCTTCACTATTACTAAATCAACAGGTCCGTTATAGGAAACAGCTCCCCATACCATGACTGAACCAACATCGGCTCGCCTTCGTGACTGAATCACTTCATCTTTACGTAAATCGTGGAAATAATAAGAAAACCCATCCGGGCCATCTAAATTAAACTTCTTCTCGTCACTGAAAATAACAGTTTGCCATTCTCTTGTCCACCCCATTTTTGCTTGAGCAAACTGAAGACGTGCAGTGCGCTGAAATTCCCTTAAAGGAGGCCGTCGTTTAATTTTCAAACGTTTTAAATGCGGACAGGTCTTCAGTAACTTCTGTACAGTATCTTACCGATGCATTCGTTCCAACGTTATTCGCGATTTGTCTTGCCGTTAATGCCGAATTCGATGCTTCGCGTAATATGGCTGACGTTCTCTCTTAGTTGTAACGGATGTTGTTCGCCCTTTAAAACGTTTTCCATATACAACCTGGTGTGATCGACTTATTTTCTTTGCAGTAGCCCTTGAGGAATACCCTTCTTGATGGAACGCTTTAATTTTTCCAATTTCTTCCATACTTAAGCACTTCTGTCGTCCCATCGTTGCACAATACCCTTAATTACAGATGTTTGTTTATCCGGATACACGTTGTAACTATCCGGTAGCTTACTATTAAATACTGGTCGTATATGCATTTTATATGTATACGTCACCCAATGCATAACGTTAGGCACTATTGCGCAATAATGCGTATTATTTGCCATATCATACCATTACAAACTTGCATTGTATTTTTAGTAAATGAATTGTTTTTCAAACCACCGAAAGCTTGCAACAAGTCGGGTGGTATTCATGTTGCGCGGAGTGTATTATATATTCTTTAGCTGTGGCAATCATACCATGGAGCATCCTGTATATATATATATATATATATATATATATATTCTGATGCATTTATTACACATTGATTAGTGAGAAATGGGAAATAAATTTATATAATAGTGTTGGTAAATTGGTCTCACGTTGGTGCTAATTAATATATGCTTTTTTTAAAGATGGTTAGAAGTATTTAAAAGAATATAAGTATATCTCATATTTGAAAATAATCTTATCTTTGTCATTTCTCAAATATCTCAAAATTAACAGATTGCTGTATTTCAGAATTTAATACTATTAACTGTTTAATTAATGTTTTATAAAATTGTAGATAAAAATTTCAAATTTCAAAACGTACATTACAAATGAATATTGACTTAAATTAAATATAAATAAATTCAAAATTTAGACTAATTTAATTAAGTTTTATATTGAATACTCATTTCATAACTAATCCCATATAAATGTTTCCTAAACTATTATTCATATGATAGATGATAATGATAACGCATGTCTTTCACTAGTTTATTATATCGTTAACCTGATTTAGATATGAACGTTACATACGTACACATATATTGATGTTTTTGCTCAATGAAAATTTCTTGGAATGTTCGAAGAACGCAATTTCCAGGATTTTGAAGGATGTCTTAACCACGTAGTAAACAGGGCATTATTAACATTGGGATGATTCTTTTAATGCACATCTAATAGCAATTCGCCGGGATCTGAAAGTGTTTGTCTATTTACGCACTGAAAGTTTTGTTACCCTTGTTCTTTCATTCGTATGTTTGAACGAAAGGGAGAAGTATTGACTTTTCAGCATCGAAAAGGTACGATACGTTAACAAAAATCGTTCGTTAATAAGACAAGCTTACCTGATGATAGGTGAATTCCTTGAAACGTTTAGTAAACAGGGTATTACTAACATTTTAATGGTTCTTTTAACATTTATACCATGGCAATTCGCCGATATTTTAAAGTGATTGCCTATTTACGCACTGGCAACTTTGTTACTGAGTTTAGCAAGATGACACACTCTTGTTCTTTCATTCGTACATAAACAAATTGCGCACGCGATCCGTACCGCGGAAAGTGTACGTTTTGGCTTTCAGCGGTACGGATCGCTTGGAGAATTTGTTCCGAACGGGTATTTTTAGCATAGTTGTCCAAGTGCGACACTGTTTAATTATCTGCTGATGATAACAACTTGGTTGTCGAAATACGTGTAAGGAATACGAAAATTAATGTGGCAAGGGGTTATATATCAACCTTCAGTGATCCAGTTAATCAACCACAGGTTCCATCAAAATTAACTTCATAGTGTCAATTATTTAAAGTAACTATCAATTCAGTTGTAAGCTGAACATCATTATTATTTGTAGTTTATTGCTATTATTTTGTTTGTGTACTTTTGTTGTCTGTGGGAAGTACCCAATAAGCGGCATATGTACTATTGAATTTTTCTTTTGAACCAACTATATATATATACGAGGATATTATTATTTGTATTAGTGATTAGAACAATAACTTGTTTCTTTTTTTTAAAATACTTATTCAATATTATATATCTTTTCCCATACCGTGTATTACCAAAAGTAGTTGAGCATACAATAAACTTGTGTAGACCTAAACTTTTTTTTCTTACTGCAAAAGGAACCCCTTTTCTTTTTGGTGTTAGTTCACTAAATATCGAACGTATTTTTTTTATCCATCTTTGCGTATTGACTTAAGAGCTTTCAGGGGAAAAATATTGTGGCGTCCGCCTAGAACTTATTAACACAGCCCCCCCCCCTCTCATTCACCGATTCTATTTCTTGAACTAGTTTAGCAGCCTGGAGGTTAAACTTAAGGCTCGTTATTTCGGTAAGAATACGAGCGTTTATTCGTTATCCTATTAAGCACAGGACAGGGCGTTACGTGTTTCTTCTAGCAAATCTCAGTATTGTTCTTACCGATTCTAGTAACCCAAAAATTGTATTTTTGTACTATATTACTTTCACACTTACATAAGTTAATAATTCTACACGATTTTATTTTTCCTTCTATTACATCGTTAATAATAGAAGACAATCAGAAGTAAGTTGTAGGTAAACCACTGTACATTTTAGATTATGCTTAGTAGTCAAATCGTTCGAGAGTATTTTAAAACTTACTAATTAACTATTAACTCCACTCTTTATTATCATTACAATATATAATTGATTGACTATAGAGGTTAGTAATTAAAATTTGTTTGTCTTTCTAAATAATGTTTCCAATATACACTTGTTTTAAGGTTTCAGCGTTTGAATATACTAAAAATCAATACGTACTTATGTACAAAGGATTTTTATTCAAACTATCTAATATCTTAATATTTGAATTTGAGACTCTTTGACATAGCTCAGCATCATAAGCTTATATTAGTCTGAATGCTACATTGTATATTAAAAGTTATTTTTTCGTTTTCTAAGTAAGTTTTCTATCATATCTAAGTATTTGACTCCTAACTAATGTATTTCTTACATATTTGGCACTACTGTGATATCTCTTTTACATTTGATCAATGTGTCAATCATCATAGTTCTTAACTAGTTCCATATTGTAAAGGTAATAGAGGTGACAGGCTACAACATTATTTGCATCAGAATGCTTTACAAAGACCGCTTCATTATTGGAAAATAGGTAGGACGTGCTTCCTGATTTGTTTTACAAAATAAACAATAATTCAAGTATATTATACTTCAAGACTTCTAATTGTACTTGAAACTTGTCTTCAGAGTTTTACGTACAAAAATTTTTCAAAAAATTTCATTGAAGAAATGTTTACGTAATCCATCCAACTTGTTCCTCTGAGAAAGTTCGTAAAGTACCCACTTAACCAACTAAGTAACTTTGCTATTACCATCACTATTAGCACCGTTTCTTGTCTGCGGAATCGTAAATTAGATTCAAGATTGCGAAAAAGTCATTCGCTGGTGAATATTAACTACCTCTCAGCTAAAATTTTGCACAAGGAAAGTATGTAAAATCACATGCCACTAGCAGTAGGGAAAACGACCTACCAATATCAAAATTAAATCATTTAAAAGTTGGTAATGTTTGTAGTGCACTAGGTCAATGCATTATCGTGGTAAACGTTCTAGGAAGAATTTTCAAATGCTGTAGTAAATCGTATAGCGTTTCGAAAAATAGATTTCACTATTTCACTTCAGGCTAAATGCCTTTTATTCTGCTATTATCGAGTTCGCTAATAAACCATTAAAAGAACAGCTCACCACCATCCATTTCCCAAAAACTGTGATTCTCGAGATTAAGTTGAGTGTTTATGATCGATCGATACTTCGTGATTAGGTTGAAACATCGTAATAACGTGATTTACTTCCATCACGAGTTACTCTTGTCTTAGTGTTGACTGAATTAAATTCTTTAATAACTTTCTTGTACCAGTTTACACATTCTCACGTTGGCAATTCGTTAGATTGTAAAATCCTAAAGCTTGAACAGGCCTTTGTTACGTCAATATGCACCACTTGCAAATTAATATTTACGATGCGACAAAAGCTTCATGTGGATATACTATATGTATACCGAATCTCTTCTAACTATCGCTAGGTAGTTAGGTATTAGTTATGTATTATGTCTTGTGTAATGTGCCCATAATTAAAATAAACAACATAAGTATAGGTCAATAAACATATTACAAACACTCTACTTTTTGTTGGATCATATTTTTTTTATTGTTTCATTTTCTAATAACTGAATACTTATGTTCCTATAAACGCTATGATGTGTGGAAAAAAGTCACACGCTAGCGCGCCAAACTGTAATCGTAACCTCGTGACCTAAATTATTACGACGGTATGTGTGTTAAACGAATAAAGATGGTTTACGTCAAGGTGCGCCAAATTATTGTCAGAAAATAAGTGAAGTTGATGGAGTTCCGGCCTTGCTCTATTGCCTTAATAATGAAAAGAATTTGTAATAAATTAATTTACGATGACCACTAAAACTCCAGGATTTGTGGAAAACTGGAAGAAAAATTGTTAGAATAAAAAAAGAACAATGTTTCCCTCAAAATTTCACTTAATATAACATTTTTAAAGCTTTGGCTGTGATAAAATGGGTAATAAAGTTGCACAAATAAAATATATGTGATAAAAGAGTAGGTATTGAAGGATACTGTACACGCCAGGCGAGCGGTTTGAGTAAGTTTGCACAGTATTGGAGGTGATGAGAGGTCATGCAATAGATTTAGCATAAAGTTATAAATAAAAAGGAAAAGTACGTTTCTAAAAGCAACTACAGACAAACTCCACCACGTGCCATCTCTTCTGGTGATTACAGTACTTGCATGGGTGTACGTAATGCTCGGCTTGATGTATATTACATGAATATGCTGGTAGAAGAATAATTCGCGATCGTGCACTGTGTACTGTGTGTTCTGAAGAGGAAGGTTTTGTGTGTATGGGAATTTTTTTCTAAAAAGAGAGGTTTTAAAGAAATTGATGGAGCGACGGATAATTGCAATGATCGATTAGAGATATCGATCAATCATAATAAAGAAAAGTCTTTCTAAAGTTAATAAATAAAGGAGGTGCGGTGGCATTAAAAATAATATCATTGAAAGCTTAATTGTGGCACGTATTTCAGAATATATTGCTTTAAAAAAATTGGTAAGTGACTGTGAGGACTTCCTGGCAGGCATATATTTAATAGATAGTAAATATTATTATCTGCGAAAGGACTAATGTTTGCATTTTCGTAATTAGAAACTAAATAAAAACGATAAGTTTAATGGATTATTAAAAATAATATGCTAGGGAACGGTCTTCGAGTGTTCGGTGTAGATAAAGGTAAAGAGATTTCTCATTTTAAATATTTATACATCGCAAATGTTATCTTATTTAATAATTCTCAGGGAACTTTTAAGATCAATTTCTATAAAAAAAACAATTTCGAAACACGATAAAAGATTATTAGATATACGCAAATTTATAGATAATGTGAATTTGGATTTGGTATGTGTTTAACTTCTCAATATTTTTTTAAGATGGAATTGTATGTAAGAGATTTCATACAATATTTTCAGTCAGTGCAATCTAAATTTAATATTAACAAGTGTCTTGAGGTTTTTGAGATCACATTACAAAATAGTTGTTGTCACAACCGGAAGCTATTCTTATCGAAGATACAGAACGTCTTCAAAACGTAACAAAGAAACCCTTGGACAAAAACTACACGAACGAATTCACTAACTCGTGATTTTCGTCATACAGTGAGTGCAAATATATACACATATGTATGTATTCGAGTTTAAATATTCGTTCTACTACTATAGTAACCATTACTACTGTCTCTTCTTCTACCTTAAATTATCTTATAACGATAAGATTTCGATTGAGTTAACTGCAAGTTTAAACTTGAAACTTATGAAATTATACATAATTTTGACAAAGCCAAGGGAATTATTAGAGAAGAACAAAAAGATATATTATCTACTATAATCGAAATAATTCATACTAATAAGTCTAGAGCAATTATACTTAATCTTACTCTTAAAAATTGGAGGGAGCTTAAACGTCATTTATTAAACACTTACTCACGGAAACGTACAGTTGGTCAGTTGCAATCTTAAGTTATGTCTATGAAACATCGGCGACGATGCGATTTCATTTTCTATTAAGTTGAAAATTGTCAAGTAAAATTAATAAATGCTCGATGATACATTGTCTGTTGGCGCAAGTTGAGCATATGTAGATACATTAAAAAATGAAGCATCTAGAGGTATTTCTAAGAGGTCTGTATGAAAATATTGCAATAATTGCGAAAACGCATAAGCTTAGCTCGCTAGAAGAGGCTATAGTGTGAGTATTAAAGAAAAAAACCTAAGCAAAAGGTAAAGCGTGAATTTCAGGTTCTAAACAACTCTTTGGCAAAGTTGTGTAGTTTTTCTAAGAAACCAATTTTAATTGTCACTACAAGTTATGTAAGAAAACAAAACTTATTCAAAAATCAGGAACATTCAAACACCAAACTCCACTGCTGTGCATGTTATTCAAAAATGTAGGAAATATAAATATAATAATAGAACCTAAAATCATAAAAATTCAAGAACTGGTAGCACTAATGTACATCACTTATATCTATATTTACACTACAACAACAACAATTTTCATCAGAAGAGCTTGAAACATACAGGCCGAAATTCTGTAATGAAGGAATCCATTTCTAGCTTTACATTTTTGAGCTTTACTCAACTTATCAACGATCTTAATTTATTTGCTTTACATATGCATACAGATACTCTAATAATAAATTTAAATCATTTCAGGAGCAATACTGATTATCACTAAAACAATGTTATTACACTAAATCATAATCCAAATTTTCCTTTCAAAACTTTGTATTATCTAAACTTGGATATTTATATATTAAATGTTTACTGCGCATCATATATTCCACGTCGCACCCGAAAATTGTTTAGTTTTTCATAATAGTTTCATTGACGGAGGTTTCTTGAAAACATTCCACCGTTTCAACCACTGATATAAATCACCTACGTTTGATAAATTTGTTCTACCTACCTCTTTGTTCAATTCGTTCAAAATTAAGATACAGAAATAATGAAATAATTTTTGAACAAAGTTCAGAAACAATAATAAAAGCAAATATATCAAATAATGCCACTTAAGAATGAGTTTGTTCTCAGACATATTAAATGACTTGTATTTATGTCCTAGTCCATTTAGGGTAATCAATGATAAACACGTACTTCTATTTTAAACATTAAAATTGCTCATAATAACTCTACTAATGATCTTGACATTGCTTATAGGGGTCAAGGTCTAAAATAATAGAACAAAGTTTATCCACAATAGTATGAGCATTGTCCAAGTAAATGAATTCAAATTTTTCAAAGGAAATTGATATATTATTAATTGTTAAACAAGTGGTAACTAAACTACAATCAATACAGGCGTGCTTAGACACGAATTGCAAACTATACGTCGACTCAACTATTATTTCTGATACAATACATTATAAAAGCAATTTTAAATCACAAATCCAAACGTAGCAATTTAAAATGCCAATTTTTTTTTTTAAAGTATCGAAGTTAGTATTTTTTATCGAAATACAAACGCTTCAACTTAGATTACAATCATACTTTTATTTTAAGTACTCGATGAGTTAAAAAGTAGGTCTGCCGCCAATAATGAAACTACACAATATTTGCATAATATACGAAAATAAAAAAATATTATTTTGAATTTAATATACTTAGTTTCTTAATGTTACCTTTTTAAGTAAATTTATTTTTAAGAAGCTTCCTTAATGATATAGAGTAGATTTAAAATAAGATGGCTCTTAAGTATACATATGTATTTTGTATTTTCTTACACGATAAATATACATATCTTCAAGAAAGCGTTGAGGCTTTTGCATATCCATTCCACTTATCAGAACTTAAGTTGATACAACATTTTCTATTACGCGATAGCTCGATCGAAGATCATTCATCATCAAATTAAATTCACCACGTTTAAATTGCCAGAAACATCGTTCGATATATCACGCTTCTCATGTATTTAAGCATTTTCTAATCACTTTGTTTTTTATTCCATAAATATCGATTAGTAAACATTTTCTAAAAGGTTTCATATTAAAGCAATCTTTTTAATGCCACGAATACTTGCAACTAATTTTTTTTGTATAAACGTGTAGTGATTATAAACTACAAATTCTATTCCAAGAAAGCTTTACATAGCACAAAACATACTTGGAAGTTAATTTGCTTTCTAAGTTCCTCTTCTTTTAATATTATTTTGATCCAGGTTTTAGTGTTATTCTGCATACTCCCATTCATTTGATAGAGGATAGTATTTTCTACCTCTCGAGAACTTTCCTGCCATGTAGCTATTAATAAACGTTCTTCATATCTTAAAGTACGTGGTTCTACACATTTATTTTGACGTACGCTTTACAACTAATGAACTAAATGATATTGGTTTTAATATAAAAAAAAATTTGTTTTGTTATATCGGGCTTTGAATTTTTTTTTTGTATCTCTTCTGTATTGGAAATTTCTAATTTACTACTAATCATGCATTGTTCTGCAGATTTCTTTAAAAACGGGAGATAATCGACGCTTTCCTGCGTAGCGTCTTCTGACTGTTCAGCGTTTATGTGTGTCCCATCCATGGAACACAACGAATTTCTTCAGATACATATCTATACACATGCAAATACATATACCTGCACACTGTTCGGTATCTCTTTTTAACAGCTCCTTGGGTGACCTACTTCTTAACTTTACTATTTGGTTACTAGTTTGCTTTAATTATTTTGCTACTTGAACAAATATTTTCTTCAATTCTTAGTTTTTAATCTATTTGAAGATTTCATTTATTTAATCTAATTTGGTAGTGAAAAATTTTAAGCACAAACTGGCTAATTCTGTTTTTACCACTATTTTCTATAACATTTTCTAGGAACGTTGACGTTCATCACGAATGAACTAATTACTTCTTTTAATTTATTGTGACGCTAAAGTTAGCTAAAAATTCCATAGGAGAAATTTCTCTGATTTTGATATGTGCATTAACAAATAGTTCTTAATTGATTATCAAGAACTCTTTCAATTCCAGTATTCATACATAAAACATATTAGAATACGCTTTTCATTTTAAATTACTGGAAAAGTTGTAGAAGACTATAACATAAAATTACATATGGGAAAAGCATTCCACGCTTGAGCTGTTATCATAAACTTTTCTTTCCGGGCAGATTCATGTGTGGGTATTTTAAGGAAAAAGATAACACCAATATTTGGCGCAAATGAAATTAGTGTCACATAAATTTTAAAATGTACTACACCAAACTTATGCCACGCCCTGTATATCTATGTATGTGAATGCATTATATTCGAAAAACTATGTACAAAAAATTAATTCTTAATAATTGATCTTAATAAATTAACTTTGTAAAAGTAAATTTAAAAGATTTATAAAATAGACAGTGTTTATTCACTCGAACACCCACGTATATTTACGACTCATTGAATTAAACTACTAAGCAAAAGCCGATTTTTGATATACACTGAAAGATTGAGATAGATCACGTGCGGAATACAGCTTGTTCTTTAATTAATTTCAAGTCAATCAATTAAGGTCCATATATGTCCTTACCGTATACCTTTACAGTAATTATTCAAATTTATTTTTATTTGTGGGCCTTATACTACTATGGAAATCTTTTATGTGCTACAGTATGTATACATAAAATGTAAGTAAATGGCCACTTGCAAAAAATTAAATTTTAACAATATGTTTCCATATTTAATGTTATTTTACCTTTGCTTTAATTATAATGTTCTGGGAATTGAAAATATGTATGTTATTAAATGAAAGAGAAACCAGCTTCTGCGAAAATATCCTTAATTAATCCTACTGGGGTAATACATCTCTTATCGATGGTTAATTCGTTACTTGCTCAAGGAAAGTTTATGCGCAATGTGTATTGATAAAACGATATTGTAAGTAACAATTCTTTTTTTCTTATCATTTGTATTTTGACTGGGTTAATTTCTCAAAAGGCTAGTGAAATGGCTTGAATATCTGACAAAAAATCGCCTCTGGATTGTTTTGTTTCATCAACAGGGCTAAAAAAGCAATCGATTTACTGGCTTAAGAAATAGGACGAAAAGGCTATGTAAATTAGAAGATCATAATGAATATTTGCTATTGACATATTTGCGAAATAGGACGAAACCATCTAAAAAATTAACAGAGAATCTTCGTAGATTGGCAAGAGAATCCATGCATCCTTCTACCGTTCGATGCCATCTGATTAGACAGGGACCAGGGACTTAGTGATCGCCTGACAAGAAGGAAGCCATTATACTTCGAAGGTGTAATTGACAAACGCGGTAGAAATATGCACCAATCAATTCCAATTGGACACAGGACGAGTGACGATGCATACTTTTTACAAATGTGTCCAAATTTGAAGTATTTGAATCCAGAAGGAAAAAGTATGAAGTAAGTAAGAAGGGTCATAGAGATACACTACAACAGCAAAACATGAAGATGGGTCTGTGTGTGTATGAGGTTGCATATGTACACAAGGAGTTGGACTCTCAATTAAAATTACTGGATAATTAATGTCAGCGAAATATTTAGAGGTTCAACAACGTACTATACAAGAAGAGATGTAATTAATTGAAAATAATTACATTGCGAAGCATACTGCAAGGATCTTTAAAAACTATATAAATGGAATTGAGTGGCAAGGAATTACATAAATTTTAGTATTTACACCACAAATTTCAGACATCATTTTTCTTGCTTGAATCTACGTAATATCCTCATCTAATATTTTTCTTATTTCCTTGTTCCATGTAGGTTTGAGTCTTCCTCTGGTCTGAGGTTTTCATTTCCCAAATGATCGCCTATTTGTTTTCTCCTAAAGATGTGCTTGAAATACCTATGTTCTCATGTTTAACTTTTATTGAGTATACTATTTATCTTTAAGCATCACGTGATTTCTTCCTTTCTTAATTTATGTTGTTTTGTCACGTTCTCTATTTTTCTTAAGAATTTCATTTCAGAGGCCTTGTAATTTTACTTTTCAGCCTTTCTGAAAGTGTTCATAATTCTAATGAATGCACGAGCTTAGATATTAATATCAATTCATACAATTTAGTTTCTGTTGTTTTATTTATTTCAGGTGCTACAATATCCTCTGCATATGTTTTATTAATATTTATTATTCTATTGTCATTAATTACCGTTTTCAATCTGTCTTTCTCACCAAATATGAATCCAGACTATTTAACATATTATATTTTTTTACAGGAATTTATTTTCTAGTTCTATATACTCTTACAATTCTAATATATATACAGAAAAACGCAACCCTTTTACTACAGAGGTTGTGTTGGGTTATAGCTGTATTACAAAGCAATTATGTTGATACACATATATGTGCCTGATACATAATTTAGCTCACTCTTTCCTATTCATTGAAGTATTTGCTGCTTCTTTCCATGTCGTTTCTCTGCTTCGTAGTTGTGTATTTCTCCGATTACCTGATCTGAGGTGTTTCTAGATTTTTCTCTTTGTTTTGTATTCTGAGCTTTGGTTTCCCATATTTGCTTATCTATTATTTTGTTATTCATTCCCTTCGGGTGTTACCACCAACTGATTTGCCTTCTTTCAATAAATTCTAGGGTTGGATCAATTGAAAGTTCTTCTCTTGTTTGAGTGCTCCTTATAATACTTCTGATTGTTACCCTCTCGCTCTTCTTAAGAATTGCATTTCATCCGCTTGCAGTCAGCTCTTTTCTTTTTGGTTGAATATCCAGGCTTGACATCCAAATATTAAAATAGGTCTAAAGATGGGTTTAAATATCTTACTTTCCTTTTCCTTGAATATCTCTCGCTTGTTTATGAATGACTGTCCCATCATCTGAACTGTTTTCATTGCTTTTTCTATTCTACTATTTATTTCAATTTATCTTCCATTACTTCTACTACATAGGTCTTTAAAGGTTTTTACTTGTTCAATATTTTTCTGTCTACTATGATTCTTATTCCATATTGTTGTTTTGATTGGTTTAGAAATTCTGTCTTGGCTTATGACAAGCTCTGTGTAGATATTTCTAATTATCCTTATTATTTTTCTACCTACGCCTTTTTCCTCTAGCATTTTCCAAGGTTTTTTTCTGGGTATTTTGTCGAACGCTTTCTCTAGATCAATATGAATGAACACTTTCTTCCCTGCTTCATACATTTCTTCCCTACAATTTTGTTTACAGTGGATATATGATCTTATATACTTTTGACCCTTCTAAACCCGCTTTAGATTGCTGTTAATTCATCTGCTACTTTTGTTTTGATTCTCTTATCGATTAATTTTTCGTATATTTTCATTGTTACACTCGTTAGTGTTACTCCTCAGCAGTTAATAATAACCAGGCTTCTTTTTCTTACTTCACACTCCATCAACTCAATTCTTTTGTCTTATTCTACGACTTTTTCTAATAGAGTTTTACTTTCTCGCTTGATTACTGACATTTTCTCGAGCAATCCTTCGAACTTTTTATCTATTTGCTGTAATCTAAGCTTTAAATCTCCAAAGATTTCTTCAATACTCTCTATTCTTTATTTCTTATATCTCAATAACTAATTCTGGGCCGTCCCTATATTGTTTTGTTTTCCGTATAGTTATTATACTGAAAAAAACATACGGCCACAAAAGCCAGAGGTCAGTCGTCCCGTCGAACTTTTGACCTTTATCGGTGTCGTTAACAGAATTTTAGTATTCGACTGTCTGAATTTGGTCTAATGTCACCTATTAATGGTATACGTATCTTTGTATCGCCTTTTTAGCACTTTCAGGACTTTTATACACACGTAGTGATCATTTGATTGAGTTATTTACTCGCTATTTTCCAATTATTCGGAATTAATTGCAGAGCACAAATAAAATGTGTCACCACAATTGGCATATATAATAACTTTTTTTAATTATTTATTTTTTTTAAAGATTCGATCTATAATTATTATTAGTTAAGACATAGTTTGCGAGTCAGCAAGGTGAAATCTGTTTGTCAATATCGGTATCATAAAACTGCCTCGTTGGTAGTCCCACGACGTGTGCAATATTTAGAGTTTCTGTATGTGAACTTCTTTCAATTCATTTATTAGTTATTGATGACATAACTTTACTTTTGAAATTTTTCACCTACATATTTAATATTTGCTGCTCACACCATTTCCTTTTGGATGTGTAAGAGGTATAGTCAATAAATTCGGAATTTTTCTTGAATTTTTACTTGTTCTTTAAATGCTGGTAAATTGTGAAGTTCTTTCTACTTATTTGTCTCAGATATTATTTTTTATTAACTAACGGTACGCATATTCTGTGGTTAGTTGAGTATTTGTGTATATATTCTTAAGGTTTTCGCTGAGCTGGCCGTAGGCGAAAATTAGACTTTAGGTAAGAGCCAGATTCAGGTAAGATTACATCTTACTTACCTGTGTAATCAATCAAATAAAATTAAAGAAAAAGGAATATATATATAAGGTTTTCTTTTTTTTGTGGTTTTACGGAAGTGTTAATTCCGCAGCTTAAGTAATTGAACACCGCTGCTTGATATAGGGTTCCTAGACTATTTAAAATTCGTGAAAGTTATCATATTTCAGCTTCATTTTGGAATGTGTGTGAAATATAATTAAATTTATGCACATTGGATGACTTTGATAGAACTACTTTCGGTTATAATAATGTCCTGTTATAATCAAAAATGATGATACACAATATTTATTTTGTGTATATAATATTACTTAAGGATATTAGTATATACCAGAATGTATTCTGATACACTAATGTCCTTAAGTTTATTCCCGTTACATAAAGCTATGGATTAATTATGAAACGAAATAATTAAACGTGTTATACAAGAACGTTATTTAAAAAACTATTATTTTAGAGGCAAATTCATAATTATAATATATATATATACATTAGTATGTAATGAAAAAATATATACATATATATACAATATATAAATGGGTACGTAAGTATATTCCTAATATATTTGGGGAATTCGTACATTATTGTAGAAGTAACTATTGTTTGGACGAACACGTAACAATCCATGAAATACTATCTACAATCCGAGGAATATATAATTTTGACAATAAATTGACAATAAAAACCCCAAAGTGTAAGGCAAAAAGATTTGCCATAAATTAATTAAGTTTTGCAAAATACATGTTATGGTAATATTTTGTGGATATCTAACAAAATATAGATAAGAGAATAGATAACCCTTTAGTGCCCTGTGCTAACATTGGTTTATTGTTTGATATCTATGTACAATAAGCAATAAAGATTAGGTCACCTCTTCGTCGCTAAACAAAATAAAATGATTGATGAAATATTTATTCACCAAACAATAAACACGTATATTCGTCTGCGAGAATATCAGTGAAAATTATATGTAATCCAGTTTGCAGGATGTTATGTATGACAGATAACGTGTAAGCGAAGATTTCCGGAGCACCGAAGTGTACTTGATGATAACTCAAACAAATGCTCTAAGAGGATACGAATAAGCGGATTCGTAAGTGCCTAACACTTTGAGATAAAATTATTTGCTTTCTCTTAAAGATTTTCTTACTAAGCATTTCTTGTAAATTTACTTTATATTATTCTTCGATTAAATATTTAAGTGCTAATGAGTTTATGATATTTAAGTAAAATATTTGTGATTAATAATATTTTACGTATGTGATACATACTCGTAGTAATATAACTGCAATAACAGACAAAATATATACACAACATAACAATAGGTAGATTTTATATTACACGTACACAGCACATTTCAAAATGAATGAAAAATTATTTTGAAATCATCCTTTTTCATGTGTATTTTCCTTTAAAATTCCATGGTACTATGAATAATTGTCCTAGGTTCTTCACTATCTCCTTCCACAGTCTACATTTTCATGGAAGCTTTTGACGAACAATGATTCTCTTCCTATATCTAAATATCGTAGTTCTACTTTAGTTATTTCGACGATATTTTTATCCTTCACCCACCTAAATGTTTTCTTCCAACATCCGGCACTAAATTATGTCCTAAACTGCTGAATTCGAAGAACCTTCTCTATACTTAAACCTAATTCACCATTATGATAACATAATTATATATAAAAAATTTTAATTTATAGTAATTACTCCAAATAAGATATCCATCTCACTATGAATCAATATCTTACAGTTTCATGTCTCAACACACTTCTAGCATTTCTAATGCTCACTTATCGTATATACCTTTCTTTTGCAACATAATATTAAATATATTTAAATGCCACTCTAAACTGTCAGATTTTTTTTTTCTTTGTTAAATATCGTAATAGTCTAGAACACCTAATGGCTAAAGGACACCATGTTCTTGTGACAGTGTTTATATTACAAGTTGTTCGTAGCCTCTGTACTCTATTTCAATGACTGCAATCTAAGAACTTATAGAAAATTTCAAACATTCAAATAATAATAATAACGCTTTTGTTTCAAATCAAAGACGAAAGCTAAAATTGAATGTATGAAATTCTTACCAATGTTCGGTTTATTCCTTACCATTTTGACTGTAAATCGTTTGGTTTTGGATAATAGTCATCCTTTCATTAATATTCCATGAAAGTGAGAGACTAACAATTATGCAACATCGGAAAACTTATATTAAAGATAACAATTCAAAATTCCTGACATTTACAAAGAAACTTTATTGAAGCTTGAAACAAGTTTTTATTACATTTCGCTAATAATACATACATTGTATTTTACGAATATTTCAAAATGTGACTTGCAAACAAGTGTAAATTTACTTTATTATGATATCCAACATACCAGTTGTATTTTTCTTTCGTTCGATCCTTTTTAATGAAATTGCTATATACCGATATAGTAAATTTAAGACTGGGTATTAATAAGAAATAATGTCTTTTTCTTATTCTTTTCTTTACATTTCTGTAGAGAATCCTACTTTAATATGTACCATGTGGCGAAAAAAACAAGTGATCTAGTAAAAGCATATATTTCTATATCAAATTTTATACAAATGTTTATACTTTGTCGAAAATAAAAAATTATTGAATTTTCGTTGAATAATCCGTACAGTTTATAGAGAAAATTTAATAACAAATCGTTTTACGTAAACAAATACATTTTGCTATTCGCTCGGGCGTGCTTCAAATAAGAAGAAGTGGACTTCTGTGGATATCTGTTCCAAACAACTTTTAAGATAACATGCAGCTGTTGTAAGTTCATTGTTGGCACACCAACCCTCCAACTTATCATCTCACAGACATGTTTTGTAGGTGATAGGTTTAGCGACAGCACAGGTCCATTGAAAATATTGATGTTGGCCTTTTGCAGGAGTCGTAATGTAACATGTCCATGAAGACGGATACTGTCTTGTGGGATGTAGCATTAGCTCTTGAGTGCATGGTAAAGCGTAAGGTTCCAGAACTTTCTTAACGTACTATTACGCATTTAACTGGCCTCGAAAGAATATTATAGTAGTCCTCTTTCCTATGCAAATTCGACACCAAACTATCAATCTTCCACAAGTGCAGTCTCATGTTTTACAGAAAAAATTCAAAAAATATCTTTCAAAAAACGATTTTATCTTAATTTGTGCTATTTTTTTCAAAATCGCTTAGCTGATAATAGTTTGGATGCCTTCGAATTCTTGCCATTATAGATTTTTATTTACATACGTGAAACGACAATTCGTTATTAAAGTTTCTTTATAAAGGACATTAGCTTATATGAATATTAATTAATTAAAGTATGTATTATGAATTATTATTTATAATACATGTTCATATGACTTTGAATAAGTATCGCTATGATGCAGTATTCCTTCACGACTTCAACAAGCTCGAATAAAACACTTGTAATACAAATACGACGGTAGTTTGACAGGTAGTGAGAATGGAAAAGAAAAACGAATTTTTTAAATACAAAATAATTTTTATTTTTCAATATATTCTCCTAAAAGGGCAATACATTTATTCCAATCTATTCCAATCTTTAAAATGCGATTCCGGAAAGCTTGCAAAATACTCATTTACGAAGATAATAAGCTCGTCGTTTGACGAAAATTTCTTTCCACCTAGTGCCATTATCAACTTTGGAAAAAGGTGGAGGTCGGAAAGGCGCATGCGGTACTAATTGGAAATGCAACTCGTGGATTTTGGACATCGCAACTGTGCTGGTATTCAAGGGAGCGTTGTCTTTGTGAAACAGAATCTTTTTCTTTGCCATTCCTGGCAGGTTTAGCACGAATCTCATCATTTAATTTTTGCACAAGTTCTGCATAATATTGTTCATTCATTGTGGCACCTTTCTGAAGGTAATCAATGAGCAAAATGCCCTTTGAATCCCAAAAAATTGATGCCATCACCTTGTTTGCCGATAAAGTGGTTTTCGCTTTCTTTGTAGGTGCAGAACCACGTTCTAACCATTGTTTTGATTGTTGTTTAGTTTCGGGCGTACTGTAGTGTATCCAGTTTCATCGCAAATAACAAATCGCCTACAAAAATCAACCGGATTCCGCTTATAAAGGTCTAAACACTCATGGGAAATGCGCAAACCAGTGAACTTTTGATCAGTCGTAAGCAATCACGGCACCCATCTTGCCGAAAGCTTGGAAAGGCCCAACTCTTTCATTAAAATGTGGTGTACACGTTCTGTTAAAATGTTTACCATGTCTGCTATCTCTCTCACTTTGAGTCGTCAATCTTGCGTAAGAATATTATGGATTTTTATAATCATTTCTTTAGAAGTCACGATTTTTGGTGCTCCAGAGCGCGCTTCGTCAACACAGCTTGTTCTACCACGTTTAAATTCATTTACCCATCTACTTACTGTGGCGGATCTTGGAGCAGATTCACCTAATGTTTCCCGTAACTCATTTTTTATTTCGGTAGCTTTCATACCTTTAATTACGAACTATTTAATCACCTCACGATACTCTGCTTTTTCCATTTTAATAAAACGACGTGTTGCTTCTTTTTCAATCAGCTGTCAAAAATAAACTAATCAACCGATTTATCTAAGTATCGAAATGTAAACATATAAATAGGCAACCTAAATTACAGCGCATTTGTTTTATCAATTAGAGCGCCACCTATGTGTTACTCTCATTACTTGTCAAACTATCCTCGTACATTCGCATTTGAAATTTTATTAATTTTAAGCTTTCTTGTCAAATAGACATCTTTTTAAAAAATTTTGCTTCCTTACAGTAAAACAAAACTCACATTCAGATAATTCAGTATGATATGTACGGTTTAAGTAAATATTAAACGTATTCATAAATGAATAAGTAATAAGCAAGTAAAGGTGATACAGTAGTTATGTGTACATATATAAAATTATAGGATGTTACAAAGAATTTTTAAAATTATCTGTCTAAAGACAGTTACAGGAATAAATCGAACTAAAGTAAAAAAACTTACAAAAAAGCAGAATAGCAAATTTTACTTTCGCTGTTTTCATTTCTTCCAGGAGAGAAGAATGAAATAAATTTTTTGTGTGCCAGCCAGTCATCAGTGATGTTTACGAAATCTCAATTCTCTGATCTCTATTGCAAGATGACGAACTCTTTGACTTTTTTATGATTCGCGTAATGAAACTTCATGTTGAAGGATATATTTGTTCTTGAAAATTACGTTTTATGATCGTCTCAATTTCTTTTCATTTTCTAATACTGCTCTCAGAGAATTTCTGGTAAATATAAAACGCTATAGTTATTCTTATGTAGTTGGTGAGTAATAGATTAGTAAATAGACGTATTTTCTAAATATTTTTTTTAATCTCTTTTATCAGTAACTTATTCAATTTAAAATATTGAAATGAAATTAATTAATAAATTAATTAATTTAGCATAAAATTTTATACATAAATCCATAGCGCAAAATTTCTTAAAAAATGGTTCAAAATTGAATGTACACATGAAATATTTAAATAAATTAAACTAAACCCTTCGATATAATGTTCCTAATAATGCAAGCTAGTGTAGATCATTAAGCATTATGTAGTAATCGTAATGAAGAAATTTTCGCAAAAATGCAATGAAAAGTTCTAATAAGGTAAATGCGTGTCTTGAAGAATCGTTCGATATATATATGCTTGTGTATAATATATGTCAGGGTAGCCGTGTATATTTCGGAAACTGTTGGTGTTACCTCCGATCAGATAATTGCGTCGTAAAATTTGTCATTTTTGACAATATATTTATCTTGACAGTTTTATTATCCAGTCGCTATTTCGATTGTTGTCAGTAACTTCAAAATTTTATGTCAGCGAAAAAATAGAAATAACTCGCATTTTCGTGGAATTATTTTTCAAATCTTTCGGCGTGAATTAACTCAATAAGAATCCATCGACGAGCTACATTCTTTATACGGTGAAGAAGCATCATCGAAAACTACAGTATATCGTTGGTATAGTGAACTCAAACCTGGACGGTGTTCTTTGGACGATGAATTTCGTAAAGGTCGTCCCACAAATGTTGTTGTGTCGGAAAATATTAATGCAGTGTCTGAATTGATAGTGCAAGGCCGTCATGTGACATACCGCGAGATCGAGGCATCTGTATGTATTAGTAACACAAGCGTGCATAAGATCCTGCATGAACATTTTGCCGTTAAGAAGCTATGTTCACATTGACTACCACGTCATTTCACAAACGCTCAAAAAAGGACTCGCGTCGATTGTTGTCAAGAAATGCACAGAAAATACAAAGGCGGTGCTTCAAAGAACATTTATAAAGTCATCACAGGTCACATACATACATATACGTATGAACCCGATAGTAACAGCAGTCGACTGTGAGTATTCCAAGAGGAACCAAAACCAGCAAAAGTTGTTCACGCTCGATGCACATCAAAACAAATAGTCGCCTGTTATTTCGGAAAAACCAGTCACGTTGCAACCGTGCCTTTAGAGAGTTCTAGAACGGTCAATTCCAAATGGTACAGAACTATTTGTTTGCCAAAAGTTTTTAAAGAAATAAACAAACCGAAAATGACATATCATTCTCCGCCATGACAATGCGAGCTCTCACAGGTCGGTTCAAACAATTGAACATTTGACTAGGCAAAGCATTGAATTGATGAGCCATCCGCGGTACAGCCCTGATCTAGCACCCTGTGATTTTTTTTGTTCCCACACGTGAAGAATAAATTTCGCGGTTAACGATTTTCTATGCCGGAAGAGGCAGTTGAGGCATTCAAAACTCATATTTTGGAGATACCGCCTTCACAGTGGCAAATATGCTTTTCGAATAGGTTCAAACGAATACAAAAGTGCACTGATTTTCAAAGAGAATATTTTGAAAAGCCATAAAATTATTTTCGATAATAAAGATTTTTTTTGCTATTGCCTAAATATAAACGGCTACCTTCATATATATATATATATATATATATATATATATATATATATATATATATATATATGTCTATATCGAGACCATGTCTAAAACATTGCATAATCAGTGTAAAAAAATTGTATGTACAAGTAATGTTCTAGATACTATTATGAAGCCAATTCAAGTGAACCTGCTTTAATATATCTCAAATCTCCATTTTCGACCAACCTAGACCAGAGCGATGATATCACCAAGTTTCTACTTCGTAAACTAACGCCAAATTCTGACTCTTGAAGAAGTATTATCACCAAAAGTTAGTTACCTGGAATGAATATATGGATGATTAGATAATTGGATGGACACTTCTACCAGAACTTATCAGTGAAATATAGTGCAATTTTTGGAAGAATTGTTATCTGGGTTTTCTTGAGAATTTATTACGGACAACGAGAAATAATTATTTATTCACGATGATGCTGCAGTATATTTTAGTGGAATCGCTTGCAAGTTTTTAAACGCACACCTGGAGATCATTGGATTGGTTGAAGTAAATCATACTTATGGCCTGCGCAATCTCCAAAATTAAGTCTGTTCGTTTTTTTTCCTATGGGACAATTTAGAGACATTAGTGTACAATTTCTTGTGGAAAATAAAGAAAATTTAAGAAGTTGCATAATTTATTAGTGTAATGTAAGGGTTTCCTAACTTTATCTGTCCACGGCTTACTTATTGGTTTAGTATTTTGTCTCTTGTCAAAATATGTGTTTAATGACATAGACTGTGAACAAAAATGAAAATAACCGTTAAGAAGGAACTGAAAATGTGGAACTCATATTTATTAAAATTAAATCACAAGAATCATAAAACTAAAATATGAAAATATGGAGAGATACCAAGTAACAGGTGAAAATCTTAAACGACAACTAGGTCAATGTGGGCTATCAAATGACAATAAAAACGCATATCTTTACGCCTGCAACTCGAGAGCAGAGGCATGTGCATTACATGTGCGCTGTTTCTTCCTAATGTGTTAGTTAACAAACTAACAGGAGACTTAAACGACACGATCTTATGGCCTTTAGTTAACTTTCGTTATTTAATTACGTTTGCCCAAATGTAAAACAGTATCAGTTTAATGTGCCATAGGATTGCGATCCCATTATGTCATATTTACTTGTGATAAAATACGGTGAATGATCAAAAACAGGTTGTAAAATAACCTGGAACCAACTGAAGAAAAAATTCATCCAAGTTAACGTGGAACAATATACACAATATTAAATGCTTTTTGATAGTCAACGTAAGTCTAGAAGATTCTATTTTATAGTGTATATTTAAATATCACTTAATCGATTATTTGTTTTCTGACTTTTCCTTCTTTTCCATCTTGAAATACGAATAGCTAAAAGCCACGAAATCGTTACCTTTTACTTATTTAAAGGAATATGGTTTATTAGAAAAAATTATGAACGCTTAATACTTTTGTTTAGATCTTTCAGATTTAAAGTAAACAATAATTATAAAGGGTTTTCCAATAAGGACTTGACATTTTTTTTCCAAATAAAATGCAGACCATTTGAGATATTTCAAAAATTTGATTATCGGGTTGATGTACAATAAAAACATTTATGAATGGAATTCGACTTCGTTCATATGGCCACCGCGGGCACGTTGCAGCGGTCGATTCGTTGGACCCAATTTTCGATGACTCGGCCATACAATTCGGTCGAAACGGCTGCTATTTCGCGTTCAATGTTGGTTTTGAGCTCTTTCAACGTTGTCGGCTTGTTGGCATAGACCAATGACTTGACGTAGCCCCAAAGAAAAAGTCTAGAGGCGTTAAATCGCACGGACGAGGCAGCCAATCGACTGGTCCATTTCTGGAGATAACAGGCTCATCAAACTTACTCTTCAATAAATCGATTGTAACGTGTGCTGTGTGGCTTGTGGCACCGTCCTGCTGAAACCAGATGTTGTCCAAGTCCATATCTTCCAATTCGGGCCAAAAATAATCGGTAATCATGGCGCGATAACGATTACCATTCACAGTAATCATTATCGTCGACGAAAAAATATGGCCCTATGACGCCGCCGCATGCAAACCGCACCAAACAGTTATTTTTTGTGGATGAAGTGGTGTTCCATGAAGCACATGTGGATTTTCACCCAACCAATAACGCATATTTTGCTTATTGACGAACCCATTGAGCCAAAAATGAGCTTCGTCACTGAAAATGATTTTGCGATGAAATTGATCATCTTGGCGCATCTTTTCCAGAGCCCAATCGGAGAACGTACGTCGCTTCAAATGGTCCATCGGCTTCAATTCTTGAGTCGGCTTGATCTTGTATGGGTGTAAACCAAGATCCTTACGCAAAATTCGCCATAAAGTGGTCTGGGCCATGTCCAACTCTTGAGAACGCCGTGGAATGGACTGATTTGGATCATTTGCTACAGACGTTTCAACGGCAGCGATATTTTCGACACTTCGACCAACCCGTTGTCTCTCTGGCACGACAACATCACACAACGAATATGTAGACTCAAATTTTTGCACTAAACTTGTTACTGCCTATCTACTAGGGCGAGAATTACGACCGAAAATCGGAGTTAACGCTCTTAAAGTAGCGGTCACCGACTCCGAACTTCTGTAGCAAATTTTTATAATTTGCAGACCTTGTTCGTTCGTGTACTTTACCATGATGAAAATATTAAGTTTACTGAATGAATTGACAGTGACAGTTCGATGATTAGTGAAAGGGTGCGTTCACAAATTGAATTAAAAGTTGTCAAGTTCCTATTGGAAAACCCTTTAATTATAATATAGTAGTTGGTGCATATTTTAAAATGTCAAAATTCAGGACCTCAATTACGAAAACTATTTTTACTTAACAATAAATATCCAAGCAATTTACAATTTTGAAATGGTTCTGAATTAACACGTACCTTCGTTTCCGAACTTCTACATCAAATAAAATCATTGAAGTCAAATACTAATTCACTTTTCTTGGTCTACCATCTAATAAGGACATTATATAATACTTTGAATTTAAGAAATTCAATACTTGGCTTTTAAAGGGTTAAGTTATTTCTTTCTCTTAATTATTAAATTATTAGTGTCATAAATGCGAAACTGAAATTCGCTTAATTTATTTGAACAAAATTGGGATCTGTAAAAGAACCTTTCAGCGGTCTTAGGATACCCTTCTATTCATTAAAACTTCTATTTTCCGGTCCTCCTGTTCTTTAAAATGTCTATAATTTAACTTTAAAGTTCAATTTAAGTTATTGATGTCAGATGCACCGAACAATCGGAAACTTTCCAAAACAACGTGCAAATGAATGTAGACGAGGATAAGTAGAATAAACTTTCGGAGATTTTTTTGCTCTTTCTTTAATTATTAATACCCAATTTATTAAATATTTTCTGTTGTACAGTCACTATATGACTATTTAGTATTATTCCATTATATATAATTATTTATGAGTTCTCGAAAAAGTATATTTGAAAGTATATCAAGGGATGAACTAATTTATTTTTCCAATATTGTAAATTATCAGTCATAAATTGAAATTGATTTACACTTAATCTAATCCTATACGTCTACGATATTTGTTTCTCTCAAAAGTAATGCACGTAAGTGATATTTATAATGATTTTAGCTAAAAATCATAAGTTAGTATAATCATCTGTGTATATTGACTAATCAATTCTCGTATATAACCTAAAACCTTTTTGAAATAAAATAAAAGGTACATTTCCTTAATGCTATAAAAACAACAGTAATTAGATTTAACAATCTTTACATTTTTCTATGTTTTCTAAAGGGTTTTCCAATAAGGACTGGAAAACTTTTTTTCAAAATAAAATGCAGACCATTTGAGATATTTCAAAAACTTTATTATCGGGTTGAAGTACAATCAAAACATTTATGAATGGAACTCGACTTCGTTCATATGGCCACCGCGGGCACGTTTGCAGCGGTCGATTCGTTGGACCCAATTTTCGATGACTCGGCCACACAATTCGGCCGAAACGGCTGCTATTTCGCGTTCAGTGTTGGCTCTGAGCTCTTCCTACGTTGTCGGCTTGTTGGCATAGACCAATGACTTGACGTAGCCCCAAAGAAAAAAGTCTAGAGGCGTTAAATCGCACGAATGAGGCGGTCAATCGACTGGTGCATTTCTTGAGATAACACGCTCATCAAACTTACTCTTCAATAAATCGATTGTAACGTGTGCTGTGTGGCTTGCGGCACCGTTCTGCTGAAACCACATGTTGTCCAAGTCCATATCTTCCAATTTGGGCCAAAAAATAATCGGTAATCATGGCGCGATAACGATTACCATTCACAGTAACGTGACGATCACTATTGTCGCCGAAAAAATATGGCCCTATGACGCCGCCGGCATGCAAACTGCACCAAACAGTTATTTTTTGTGGAGGAAGTGGTGTTTCAGGAAGCACATGTGGATTTTCACCCGACCAATAACGCATATTTTGCTTATTGACGAACTCATTGATCCAAAAATGAGCTTGGTCACTGAAAATGATTTTGCGATGAAATTGATCATCTTGGCGCATTTTTTCCGGAGCCCAATCGGATAACGTACGTCGCTTCAAATGGTCCATCGGCTTCAATTCTTGAGTCAGCTTGATCTTTTATGGGTGTAAACCAAGATCCTTATGCAAAATTCGCCATAAAGTGGTCTGGGCGATGCCCAACTCTTGAGAACGCCGTGGAATTGACTGATTTGAATCATTTGCTACGGACGTTTCAACGGCAGCGATATTTTCGACACTTCGACCAACACCTTGTCTCACTGGCACGGCAACATCACACAACGAATAGGTAGACTCAAATTTTGGCACTAAACTTGTTACTGCCTGTCTACTAGGGCGAGAATTACGACCGAAAGTCGGAGTTAACGCTCTTAAAGTAGCGGTCACCGACTCCGAATTTCTGTAGTAAATTTTTATAATTTGCAGACGTTGTGTGATGAAAATGTTAAGTTTACTGAATAAATTGGTAGTAACAGTTCGATGATTAGTGAAAGGATGCGTTCATAAATTGAATTAAAATTTGCCAAGTCCCTATTAGCAAACCCATTATTACAGCCTCTATATTTTGGCATTCAAAGAATCGAATCTTCGAAACATTTTTATACTTCCCATGATATGTCATTCAATACGTCTTTGAAAGCATTAAACTCCTTTATTTTTTAGTAAAATACAATATACGCAAAATATCTGTGACATATTGTTATGAAAGTGTACTATAGGGTATGCAGGGTCTGAATCAAAACTTTTAGAAAGCTCCATACAGCTTTCACGAGCATATACTTCAACCAAACACTTCAACCACTTTACCAAATTTCATTTAATTAATTTTAATAATGTATAAAAGATTACCTAGCAATATACTCTACTCCTTATAATTTTAACTTTTGAAAATTTAATATAAGTTTAATGCCTTCATATCTTTCTACTAAGGTTATAGTTTATAATGAAGAACATATTCTCTTAATAATGAAACTATGTCAAATACAAACACTCAGTTCTGTAATTTTCACGAAATATATTTATTAAAAAATAGTAGCAATTGTTTCGCTAGCACTGTGACTTCTTTAGACTAAAATGTAAATCTAAAACAATATATTCGAGTCAACTAAACTACATATGTTCAGGGTGAGAGTTATATTCAGTTACAAGGAAATAGGTTTAGCAATGGAGAAATATTCCAATCCACTTGGTCGTTTAATAAATTGTTTATTTCTATAATGTCAAGAAATGTATTCCTTTATTTTGCAAATGTAGAATGGGGAACTTTGAATTAAAAAAATTATTACAAGTATTTAAATATATTGCGTACTTATGATCAATTTCTTAGTTAAAAGTTCACCGTTCTGCATTTGGAAAGTAAAGGGATAAAGTTTTCAATTCTCGGAACTATAGAAATAAACATAGACAAAAAATGTAATAGTTTATCAAATAACTAAATAGAATTGAATAATTCTCCACTGTTAAATACATTTCACTGTAATTGTAGATCACCTCCACCCTGAAAATAATTTAGTTCACTAAAATATATTCCGTTTGTGTTAGGTTTACCTTTTGCCACAGTATTAGCGAATCGATTATTACTATTTTTTAATAAACATATTTTGTGAAAATCACAACCCAGTTTTCTTGCTTAATTGCTGGTTTTGCATATGATCAGTATTTTGTGAGTTGCAACTACTGTTCCTTCAAAAATTTATGGAGTTGCAATCCATTACACCAGCATTTTATAAAAGTTAATGGAATTCTTCAGCTAATCGAAGGCACGAAGATATAGAAAATTACTAATCAATAGTATTCTTTGTAAAATTTAATTACGTTTCGTAATGTTCAATTTAAATGACCACAAATTCAAAACTACTAATTTTAGTTGTATCATATATGTATGTACGTACACTAACGTAAAATATTCCACTGCTTTGTTACTAACACCTCCTCGAGGTACAATAGGCAGAAATGTTGATTTTATTTCTCTTTAACATTGAAGGATACCATGAGAGGTCCCATACCCGAGACCAAAAACGATTTTAAATACGCAACGCCTCGAACGTGGTTCGCACTCTTACATCCTCCTGCCATATCTCGGCGTTCAGAATCAATGGCGAATGTAGAATGAATTAGTTATTCTTCTCTCATATTCAACACAGTAACTAGCAGATTCTGTCACAACGAAACAATCTTACCAAATGGAAACTTTTTTACAGTAGCATCTGGAAAGTGAATAAGCTTTCTTGCAAACTTATTCACAACAAGAGTGTGGTTCTGGGGTGTACATTTAGAAGCGTATTGCATATTATATTGCATATATTGTAACTTGATAAAAAAATGCTGTCAAGGGTTAAGTTTGACATTCTGTATCGAGTTATTGTTTTCCAAACGTAAATTATATACTCCTAATGATGTTAGTAATTATATATAAATATATAATATAATCAAATTCATTACGAAGTTATACTGCCTGGTGGCTTAATTAGTTAGGCAACCATCTATAAAACGGCAGAAAGAGTTTGAGTTTTCCTTCAACCCAGAAATTTTTAATTAATTTCTGTAATTTTAATTAACTATGGCATAACACAAAATAATAATTTTCATTATTTACTCCTAACTCTGAGATTTATTTTGACCAGTTTTATACACATTTTGAAGTTTACATCTATACAACAGTGAATAGAAAACATATATATATATATATATATATATATATATATATATTTACGACGAATCTGATATTGAATTATTTCTATATATTTTGTTCAGAAATATTTTCAAGTATTTAACAAGGAAACCTAGCATTGCCTTTGGTAATGTTACAGAATATTAGTTGTTATAATTTTCGGTCACTTAATTTCTTCTAATGTTATGTAATTTTTAAACATAATGGACAAAATAAACGACTGACTAAACGAGGCGACCAAAATATAAGTGTTATGTATTATACCGATTATACTCTGCTAAACGGAGAATAGGAAGACTATCTGCAAAAACTTTTTTAGACATTCAGAAAGAAGGTCAAAAATACTCTTCCATGGTGTCAAAAATTCTAGACAACAAAGTAATGAAAACCACAACATATTTAAGTGTAGAAACCTCAAGTGAATGAAATACTTGTAATTAAATTAGAAAATAACCTGTGGAAGGCACACGAATAGTCAGATGTTTAACGGATGTCAAGCGAAAAAATATATCTTAGAACCAAATGTAAAGTTAAGATTTATAAAACTGTCAGACGATTAACGACCTATGTAGCGGCAGCATCCGTTGACACCAGCAAAATAAAATAATTTTTACGAATCACGGAAATGATTACACTCAGAACAAACCTAGGACTAACAAGAAGATAATAATAATATAATAATATAAAATAAGCACAACAAAATTTGTTAAAAAGAGAATGTAGTGGCCATCTTCAGAGAGACAGTAATAATTGAAAAGGCACCTGAGACACCCACGGTAAGCTGGGTTTCAATTTAAAAAAAAATTCTTAAAAAATAAAGTCGTAAAGAAAAACTACATGAAAAAGGAAGAAGAAGTTCATGTTACAGAGTGCTGATTCTTTGTAATTGATTGCAACATATTTCCTACATATTCGCGAGTCAATTTAGATTTAAAATGCTTTCTGTGTTTTATACGAATCTAGTAATAATACCTAGCCTTAGAATTTCTCTAATGCAATAATCTATAGCATACATTTTAATTTTTGAAAATTTCTAGTATCTTGGTGAAACATACAGTAGTCTCTACAAATGAGTTAACAGCGTTAAACTGCTTTTATTATATTATTTTGTGAAATAACTTGTCAATCTTAGCAATTACAACCATATAGCGTTATTAGCAATTACAACCATTGGACTTCATATACATTTTGTAAGTAATTGTAAAAGTTATGAACTTAATAAGCTGCCATTCAGTGAAATATCTACATAGCACTTTATTACAGTTTTTTTACAGGAGGAAAGATAAATATTACTCCAATTATAAATCAAAAAATTAACATAATATATATGTTACATACACATATGTATACATAAATTCATCTCAAAAACAGATTTACATTTTTTATTTAGATCTCAAAACAGTACTGATTTATATTCTAAAACGTGCGAATGATTTTTAATTTACTCCAATGTATGTACGTCGTATTTATACTATTTTCTCTGTACTTTTTTGCTTGATATTAAAAATCCGATATTTACATTTTAATATGCCACAAAGTAACAAGAGCAATCCAAAGTGAACAGGCTTTATGTAAATATTCGACGAGAGTTCTCTATCTTTCACTGATGTAAATCTGCGGTATTATAAAGCGCAAAATAAAATGCAAAAAGAGATAATGGATGTTTCAAGTACTGTCAGTTAGAAGTTCTACGACTCTTTGAACTAGATATTTGTATCATTAGCCTATCTTTTCATGTCTAAAGCAATCGCTATTAGCAATGGTTTCTATCTTTACGCTTGCATTAGTGTTAATATTATCTGGCTTTTATTTGTTGTTTTTTCCCTCTAAACGAATACTATCTCTTAAATTTCATTACTGTATTGTAACTTAAGCAGATAACTATGGAATTGTTTATTAATGTCAGACCAAAAAATTTTAGTCTTTCTACAAAAAATTATATATGTGAACGTTACGTTAGATATTATTTTGGCTAAGATATAAAATACCTGTTTTATATTTCAGAAGTTACTGAAATATTCCAACCAGACACGCTGTGTATTACATACGTTATTAGAGTACTGCCTCTCTGAATTTTATTGTCGTCGCTTTAGCTGCGTATTTATACATTACTCTCTCTAGACTTTTCTTCTTCTAGCTTTCAGTTCATAATGGTGTTTATCCTCGCCTCTCTCCTTCTCTTTATATTAGGTCCTGTACCGTCTGATTCTTCTGCCTTGCAAATATGTAAGATTTTTTTGTTTTAGCGTTCCTTCGATTTCTTTATTAAAAGTCTCATTACGTATTTATTTACTCTTCTCGGTCCCCAGATGATTCTATTGAAATTTTTTGAATATTTTCATTTGTTGTTCCTCCATCTGTATTAGTTGCAGAGTTCATTACTATTGTACGAAATACAAGTTTGACGGTCTTCTTCTTCTTAATAAAATGCTTTATGCCTTATCTGTACTCGTATATACTGTTTCTGATAAATTCTTTCATATTTTCTGTGCACTAGCGCCCGTAAATATCTAAGTACTCGTGGTAATCAGTTAGAACATTTTAAAGTTTTTGCTGCTTCCACTGCAGTGCATACATTTGGTTCTTGCTTCATTTACATTTAGTTAGATTTTTTATCTGTACTTCTACATTTGAACTAGATTTCTTTTATTTCCAGATATAATCGCTATATTATCGCTATATGCAGTACCCTATACGAACTGCTTGTCACTAATTATTCTCTTCTTTTATTATACCTTTTAATGATGTTATAGTTTTATAGACAGTGGATCTTTTGGAGGTATTAATTTCTCACTTTGAAAACCATTATTTAACTATTCAACCATAAAAGTTACAAGCTTTCTACTTCCTTTTTTCTAATTTTCTGTTACTTATGTTATTAAAAAATTTTTGTCGTGTATTTGTGCTATAATGTGTGTCCTTTAATAGCGAATCTATATTTTCTAGAACAAAATTTGTGTAACTCATTACTTTTTCCTGTATACTATCTTTTCTTTATATAATACAGATATCTTTTTAATTAAATTTGAGGCTATGGCTAACTCCTTTCCAATAATATAGAGTAAATACTGTGGCAACTAACTGTCCATAATTAGTAACATAGTAGAAAGACCATAACAACTAGAATACTGATACGGACTTCTACAAGTGATGCATATCGCTACAATACCGTGTGTTGGTCTTATCGTGATGTACTTTACCTGTGTAAATTGTATGCTCGTGGTTCATGTATTATTGTTCTATAGTTGCTGAGGTCATCGACTTAGTTATCAGAGTATGGATACAGATCTGAAAACTACGTTATATTAAAGGGGTTATATTCAATCAACTTTTTCAGATGGCTTTGTCTGATATGTAACGTTTAATAAAGTGATTTGCCTGTAATTATTACAATTACCCTTATCTTCTATGTTAATATCTTCTGTATTGGTGTAATCATTCCTTTCTGTCACTCGTGTTATATTTTCTCTAAGTTTTTAAAATTAGGTTCTTTTATGCTATACTTTTAGAAATTCAATACACAGGAAAGAATTTCCGATAGCTGTTTTTAAGTTTTGTATGTATCTTACATTTATTCATACATATTTTGAGACTTAGTTTAAAATATCTCTTATGAAATACAATAATTCATAATTATCTAAAAATAACTACAATTATATATCCAGCTCACTCTGAACAATTTTACACAAATTTGTTTTCAAAATAATCAATATCTTGAAAACTACTCATTTACTATTGATATTACATCTGCACTTATGAGCTTTCTATTCATTGGCACTGCTTAAATAATTTGTAAGTTTTGTTAAATAACTTGTTTTTAGCATGAATTTATTTAATTATAGTTTCGATACCTTTAATGAAATCATTCGTAATTTTAATTAAAATATAATATAATTTTACTCACACCGTGTCAGTTAAACATCTACTATATTACATATGTGACAAAGCTTTTTGGGCTTGTAACTTAAGTAACTTAATACTCTCTGTGATAATATGCCTGTTCACAAATTTTTTATTGTGCTTTCTTTTAATTTTCCAAAATAGCATCCCTACATTTTCTTCAAGATTTCTGTAAAGATTGGGTGGGCAGGAACCTTAATCTGTGGACTCTAAGTAGACTGCTATTTGTCCATTCGCAGAAAAAAATGCAGTCTGTAATTCTGAGGAAACTAACTACATTGCACAAACCGGATTTATTAAAAATGATAATAGATTAAAGAGTTACTTTGATATTATTTTTTGGTTACAGTATATTTGTGAACAAATACATGAACACATTATTTTATTTTAACTTATTTAGACGAATTTCAATTAGATTTCGTTTGGAGAGTATAAAATATAAATTTTTGGTATAGGAACAAATACAGAAATATTCATCTTTACATATACTTAATTTACAAGGAAAGATTATTAACGAATCTAATCTTTATGAACATCTGCGTCCAGATATCTCTGGTCAATGAGAGGTCAATTTCTTTGTGAAATTAACATCGATGCGTTCTCCAGTACTTACCTTGTACAAAGGGTACTAGGAAAGTTTTGCAATACAGCTTTTCTAATTTAATTTTTTCAAAGTAATTTCCTCTACACTCAACACATCTATCCATCCTGCGAAACCAATCTTTAAACCAGTTCTGCCAAGTTTCACTAGGGAGTAAAGCACACTCGTCCTCATCACTGGAAAATTGCCTCCCTTTCAGCTTCATTTTCACACGCGGGAACAATGCAAAGTCGCAGGGAGCAAGATCTGGACTGTAGGAAGGATGCAGAAGTTTCAATCCTGTCGTGTTTAAGTATTCGGTATAGGCTTTGGCGCAGTGAGCTGGAACATTATCGTGATGGAGGAACCAGGTGTCCATTCTTGACTTTGGCCGCAGGTTCTTCGTAGATCCAATGACTTTAGGCAGACACAGTTCAGTATGTCCCTTAGCTGTGACTGTCTTCTGTGTGTACAAAACGACGCGTTCCACAATTCCACTCGATTTGAAAAATACAGTTATCATTTTCTTCTTTACAGATCGGGATTTTCTGACAACCCTCTATCTGTTGGTAGGTCACTCGCCTGTCCTCGCTAAGCATTTTCCTCACAGTAGTAACGTGTTCTTCCGTAACTGACGTTCCTGGCATTTCCGACCTCTCAGCATCCTCCACAGTCAAATATCCCCTTTGAAATTTTCTATACTACCTGAATATCGTTGTGCGATGTGGACAAACACTGATCCATGTTTAACCACGCACGAAATTATAACGCAAAACTGCCGTTATCTCATTTCGTGACCACGATGCCATCGCAGCCATTTTACACTCTCACTGCTAATAAATAGCTGAGCCCATCGACATGGCGCGGCGGCTACTATGCACGTATGAACATGTTTCAACATGCAGCAACAAGCAGCTTCCTACGATTCATTGTTGCGTCATATTGCAAAACTTTCCTAGTACCCTTTGTAATATTACATTCGATAATATCTATTATCTTTTCCGGTCCAAAACTTAAATCTTAGCTGAAATACTGAATGCGGATTATCTCCTTATATGATATCACATCTGATAATAAATACAGAAACATACTTGTTGTATTTACTGCTTTCAATCATATACTACTATCGTAGTTTATAATGAACAAATATAATACAAATAGTTTATAATTTGTAGTTTTCTAGTTTTCTTCCATACATATATTATTTTTGCTAATCCAATATGGATACCGGTAATAATATTAAAAAAATTTTGAAATTGTATTTCATATAAAAACATTTCTTGAATAAACATGAAATATTGCTTGGAAATTTTATCAAAAAGTGTATCGAAATATTAAATGAAAATAGGAACTTCTGGAAAAAAGCTTCAATATTAAAGGTCACGAAAGAGGAAAAAGTAAATTTTGGTACAAATATCACATTCATAAATCTCGAAACTCTGCTGTTACACAAAATATTCAAATACGCTGATCTGCGAGTTAAATATATAGGCTTGTCGCTAAATCTCTCCACAGCGGTGCCTTATTAAAATTCAATCTTTGTTAGCTTCAAGCGCCGTAAACGTAAGTCAAATTACTTTTGTCATTGATATTATTCGGCTCACGGGAACACAAGCTGTGTAGGTAGGTTGTATGTTATTATATTCCGCATATGGGACTCTAGAGTATGAACATGCAGTGCCAAGATTGCGCGCATTGTATTTTAAATAAGATTTGTGACAATGCCTTTGAAATATTTTAATATTTTGGTGAATTATGGGCTTAAAATGCAGAAAAGTGTATCTACTGAATCCCCAGGATGAGAATGAGGTAAATATTTTGCGGAGCGGGAACAAAATACAACGAACTCCAAAAATCGAAAATAAATTAAAAGTTTTTTAATAAGTAGTAGGATAATTTCGGGAAACATACTCCACATTTTTTGATACCGATATTTTTTGGAAGAAAATAAAATTATAAATATTAACTACATTATATGATAACAGGATATATATCATTTTATTATCCAAATTTATATTATAGCGAACATATGTATATTACTCTAAAACAGCATTTGCCATCTTCTTCAAGGTATCTAACAAACACCATAATATGGGGATAGATGCCCTTATAAAAAATATTTCATAGCAATTGCTTAACACTAAAATAAAAATACCAACCAAGCTTTAGGTAAACATGAAAACAGTTCAAAACATTCTATTGCGCTTTCATTGTAAGCGTTTTGACACAAAGTGGCATAAATTTTTAAGTTTAGTGCAACCATCATGAAACTATTTTGGTGATGCAGGCCTGAACTAACTCATCAGTTCTTTTCTGCTGATGTACTTATCTTCACACCCGATACATTCATACACGCTTGCCACTAAAATCGTTGTCTTCGTCTTTATGATACACAGTTCAGTCCGTATCAATATCGGAGTCGACTTTTCTAGTTTTCTTTCTTTTATACTTGGTTTCATAAGCAACCTATTTGTTCTTTGGTTTTTTTAATTTTCTCTTGAAGTTTTTCATTTAAAAATTTCGGTTTTGTTGTTAATACAGCATTTGGCGTGAACGTTTACTTCCTTCGTTTATTTTAACCAAGAAAACAACATCAATTCTTTGCAAAATTACGCTATTGCCTCTTTAACATTTTAAGGGTGGAATTTAAGGCCAATAGAATTTTTAATAGGAATGCATATACAAATTTTGTCTCCATGTCTTTGAACAAGTCATCACACGTAAACCTAAAAAGGAGATTTCAATAAATAATTTCAAAAATATTATTGAAAGTACAAGTATACGCTGATAATTTTCGTAATGATTTCTTTGGATTTTGCTCAATATGCCTTTGAATATTATCAGTAATTATTTCTGTTAATAAATTCAAACCATTTCACAATAGCTCGTTTAAGATTACTAAATATTTCATAATTAATATTCCTATCGGGAAATTCTTTATTAAGTTGATCGAAGCACAAACATTGTAAACAATAAATTGATGTTCCATTTATGTGCTGTGCTCTACTGCAAAAATATCACGATAAGTTATTTTTACTCCACGGTAAGCACTATTGCTTACTATGAAATCAAATTAACATGTATTTATTTAAAAACGTTTTAATTGCTCCCCTAAAGAGAAAAATTAAATATATTGAAACAGAAATAATCGAATTATCGAAAAATATTAATTACCACCTAGCTACGTGTGTGATAATTTCTGTCAAATTTGACAAACATGATTGAATACAAGCAGTGATGCATGACGCACTTTTACCTGTTTCCGTTTTACCGTTTCCCTGTAAACCCATAGAAGTTGACTCTAACTACTCCAAAAATCCGCAATCTGTTCATTAAACATGAGGAAGTTGATGCTTCTTGAAGCGATTGCTAACTGACGATAAAAGTTTATTGTTAAGAATAATGTGTGTTTGGGAAACGATCTTGGTCTGATCTGAAAATTCTTGTCAAACCTCATCAAAAGCAAATATTCGTAAGAGGAAGAATATGCCGTCAATATTGTGGGATCTTGAAGCGGTTGTATTCGGCAAGCTGTTGCTATCAAGAGAAAGCAATTAACTGGTTGAACGAATTCATCATCCAGAAATTCTAGAGCTCGTTAAGTGCAAAAGAGTAGTATTTCACAAGTTTAATCACCTGTCAAAAGTTATTGGGTCTTGGATTGGCTGTGCTGGTTCTTCTTTTGAAAAGCTTTTGCTTCCTGTAAGGTTGGCTTAGATAAGGCACGCAGTAAAACGCCGATATAGATAGGTCTTTCTAATAACTAAGAGTTACGAAGCTCATCGTAAGATGGTAGGATGCCACCAAAAAAATGGGCCAGTATATACAATTGATTGCTCCTTAGAAATAGGAGGTCATATGCTTTTTGGCAACTCAATAGCATTAAATTACCTTAAACACATTACATCATATTTAGGCATTTATAGAGTCATTTTAAATAAGAAGATAACTACTGACTGTAGCGGAACGTGTTGAACAATTAAGGCAAGAAGAAATAATTAGGTTTAAAAATTTAGTAGCGGTTGAGCTCAAATGTTCATGACAATTTTTCAAAATCGCTAATAATTTTAAAAGTTTATTAAAATAACACTTTCATCACAATGTAGTTTTTGTATTTGAATACTTATTTCGATAACTAAATTGTCATCTTCAGCAATAGAAAATTCCAAGTATTGGCCCACACTTTACACAAAGAAATCCCCTCGCTATTGCACCAAGGTATTAATACATTAATATTAATGTACCAACTAATATATTATCACCAATGAATATAATAATTTGTCTGCTGCAGACGATAACAACTTAGTTATCGAAATACGTGTTCAATATTTGGAAAATACATTGTAAAATAAAAGTTATTTTAATTAACCTTTACAAGTTAACCGTACCGTCTTGACATTAAATATCTAATACTTCGCAAAAATATATCACATCCTCATACTACTATAAATTTTCAATGAAATTTGTCTATTTGAGTACTTTTCTATTCTGAATTTATTTAATACGAACTTTGGAATAGTGTGTCGACTGGAACATGTAAGTCCTAAACTTATATCGACAATGAGCTATCAGGGAGTTTGATAAAAAGAATAAACATTAAATTTAGACCGGCATCTTCCTGTCATGCTTGCAAATTCTACATATTAAAGACTATCAAATACATACATATGCGGAGTTCCATACTTTCTATTACGGAGACTGTGATGCTTGCATTTGTCAATAATAAATATGTAGTGCATGTTACAAAACTGAAGACGAGTAATATTACGGCAAAGGAAATATAGAAGAATTTTTAAGTTTATTTTTATACGGAAATGTCTGCTTTTTATTTCAATATACGTGTGAAATGCTTGACGGAAATTTTACTTAGAAATACAAGAGTATCTTTGTAACATAAACCAAAATATTGTTTGAAAATAAAAGAATTATGCTTACGAAATTAAACTTTTGACCTTATCAATGCAGGTTATTCAAAGCAGGATAACGTAATAATAATGAATTATAGTAGAATAAATTTTAAAATTCGTTTATGCTGCCAAAATTTGAATTCCTAGATAAGTGAAGTATCGAATCTAAGGGAATTATCACTATCTCCAAATTTAGAAACGCAGTGTTACAATTTTCATTAATTTGATTTTTAATTAATGTACAAGAAATGTGGCAAATTGTCTTGTACATTAATAAAAATTAAATTAATGAAAATTAAAATATCCTGTATGTGTATTAATTTAGTCATGAGTTTTCGTCAAGTAAGGACAAATCGATCCAATGCTTTCTTTAAACTATTTCCATAAATAGCAAATGCAGCAAGCATTTTATGTGAAAGTATAGTTTATATGCCTCTTTAATAAAAGAAGTATACATAATAATGGCGCAGTTCATTTTTTTATATGTGTGCATTAAAGACATCGTAGCATATAATAATGACCCAACAAGATCCTCTAGCGCTAGAGTGTATTATCACTTTTCAAATACGAAACTATTTTAAAACACAAACATTTATCTCTTTAGGTATTTAATCTAGACGCTTGCAATAACAATAAATATATAGGACTACAAATTTAGATTCGCCGTCCTTCCTTATTTTAACTTCAACGTTGAAGTTTTTGCAGGTACTTACGGCGGTCTTGTTAGTATTTACTGTGCTAAAACAGACAAAATTCTATTTGTTAAAGACTAACATTAAACGTTTACAAAATACCTTTTAGAACAAAGGAAATAATATACATATGTTGTTTAGCTTTGTTCTCATTTAAACTCAAGCCGGTGATATAAACTGCTAAAGCTGTACTTGAAAATCGAATATTTGCCGAATGATCACGTTTATGTGTATACACAGTAAAATTTGGAATTACTCTTTTTTATCTGAACAAGCCGTTTGCAAATTAATGGAATACAAATAGTATATGCTTATTTATTGAACGAATATAATTTGTGTACATCAAATATGTATACATAACTACATACGTTTGCTATTAATTCTTGGTAGATTATTAGAAATAATCTTAACTGTAATATTAAGTAAACTAATTTCAAAACAAGGTTTTAATATTTTGATTGTTATGTAATTTAATTACTTGATACGAAGATGATTTGGCGGAAAGTGTGATTCGAAGTGTTAGGGCATTCAATTTTTTATAAGTTGTCAACATATTCCCCATTCAAGTGCACTGTGATCAACGATGCTGAAGTATCATTTTGTTGTTTTTGTATTGATCTTTCTCAAGATCTTCAAACTACTTCTTATTGCTGCAATAGACTCTTTATCCGAGCGAAACTACTTCTTTCCTGCATGTAAGTGTTAAAATTTGAGAAACAAGTGGATCATTTGAAGCTTAATCTGGCAAATTGTGTGAATGGGGAATAATATGAACACTCTGGTAAACTAATTTTTCATGAACTTGACTGATGTGTGAAGGTTTGTTGTCATAATGAAAGAGAATCCCTATGATCTACTTGCAGAAACTCTTTTCTTGTAAATTGTTTAGTAGACTACTAGTTTTTTCTTCTTAAACAGACTAGGCCTTTGCATAATTATTTTTTTCGATTCCAAAGAATAATAGTCATTATTTTATCGATAAATGGAAATATAAGCTCAACGCATTAATATCGCAAATATAACATCAGATGAGACTTTTCTCTTACTCGATACTATTCCTAGCGATGAAGAATCGGAAATCGAAGATGATGTAGTGAATAATAATATATTGGATCAGCATGAAAGTTTTCCAGAAAACACAGAAAACGTTATATTGGATGAGGATGGAATTGATAATATTGCAGATGAAGAAAGCGATCCCGAAGATAATATACCGCTAAGTTTTGATACTGGGTGGCAAGTGCAAGACTTTTTACCAAATCTCAAAACTTTTGAAGAAGAAACTAGACCGGTAGTAGATAAGTTGGTAGACTTAGAGAGTCCAAATGATTTTATCAATTGTCTATTTGATAATTACCATATTGAAAAAATAGTCCTACAAACTAATTTGTATGCTACACAAAAGGGCAAGCCATTCATATATACTAATACAAATGAAATAAAGATTTTGCTTGTTATAAACACTCTTATTGATACAAAGCCTCTACCAAGTTACAGAGATTATTTTTCCACTAGAAATGAATTACGCGATAATTATATTTCTTCTATAATTAGTGTGAATCGATTTGGCTTTCCTTTATCGCATCTTCACTTGAACGATAATGTACACATGCCAAAAGGGGAACAAGGTATTAATAAATTCTATAAAATTCGTCCATATTTAAAGCAACTGAAAAGCAACTTCCAAATGTTTTATTGTCCAACAAAAGAACAGGCTGTCCACGAAAGCATGGTAAAATATGAAAGTCAATTAGCTCTTAAAATGTTAATGCCACTAAAACCTGTGAAAAGGCCTACAAGATATGGGTGAGAGCGGATAAGGAAGGATATGTCGCCGATTTTCAAATATATACCGGAAAAGCCAATAATCAAACCGAACATGGCTTAGGTGAAAGAGGTGTTGAAGATATGACCTCGGGTCTTGATGGTAAAGGATATCACATCTACTTCGATAACTTCTTTACAAAAAGCAAAGAATATTTATTACTGTAGTTCGTTCAAACAGACAAAATTTACCATCTCCCAAAGAGGATTAACAACTAGCAAAGGGTGACTGGGATTGGTACACCAAGAACGGAACTTCGGCTATAAAGTAGAAGGACTAAAGAGTAGTTCATTTGGTTTCAAGTATTCATTCTTATCTAATATTGGTAAGCGAGAAAGAGATGGCACTATTACAGAGATAATGTGTCAAAAAATAGTTCAAGACTATCGTCGATGTATGGGATGTGTCGTTAAATCTGATATGCTTAAGTCGTACTATGAGATAGATAGAAAGAGCAAGAAATGGTGGCACAGACTGTTTTGGCATTTCCTTGACACGGCCCTTGTCAAAGAAAGCCTGACAAAAATGTAACACTAAAAGAATTTCGTCTCGATATAGTTGCTAGTTTAGTTGGTGCAAATACTATAAAAGAAGCACCTGAAAGGAAACGGACGCATTTGAATTTAAGCAAATTTAAACCTCACGTATCTGATGAACTAAGACTGAGTCAAGTTAAGCATATGCTAATTCATGGCTCATCACCACGTTACGCTTTCTGTACCACTAGCAAAGGTCCACACAGAACAAGATGGAAATGCAGTTCTTGTAAGGTTGTATTATGTTTAACTGCATCCAAAAACTGTTTTGCAAGATTTTATTCTTATTTGTACATAGCAAACGTCAGTGGTTTCATACGCCAACCATATCTCTTTGACGTCTCACATATCTATTTTTTAATTTAAAAAATATTTCTCTACTACCATATGTACTTACTTTATGTAGCATCAAAAATATTTTAAATTTCGTTCCATTTTTTAATTCGTGCTTGACAGGGTTAATACAGAAGAGGAAGCGTGTATACGTACAAACGAAAGTAATAGTACAAACCCTTCCAAGATTAATTTTTGTGTTAAACACAAAAAGAGAACAGTAACGTAGAATCTTCGAAGAATAGTTAAAGATAAGACAACAACTTATACATAATTGGAAGTTGAAAGTGCAACTCAAAAAATTTTGTTAGAGTGAAACAATTACTAAAGAAAAAAAATCACAAAATGGAAATCAGTTTTATATATATTGCTAGAAGGATTTGTGATTGAATAAATATAAAATACATTACTTAATCTAGTTTAAACTGAATAGGGTTCTGTATCTTTTCGGAAGAGAATAAAACAACAATGTTAATTATAATGTAAATATATTACCCGTCAAAAAAACTATATAATTGATACTACTACTAATTGGTCAATAGCATGTATATAAACTAATTATTCATGAGATGACAATGATTTATCAATTAGATACTAGTGATAAAGACTATTTTGAGAAAACTTTATTTTGTGCTTTTTCTACAAAATGTCAACCACACTTTTGGATTTCGTAGAATTCATTCGATATTTGATGTTGAATCTAATTTAAAGGGATCTGATATACGAGATAAACGAGTGCTCGGCAAGGTAAGGCATTTTCTGAAAAAGGCACCAAGTTTCTCCCTATGAAATACAGGAAGAACGTAACGCGTCACCAGTCTTCTATTGAACAAGTCACCACTTAAAAAAAATGAAGGCTTAGATAAAAAAAAATGTTCTTTTGGCTCTAATATGACGTCATCTTTCATCTCGAAAGTCTCGAATATTATCGCATCTTTCAATCTACATATCTACTCTTATTTGTCACAGATTGACTTTCAAAATATTTATATATAATACTGGTATGTGTGTCACAGCGCAGCTTCAACATTAATTTGACAGTGCAGTATACATATTATATTTAACTATAGAATTCGATCTCGTTCATATGACCACCACGAGCACGTTTGCTGCAATAGATTTTTTGGATCCAATGAAAATTCCATCGTTAATTAAATACACAGACATTAATTGAAAATTTCTGCGCTGAAGAAGGACTCGAACCTCCATCTGCCGTCTTCTAGACGACTGCTTTATCAATTAAGCCACCAGGCAGTGTAAGTTCAAGTCCTTTGACACACCATCAATCGCATTATGGAACATCTAATATTTATTTAAAACCCGCACTCAGGTTATTGTGATGTCAATAATTACATATAAACATATAATTAAGTTTTCCACGATAGTAAATTTAATGAAAACTATATTATTTTCTGCTTTTCCATTGTTAATTAAATACACAGAAATTAATTAAAAATTTCTGCGCTGGAGAAGGACTCGAACCTCTATCTGCGGTTTTCTAGATGACTACTTTACCAATTAAGCCGCCAGGTAGTGCAACTTCGAGTCCTTTAACACGCTATAAATCCCATTATGGAATAGATCTAATATTTATTTAAAACCCACGGTCAGGTTATAATAATAATAATAATAATATGCCTTTAGCCAAGAAGTAATTATACAAGTAATATAAATACAAAACATTCAACTGAATGGAAAGTCCTAAGGGGTGGTTCAGATGGATGACTAGAAGTCACCAAACCCTTAATGTTATAAAGACATATAAATAACAAAGTAATTGCCTAATACTAAGAACTAATAAAAACCTAACCTAATTGAATTATTCTTCCCGTGCACACAACCGTAACCCAACAAAGTCATTACAATTAAACAAAGTATGGTAATATAAAAAAGTAATATAAAAAATTCCCTAGCATACAAGAATAAGTTAACAATGGAAAGAGACATCACACACAAGACTGCAAATAGGTAATTAAATGTAGCACGCCTGAGAGGAACCAATCCCATGGACTTGAAGTGATCATCCAAAGAATTGTAATAGTGATAAATATTATACGTGAAAGATCTTCTAAAAAAAAAGTTGTGCGGTATGATGTCAATAATTATTTATAAATATATAATTAAGTTTTTAATTATAAGTTTTTGGATCCAATCTTATACCAGTCTTTCGCATATATCGGCCGTAACGTTGACAATTTCGCATTCGATGTTAGCCAAAATCTCTTCTAACGTTATTGGCTTATTGGCATTAACCAACGACTTGACGTATCTCATAAAAAGAAATCCTATGGTCTTAAATTTCATTAGCGCGGTGGTCACTGGACCGGACCATTTCTCGAGATTATATGGTTACCAAACTTCGCCTTTACTCAATCAATTGTTTGACCAGCTGTGTAGCATGTGGCACCATCTTCTTAGAAATACAAAGCACTAATGTCAAGTCCATCAAATTCTAGCCAAGTATAGTATTCTAACATAGCAAGATAGCGAACTACATTGACCGTAGTATGGCGACCATTGTCATCGACGAAAAAATATGATTCAGTCACACCTCTGGCATGAAATGCACACCACACGGTCACTCTTTGTGGTTGTAATGGAGTCTCTAGAAGTACCTATGGGTTTATTAGCCATTAAGTAAAAATGAGATGAAATTAAGGATTTTCTTCATACGTTAGCAGAGCGCAATCAGAGAAGTCTCAGCTTTTAAAAATATCAAGAATCTTCAATTCTTGAGTTCATTTGATCTTGTAAGGGTGTTAGCCAAGATCGTTACATAAACTTCGCCACAATGTGGTTCGAGAGATTCCAAATTCTGTGAGCAGCGTGGAATCGACTGATTTGGCTTATTTTGAACTGAAGTGCTTACGGCTGCGATATTTTCGGTACTTCGACCGGTGCGTTATTTCACTGGCACAGGACCTTCCAATAGTGAATATTTTGACCCGAATTTATTCACTATAGCACGTAAAACCTATCTGATGGGACGATTATTACAACCCAAAGTTGGAGAATTGCTGTAGTAATTTTTAATAATTTCCAAACGTTCATGAACTTCACCATGATAAAAATGTTAACCTGGACTGATGTTTCGACGACGACATATCATAAAAAAGGTTTAAGGGTGCCCTCGTGTTAAAAGACCAAATTATTATGTCTCTATTGATGCCTGATACTAGCAGAGGACAGTTAACGTTTGGTACATGGATCCAGCCAGAAATTTTCGATTTCAATTGCAATTTAAATGTACTTCTAATTGAACTGGTGACTTGAAATTTCGTGACTTTTCCTAAAATATTTAACTATCTGTCATCTCCAAAAATTGGGAAGATTTTTATCGCATGAGTTGATAATTACAAGGATATCTTGGCATACACATCACATTCGAGCTCATGTGGTCTGAAATATGATTCAATTTGAACATTTCATCTAGCTTTTTTTACTTTGTCTTAGTAATTTTTCATTCCAATTGGTTTTCATATTCTGAAGGCATTTCATTCAAAATTCTGTGATTGTATATTTTATTCAAAATGAGCGATGAAGTGGAATTTGTTTATACTATGTGATTACGCAGATAAAGTATGGATGTCGATTTTCATACAAAATTGGCAGCAGCTTTACCCAATGATGCAGAACGTAAAGAAGCTTAAAATGAAATCGATTCATTTACAGACGCTGATGAGAATCATGATATGGACTATGTGCCTAATAACGAAGCATTTGATATTAAAATGGAAATGACAACTGAAACAAACTATATTTTTTTACTGACGAAGGAAAATAAATGAAAAAGTGCATGCCGAAAAACACCAACGAAGAGAAAGAAAAGAATTTCTTGCGACAGTGTGTCCGGCTACCATACATCAAATCATAATTTATCGATCTAGAAGTTATGAGATATATTTTAGACGATAAATTTGCATTGACGTGAATAAGGATGCCCATTTTGATTTTTGCTAGTTCGAACATAAAGAAACGGAAATTAATTCATTGATTAATTCACCCCTCTATCTTATTGAGGTAGGAATGATGAGTCTTTGTATTACTTGTCTTTAATTTAGGCTTTGTCATATATATATATTACATATAGGGTTCTTCTAAGCGGCCTGAATTTTTTTTGAGAAAACGACTATATCCTGGAACGCCATCATCAAGTGATTTGCTGAGGACCATATACTGCATTCTAGGTGATTTAAAAAAAGTATTGTATCAAGCAGGTGGGAAGTCACTTTAACAGTGTGATCCTAATTCAAAATTTCAAATACAATGAAATATTACAAGACTGTTATGAAAAATAGGTTGGTAGTCTAGGTAAAACGGAGCTACCCGAACATTCAAAAAATAACTAACAATATAAGACAGTATATAGAAGAAAGTAAAATTCTCCAATACGTATCCACGATACAGTCTATTGCAAAAATAATTTCTAAGACCACAACAAACAATAAAGAAAGGTATACAATTGATTTAAAAGTATAATACATTTGCATTAAATTCCAGAATATAATACTCAGAACAATATAATCGAAGTCTAACGTAGCCTATTTTACAACAAAATTAAAACAACTTTCCAAATACGAGAAAAACTCGTGCTATATTATTCGCGCCTATTTGATAAAAAATGGCAGAATTTTTGCTGTCATAAAATTTGTTTAAAATGCTTTTTGGTACTGAAATTAAAACATCATGCCATTTGTCACAGCTATTGTTTTTCATTCCATTTGCGTTTTGCACCTTGTGAGCATACAACACAAATAAACTTGGTGGCTTGTCAGCCGAAAATAACACCACGATTAACGCCGTTGTAATAAATCCTGAAGCTCTCCAATTCTGTTTGGAAAATAAAACAAAAAATATGTTGCTGAAATAAATACACGTATACAACCCTTTAATTTCATTTAGTGTAACCATTTCCGAAATTTTGGAAATTAATTTTTTTCTCTTAATACGGCAGCAATAATATTAAGGCTTTAATGATACTAAGAGATGTGATATTATATTTTAGTGAATTTCTTGACATTTAAAGTAGATGAATATTTACAATTGTACACTATCTTTCTACAGAAGGTTACAGAGCTTTTTTCGTTTGCTTTGATGTTATTTAGTTAACTTTAATTAGTGTATAACAGTTCAATTAAATGAGACAAAATAATGTTTGAGTATTTCAACTATTTGGCAGATTAGGCTTTATTTGATGTATTTCAGAAAAAGAGTTGGTTGGTTCTCGATATCGACAATGTTATACGGCCGTAGAAGGGATTCTACTAAGAGTTTCACCTGACTTTTCAGTCGTCGAACAGTATTGTAGCGTTTGCTTTTGATTGAATCCGACTCTAGAATCCGAGCTCATTAAATAAGCTGCTCAACCTTGTGTTCCTGAATATGGCGAAACTGCAAATCTATTAAATACTCCACAAAAAAACTACATCGACAGTAAGTTGATCAAGCAAAATACGAGGTAATGCAAAAATTACCAAAACTAACTAAATTACAATGACCCCCTCTACTATAGCGGTCAGTTTTATTTTTCTATCAAAAAGAAATCTCATACGTTAACATTGAGACTTCTATGTAGAAACTAACAGCTAGTAGCTTAAGGGAGATGAAACCTATTAACTATAGACTATAATTCAGATAAAGATCAAAACACATGGAGGTGGACTTTTACAAAGATGTAAAAGGGAAGCAAGTTAATTCTTCAAGGAATTTGAAATATACATCTACAACTTTTAGAAACGGTAATAAAAAAAATAAATAGACAAGATAGGCAAGTAATTTAGGTTTTGTGCAGTATACATGGTGTAGGAAAGGAAATGATGCAGTAAATATATAGATGTCAAAATTACCGTAACACACGTTTTAGCATAATATGCATTAATCGGCATAGATCTCATAGATTCTAGATTCTATAGATATTCAAGGATATTTGTTTTGTTTATATAAACTATATAATGTTTGTTCATACACAAGAAGTGATCTTCTATAGGCTTTGTAAATAGTCAACGAACTATAGAGTAAATTTTCTACTCATTAGTTTGAATGCCTTTACAGATTTATAGGTCACGTTATCATTCTGATATATCCACTTAAGTTTGTTGTTGGAAACTAATAGTAGATATTTATTATAACTTGCAAAATATGTAATTACAATTCTGCTCTATTTGGTAGGTCACTAATAAGAAAATTCTCTGAAATATTACTACAATGAAATTATTAAATTAAGCTCTAAATTAAGTACATCATTTTCAAACTCACTTACTTAACCATCCCACAATGAAAGTAAGAGTAGTTTCCTTGAATATCAACAACTTTTGCTGTTATTTAGATATTAAGAAAATATTACTATAACAAGACGTATTTTTATTACATGCATAATATGTAGTCTAACATATCTTGCTCAGTGATAAGATATCTTGAATATTTTACTTGTATTGGCGCCGGCAGTTACTTTTTTTTTATTTTCATAACACATAATAATGGATAATGTTTCCTGAATATCTCAACGTACATGGTTCGATAGATTTTTCCATATGCAATGGAGCTAGTTGAAGACGAAGATTGTTGCAAAATATTGATCGAATAATTTTTGAGGAGTTTATGACGGTCTGGTACACTATCAAAAAATTTACACTCGTTTTGTAAAAGTACTTAACAACTTCCTACAGTTTTTCTAATAACTATATACGAATGTACCTTTATTGAAAATGATCACGTTTTTTTTTTGTGGAATTGTAAGAGTATAATTTTGTGTTTCCGTTAATATTCTTTGAAGAATGGAATGTATGTACGCAATAAGAAAGCTGTTTTAGATTTTATTAGTGTTAAAGACACTAAAGTTAACAGACCGTTAAATGCAGTGTGATGCTCTATTGTCCGCTCGTTTCACTTTAGTAAAATAACGAGAGATTTTCTTTTTTATTAGACTATAGAGTATCCATAATCGTTAAACCATAGTTATTTAACATTGCTCGTATCAACGGAATCGAGGTAAACCAGTTGTAAGTTAGATTTCTATGCTTTCTGTGTACTATGTAAACTGTGTACTATGCACTTAACCTTTTCACTAAGAAAGTAGACAAAGTCTCATCACTCTCTCATTTTATCTTTTAATATAAGCTATTACACTAACCATGACTATCATACCATGACTATCACACATATAAATTAATTTTGTCCCATATTTAACTGGTTTAGAGGAAATATACGCTAAAAAGACATTTTCCCATAAAACCTAGTAGTAATAGTGTGGCGTACAGCTGTTGGAACAATTCTGTCTTCCTTAAATTGGAGCGATTTTATCTGTACAGTATCTGGTAGTCGCATCATCGAACTTTTTAATTTTTGAGAAACGAGATTCGTCAAAAAATGTAAATTTTTGTACTTTCCTTAGAACACATCTTATAAATTGCTAAATATGTATCCTTTCCATCTTTTGCTTCATATAGCAAGCTTATAAAAGCCACCTCTACCTCCATATTGCACGTCATTTTTATAATTACGTTGCCGACGTTCTATTTCTTGATTTGTGGGTAAAACAATTTTCTCTGTCTCGTTCCTGAATAATACTCGTCTCATTTCCTATTTTTTAGCAATATTCTGCACTGTTCTTTTCGCACCAGAAATTTTTATAACAATGTTACAAGCTACGATGCCATTTTTGCTGTTTTTTGCTCTTTGTGCACTATGCCTTTCGAATCATAAAAACATATCAGCATTGTCTTCGAATTTGACTTCTCCAAACGGCTTTTTTCGGTCTCTCTTCGCTCTCTGCGCATTCAGAGCTTTACCGTTTAGTGTCTGGATTATATTGAAAACACCACGTCCCGTCGCCAGTTATAATAGAATACCTGGAGCCCATGTCCTTTTTGAGTCTCTAATCAAATCTGTACAATGTTGAATTCAGTTAGATTGTGTAAACGTTGAACAAATTTCCTCACTCCAAAGAGTTGTGTCAAAATGCGATGAATTGAATCTTTGGAAATATTTAATTCCAGTCCCACGTATCACAATGAGAATTTCGGCTCATTTCTGTCAAATTCACGTACTACTTCGATGTTACCAAAATGTTCGTCGTTATTTATGTCCATGCGACCCCTTTAAATCATTTATACCACTCATACACAATCGTACGTGATAAACACGCACCACCGTACACTTGTTTCATTAAATTAAACATTTCAGAAAACGATTTACCGAGTTGAAAACAGAACTTAATATTTGTTCTTTGTTCAAAATTCATTTTTCGACCAATGACAAATATACACTGTTACTTTAAGCGCAATTTCTCTGCTTCTATGATGCAAATGTTCATGATATTTTGACATAACATTGGTGAAAGATCTACCTTACCGTTGCATATTTTTTTTTTAATAGATGGTGAGACTAAAAATTACTATTTTAAAAAAGTTAGATTTTCTCTGAGACAGACTGTATATATCGCCATCATTATATTGTTCGTTATCGTCTGATCAACGAAGCACAATTCCCTGAAAATCAGAATAATTCGCATTCACTCTTAACCAAGTATAATATAAAAGAAACACAATTTCCGTATTCGTTATTCATTAATAAAACAAATCTGTTTCTAATTGTATTAGAGACTGTGGATAACTACAGAAGTTGACTAGAAATAATCCTCTCGAGTTAGATGTCAGTAATTCGAGAAGTACAGTGTCAGGTAAGACAAAACAAACCGGCAAAGCTCTAAATATTTTGCCTTCTTTATTTTGTATTGCGTTACCTACTTTTATTGTATTCGGTCATTGTCATGGCAGAAAACATTATTTCTATTAACGAGTACATGACATTTTTCGATCGAACTCACCACCTACTACAATATGTTTAAACCTTATAATATTTTAATTTATTATATCCGGAGTAATATTTATGCTTATAATTTGTATTAATTATTCGCAAATTAATCTAGCGCTCTAGTATGATCAATACACAGTTAACTGTTTGTCAGGCCAAATAATTTTTATTTATTTTGCTTAATTAGAAAATAATTTTTTATCATCACTATCTTGTATTTACATAAACAGGGCCTTTGAAACCCACAAGCGAATTATGTTTGCGGTCAGATAATTAAAAGAAAACAAATTTGCATGTTTTTACAACCTACATTATTACAGGATGTACATATAAATATCCGTGCAGGACACTTTGTCATTTAGTTGAGTAGCAATTTGCATTGAGTGAAGCAATAATGGTACTGAAAAAATGTAAAGTTTGGTGGTCCGTAGTTCGAGGAAATATTGCAATAGCCAAATGAACGTGATAGACTACCTTCTAGAGAAAGTGATGTTTCCGAAGTAGTAAATCATAATGGACAATGATTTCGAAGCAAATTGTGGTGAGTTCTCTGCATCCAGTAGCGGCGACGATGGTGATGACACCAATGTAGAAAGTACTAGTGATAATGATAATCCAAATCTGAATATTGCGCCTGCAAATTTCTATATTTCTCCAAACTGTCTAGAGTGGAAAATAGAAACACCAGTTAAAAATAAAGTTAATCACCTAATATTATTCGGTGTACACCTGGCTCGGCACAAAAACATATGGCTGTTGTTACAGGAGAAGCTTTTCAATTATTTTTGAGTGAAGTTTATTGTGCAGGAAATTGTGCAATGTACCAACTTAGAAGTAAGACGTCAAATGAAAAAAAATTTATGCATATTGTGGATTACATATTCGTGCTGGGAACTACAAACGTTGAGATATTCCTGTAAGGGAACTTTTTAGCATTATTAGATATGACAATAGAAGCACTCGAGCAACACGTTTGGAAATCGATAAATTAGCGCTGGCCAACATTTAAAACATGCATCATACGATTCGTTCAGTACATTATTAATAACAATAATATTTTTATTGTCCAACAGAAAAGCCATTTAAAGGACAAATCAAAAACTTTAGGTACAGTGTACAAGTATTAAATAAACTAATAATAAATGAAAACCTAAGAACTAAAGTACATATTTGTAGGTAGAAAAGAAAAAAAACCGAGATTAAACCGAAATTGTACCACAAACTCTTCAACCACCGATATTATTTCCTATGAAAGGGATCTGGAAACAACTTATTCGCATTCCTGCACATGTGAGTAAGCGGAGCTTTCAATAGAACATTAGTCCTGGCCCTTGGAATAGCGAAGGAATCAGAAGACTGAGTGGAATGAGATGGAACCAATAGAAAAACCTGAGACAGTACAGATGAGGCATCCTCACCATTGTTAATCAAGTTAACAAGAAATTTCGCACTGGTAGCATCCCTATGACAAAACAGAGATTAAAAGCAATGTGTAACCAATAACGCCTCATAAACAAATCCCCTCAGTGGGTATGTGCCGTCAAACCGGTAAGATAAATACTTTAGAAATCTTTTCTGGATTCTCTCCAGAAACAAACTCTGATAAATATAGCATGGATACCATACCACCGAGGCATACTCAAGCTTAGTCCGAACAAAAGCATAATATAAAATCCTGAGAGCAGCAAAATTATTAAACTGTTTGCAAGAACGCACAAGGAATTCAAGGGCACGTGATTCCGAAAAACGTACATTAGTAATATGATGTGTAAATTCCAATCTAGAGTCAAACATGGCCCCAAGATACATAATTCCCGACTTCCTCAAAATGACAGTGTGGTCAATAGCGTAATGGCTAATAAGGGGATTATTACTTACTAGTAAGTGACAACAGCACACTTATCAGCATTAATAGTAATATCATTCCGCACACACCAATCATTAATTGTATTAAAATTATGCTGCAGAATCTAACAAGCGTCATAGGACGATTTCCTAGAAAAATTTTTTAAGTCGTCCGCGTATGCTAAGGCATTACATGTAAGTAATTTAAGCAGATCGTTTATAAAAACGTTAAACAATAAGAGTCCAAAAGTGGATCCCTGCGGCAATCCAGAAGAAGCAGTATATACATTTGAGGAAAATCCATTATATGAAACATAGTAACTCCAGTTATGTAGATATGAAGAAATCAAATCAATTACGTTATGGCAAAATCCGAAGCTGGATAATCTAGAAAGTAATACTTAATGGTTAATTGTATCAAAAGCCTTAGGAAAATCAGTATAAACAACATCCACTTGTTGCCTGCCGTCCATTGATACGCTGATAAATTGAATTATTTCCACTAAGTTGGAAACAGTAGATCTACCAGAAGTAAAACCATGCTGCTGGAGAGAAACGAAGGGTTTCAAACAGTTAGTAAGTTTTTGGTGGAGAATATAATCAAATACCTTAGCAAAATTAGACAGAATACTAATTAGTCCATAATTATAGAGAGAACAACGAGCACCTTTTTTAAAAACAGGAACGATTCTAGTGATTTTCCAGAAATCGGGAAAGTTGAAGTCCTCATGGCCAAATTAAATATAACAGCAAGTGGTTCGCACAAAACTGAAGTACAGTCCCTAATGATAAAACTTGGGAGACCATCGTGACCCGACGCAAAATCAACCCTGAGTACATTAATACTCCGAAGAACATCACTTGATGGAAACGGTGTCAGGTACAGTGAGTTTGAACACCGATTATCTGATCCGGTGTTTGGGTGAGCAGCCAGAAATCCTGGATGCACCAGATTTGTTGTTATGTACCCCCAAAACTGTTTGGGATCAGAACAGATGTTCTGCGATATATTCGAACAATACACACCATATGCACTGCTTATTTCCAATTTGACCAGTCCGCGCAATCTCTTGAATTCATTACGGAAATACGTAGATCTAGTGGCTTTTCACCTTTTAAAATAATGTTCCTTCAGTTTGACCAATTGAATCAAAGCAGAGTTAAACCAATGGGGATATCTACGATTTCTTCTATTAATAAGCTCATACAAGACATTGTAAAACCTATCAACACCAAAATTAACATTCTTAAACTTGCTGAGGAAAAACCAGTCAATTTCAGCCATAGCACCATATGCCAAGTAATCCGCTGAAATATAGCTTGAAAATTCTTTGGATGCCTGAATCTAAATCTGGCTTTGCTCTCAATAGTTCAGTTTATATTGGCGACCAAACTGGAGTGCTTACAAATAAGGATCAGGTATTCGAAGTAGTGCAATCATTAGTACGTAATTCTGGTATGAATCTGAAAATTGACAATTTTTTACGTGTGTTTCATTAGCAGAGTATTAAAAGACTGTGTCGACGTTGTGGACCAAATGGTATCCACATACACATGTAAAAAGCAAACTAACACAGCCTATGACCTTTTTCTTCAATATAACTAATCTGGCAGTACCAAATTATAGTACTGGTGTCACTCACAAACGCAAAATCTTTCTAAAAGAATTAGTAAAGAAACTGGTGATAACCTATATAGCAATAAGATCGAGAATTCTTAACATATAACATAGCATTGTGCAAATTGAAAATATATGTAATAAACAGAGTTAAGAATATGCTTTACTTGTTAATCTAATCTATAAACAATTTTTTTATATAACAACTATGTTCACTTTTTGTGAAATATACTCTCGAATATACATAGTTCTATTTCAATGAATTTGTGTGATCACATTTTTTTATTCTTTTTACTAACGCTCGGTTACTCCCTTAACGGTTTAATACCATTGCGATATTTCATAGATACGCACTTGCCTCTCTCGAAGCTACACATGTAGTGTATTACAGTAGATGTGTCAAATAGTAGTTTAGTCATTTAATGTAATTTGAAAAATTTTGTAATACTTACATCACTAAATTTAACGAAGTGAATTATTGTCAAATTAAATTATGCATTAAAAATGTTTGCGACCTTGTGAGATATATGATGTTATTAAATAAAATAATATGCTGCAACGCTTACTCTTATGACGTGACTTTCCTTTCGGCCTCACGCTGCGCGTTATAGTAGACCCACTCTGTAATAACTAATGCCCTCTGTAATTGGCTTTAAGTTGATGCCGGATGTAAAGGCATTATTATTGCTATTATTCAGTATATTTTGTAAGGCTAAAGGATGTGTTATGGCAACTTCCATACCTAAGAGTTTAAAATTTATATAGTGTGTGATGAAAACGAATCGCCCACTAAAAATATATTTTTCAAATACATTTTTAAACCAAATGTTGTACAAATGTTTACCGTGTTGAGAATAATAAATGGTTAAATTTTATTGCAAACTTCCTACCCAATATAGAGAAAATTTAATAATAAGTTATCGCTCTACGTCTACCAACACATTCCGCTATTAACCTGGGCATGCATCTTAATAAGATGTTCCTTAGAAAGCATTACAACTCTTCGTTCTATCATATCCCAGACATATCCTATAAGCGACGGGTCTGCCGATTGCGTAGAAAAATTGAGAATTTTGATGTTGGCTCCTTACCGAAACAGTAATGTAATGCTGCAACTTGAAGATAGTTATTGTCTTTTTGAAATGTGGCATTATTTAGCCCTTGGATTCATGGACTCCTGCTTTCCTTGCTAATTCTCTCACAAGCCATCAATCCTTTAGTAAGTTTATTCTCAGGTTCTACAGAAAAATTCAAGAACTGCTTTTTTCGACTTCTACGTCGTACTCATCTGCGACCACCGTGGGCTCACAAGTAAAAACAAAATTCATCTAAAAGACGAAGTTGGTACACTCTTCATCTCAATCTATCCGAAAATTTCACTATTTTAATCTGAGAGCGCGATGCTGATTAGTATGAGATAGTATTAGCCTTGGACAATGGGAAATCAACACAAACAAAGGAATACGGCGATATATGAAACATGTTATTATTCTATCGCCAATCTCCTATTTCTTGGAAGCCATTTAAATGCTCAAATACACAACATTTATGAAGCTCTGGTACAATTTGCCTAACCCTATATGTATTTAAGCGCTAAATAATGTCCAGCAAGAAAATGAGTGAATGGTAGAAATTTCTACTTTATGTTGTTGAATACAGTACATGAAAATTAAAAAAAGTCTGGCAGAGAAGACGAACATTTTTTAAAACAGTAATTACTTGTGGCATCATCTGCTAACAAAAATATGCGTCAGTAAGGTAGATATTTCGCTAATGTTATGTCAAAATATTATGACATTTGCATCATTAGAAGCAGAGAAATTGCGCATAAAGTAGTACTGTATATTTACCATTGGTCGAAAAATGAATTTTGAACGAAGAGCAAATATCAAGTTCGGTTTTAAAATCGATAAATCGTTTACTGAAACGTTTAATTTAATGAAGCAAGTGTATCGTGATGCGTGCTTATCATGTACGGGTGTGTATGTATGGTACAAACGATTTAAAGAAGGTGGTACGGTCATAAATGACGAACATCCTGTTCCAAAAAAACCTGTGGTTATCAAACTCATGCGTGAATTTATCAGAAACGAGCCAAAATCCTCATTGCGATACATAAAAATGGAATTAAATATTTCCAAAGATTCAATGCATCGCATTTTGACATAGTATTTGGGACTGAGAAAGATTTGTGCAGGGTCTGTACCACACAAGCTAACTGATTATCAAAAATTGCTCCGAATTTAACATTGTACGGACTTGATTAAAGACTCAAAAAGGGACGAAACCTTCAGGTATTCTGTAGTAACTGTCAAACCTTGGTGTTTTCAATATGATTTAGAGACCAAGCGTTAAAGTTCTAAATGGAAATATCTAAGAAGCCAAACATGTATTATTTACTCTTTTGGAAGAGAAAGATTTGTGCAGGGTCTGTACCACACAAGCTAACTGATTATCAAAAATTGCTCCGAATTTAACATTGTACGGACTTGATTAAAGACTCAAAAGGGGACGAAACCTTCAGGTATTCTGTAGTAACTGTCAAACCTTGGTGTTTTCAATATGATTCAGAGACCAAGCGTTAAAGTTCTAAATGGAAATATCTAAGAAGCCAAACATGTATTATTTACTCTTTTGATTTTAATAACCAAAATATTTAGTTAAAGTTTTGTAAATACTTACTTTTGAAAACAAAATGAAATAATGCTCCGCCTAGCCTAATAGATAGATTTCAAAATTCCAAGCGACAGAAGAAACGAATTTAAAAAATCGTTTATATCTTAATATTAAATAAATTATATTTAATTAGACTTGAAAAATAAAACAAACACGATCATAAAAATATTTAATAAAAATAAATGAATTTTACCAAAATACTAAGCTTTTGTTTTTATTTTAAAAAAGTCTCGTTTTCTCTGAGACAGATTGTATATGTATGTAACAGAAAACGACAATATTGTCGATAAATCAAGTATAATGTTCAAATAGCACTCTAGTTGTGTTATACCTTCTAGATTAATTTTACTTATCTTCACAATAGGACATTATATTTGTTGTCTAGTTACACATTGTTGCAAGAGTAATTGAAAATAAAAGATACACCAATTATCATAAAATTATTAAATTTTAAAATTATATACATGTGTACGTATGTATATAATATTTAAAATTATATATTAAAATTTGTTAAATAATATATAGATTTTGCAGTCTAAACAAAGTATATATAATAAATAAACAATTCTATAAGTTTTGTCTATAAAAAAAGAATAAAATAGCAGAAGAATATTTCAGTAATAGTAAAACATTTGTGGCGCATTGAATGATTTCACTATAGTTACAAAAGTAATAATTTATATTTTCAAATATATAAAATACATACTTTTGAGGTTCGTTGGAGAAATAAGATCTACACTACATTACGGCTAATTTAACATACTTTCAATACATAATAATGTACTAAAATTGAGTAGATATGTCTTTGGTTCAGGCTCAACGCTAAATACATGGCCATTTAAATATCATAGTTTTAATATTTTCATTCGATGAGAAAAAATAGCTATAGGTTTTTGCGTCTCGAAATCAATACCTATAACGAATAGCACAACAGGATTTCCACAAGCATTTTACCGAAGAATTCACATTTTCTTACGGGTCAGTGAACTTAAATGGATCTTATATAAGTACTTTTCTATCTTATAGCAAAACGACCAATAAATTTAGTTGTACACATCAACTTCCATAACACTGCGCCGACTTTATTAGTTATTATTATATGTGAAAGATATGTGTGAAAACAAATGTTTATTTTTTTTGTAAAGTTACAAATATTTTCTTTTGAAATTCTTAAAATTATTTGAAACTGTTGTATAATTCCTTGTCATTTTTAATGTCAGTACGAGAATATAAAAAAATAATTCCAGAATACAACTAAATTTCCAGCGTTTAATTTTTATTACAAGCTTGTATTCATTAAAGAGAATATAAAATTTAAAGTGTCATAAAAATGAGTCATCTGTCTGCGCGTGACCGAAATAAAGCACTTAGCTTTATCCTTATCTCTTTCCGCTAGTTTCTTCTCTCTCTTTTAATATTTCATGATTGTGGTAATCAGCAAGCTCTTCACGGCCTACTATTCCGCTTAATTAAAATTGAATGAGCAGCTTTCTACCAGGAAAAAAAAAAGAAAGATGGCTGTTGTTTTTAAGAATTAAAACATTGAAACATCTCCGAAATTAAAATGTTAAATCGTTATTGAATTAATGAAATTGCTCAATGGTTTGATTAATGTTTTAGATAAGAAAATTCTACTAAAAAATAAATTCGGTAGAAGCGAGGAGCATTTTTTATTCTAAACTTATCTAATTTTATCGTTTATAAAAGAATACGGGTTACATTAACACAATGCATACAAAATTAGCTCTACACGTGCCACACATACTTATATTTCGTTATTTTATTTTCGCATTTCTTTTTAACCAAACATTCTTGTTTTTAAATAATCTACCCCCTAATCTCTAAATAATTATTTTAGTTATACATGAGAAGTAACAGCCTACGAGATTTTTTAAATTCTATCGCATTATTTGATTATTGGTTTGTATAATAGGTTTCTAATAATAAATGGATATAATACGAGGAATTTGTGATGGGAATTGAAACTCGATTACTACTAGCACCATCTTTCGAAAATACAACTTTTTGTGGTGATGTAAAGTTTGATATATTTCCAACACTTCATTAGAAAATTTCAGCTGCATGAATATAGCTTCTAAATTCAAACACTCCTTCAAATGACAATTTGTCGCTGTTATATGTAAAAACTACAAAAACTTCGAAAACTATCAACCAAATTAATGGTACTGGAATCGAAGAACTGTCACCACAGAGACAGCCAATATCGTGAGCATATCTAACGACACATTCTTTAACATTTAGATTTTGGAAAGTCGAAGTTGTCAGCAAGGTGGATGCTGCGAATCTTGAATTGTGATTAAAGACAGCCGAACATCAAAGGATAATTTGGAGCTATTTAACAAAAACCAAAACTGTTTTTGCAAAGGTTTATTAGAATTCATGAAGCTTGGCTTTATCATTATGTTTCTGAATCCAACACGGGATTTATTATAGTAACCTATCCCAAAGGAAGCCAAGATATTTCGGTCAACAAGTAAGGTTAAGATTTTTTGAGATTCAAGGTGAAAGATTCCTTTTAACATTTCTTTAATTGGCAAATAGCCGTGACGCAAGCGTCTGTCTATACCCTCTGGTAACTTAGTTATCGACATACGAGATAGGCGCGCTCTCGCTTTGTCGTTCAATACATTTTTGTGTTCATTGAGAGAGGGAGGCTATGATTATTCATTATTTTTCTGTATCAAAATGATATGATAAACGCTATAGGAGTCGTGCATTAATGGCACAAGTCTGGCTGATGATCAGTGATAACTGTGAAACATATCTAATAGACAGAATGATTCCTATTAACATTCTTTTAATTGGCAAATAGCCGTGACGCAAGCGTCTGTCTAGACGCTCTGGTAATTTATTTATCGACATGCGAGATAGACGCGTTCTCGCTTTGTCGTTTAATACATTTTTGAGTTTGACGAGAGAGGGAGGCTGAGATTATTCGTTATTTTTCAAAGTGAATAATTTTTACTATCTTACCAAGAGCCAAAATAGTAATCAACTATATTATCTCATTCTATTTAAGAATCAATTTCTAAAAAGCATCCCAGAATTGCTTACAGAAAAATACTCTTGCGCTATGAGAATACACCTCCTTACATCGGTCAAATTGCTTGCGAAAAACTGGTATAAACTCGGATTTCAGGTTACGCGTAATCTACGCTGTTCTCTCGATCTAGCTCAAGTAACTTGCACTTATTTCCCAATCTACAACCTTTTCTTGTCGGAAAGATATTTCAGCCAGATGTAGTAATGACTAGTATTTTGAAGATCAATATGAAAATTTTGCTGATTTTGGCTTCTCGTCCAAGCATCTTCCTAAATTAGGTTTCCACGACATAAGTCCAACTTAGATTGAATTTCATAAACTGGAGCAATAATAGGCAGCCGCTTGGCAGCGCTAGTAACATTGCTATTCTAATGTAGAATGGTCGTAACACATCTGTTACCCTGAAGCGCGATGGGCTTGCAGCCCCTTTACGGTAGCTTATTCCGTCTTTATTAATTTGTAGTTGGCGGACTCTTTTACATATAGATATTTCAATACGATTTTATATTCATGGACGACACATAAATATTCATGCGAAGAAAGGCTCTTAAAAGGTGCTGGTATAACTTCTCTTTTCGAAAATTGCAAAACAGTGAAATATGTCTTTTTATGTCTGCTAATCTAGAAATCCTTGTACTAGAGCTTAAAACTTCAAAGTCTTCGGAGGCTTTTGTTTATGTTTTTGTATAATTATACCAATATTGCTTGTTTTGGAGTTAAAAAATTATTTTCTTTTTATAAAGTTGATTTAATTTTGTACCTGAACTTTATTTTATTATTATTATTATTATTATTTATATTATGTACTTTTCTTAATATATGTCTGTAGTTTAATTATTTAAAATAATTTTTCCCGCAGTTAAAACTTTATTTTTTTGGACATAATTTTTCACTAAATTCGTCGCTTTCGAGTTAAACAATTCATTTATTAAAGTGTTTCTCATACACTACGACAGCGGCTTTTCCATATTATGGTTTCATAATTTTTTATACACAGATATAGGAAACACTGAGATCGTTCTGTATATTGTCCAGATGTATTTCCAGATTGGAAGGGAAATATACTCTAAAATTTAAATTACATCATCAATTAAAATACAGCTTGTTTCAAAAAGAATATACGTACTACAAAGTATTATTTTGTCCAAACTATCGATCGCTGCGCCTCGGCTCGGCTATTGGAGAAACGAATACAGTATATTTAATAGCCGTCAAATGTCAGTTGTCTTCTGTTTTTCTTGGTAACCATTACATGTTTAAAATGACTACTCTGCAGCAGAAATCATTTTGTATTTTCAAATTTTCCAAGTACAATTCCGTGATTACAGTGCAAAGGCGTTTCAGGTTGAGCTACCAAATTGATTCTTCGAATGGGTGGAACATTCGCAGATGATATCGACAGTTTGTAGATACAGGATGTGTACGTAAAGGAAAGAGTCCTGACCGCCCTCGTGTTTCTGACAAAAAAGTTGCAAGTAATTAAAACTGCTTTCCAACGTAATCCTTCAAAATCAATTCGTCGTGTCAGTTGGGAGTTGCAACTGCCTACAACAACAATTTGCCGTGTTTTGAGACGTCGGTTGGTTATGAAGCCGTACAAGTTACAGTTGCTAAAAGCTCTGTGTCCTGATGACAAATAGAAAGGTGTGGCATTTTGTAACGACATTCATGATGCTATTGACAATGATAAAACTTTCGCACAATGCATCGTGTTCAGTGATGAAGCGACTTTCCATGTCAGTAGTTTGTAAACAAACAAAATGTTCGAATTTGGGGTCTAGAGAACCCAAATGCAGCCATTGAACATGTACGAGATTCGCCTAAAGTCAATGTGTTTTGTGCGATATCCTGATCATCTCTTTACGGCCCATTCTTCTTTGATGGAAACACGGTTAACGGTCAGCAGTATCTCTGTATGTTACTAAGCTGGTTGTTTCCGAGGCTGCACGAAGACAACTTCAATTTTCAACAAAATGGGGCACCCCCTCGCTGGAGTCGTCAACTGCGTGAATATCTGAATGAAACTCTACCGAATAGTTTGATTGGTCTTCAAGGATCTGGCGACTTAGCATGTCTCAGCTGGGCTCCACGGTCACCGGATTTGACACCCTGCGATTTCTTCCTCTGAGGTTTCGTTAAAGACAATGTTTTTGTACCACCACTCCCATAGAACCTGGAAGAGTTGAAGTACCGGATTCGTACTGCCGTAACATCAGCGACGGAAGATATGCTTGACCGGGTATGGGAGGAATTTGAGTATCGATATGATATTGTTCGTGTCGCCGATAGAGGACATATTGAATATCTGTAATCTGAACTTGAGAGGTTCGTAAATATGTGTATAAGGTTTCATATTCGTATGTCTTAAAATTTAATAAATATATGCATTCGAAATACTTATATTCTCTTTGAAACACCCTGTATATTGATTGTATTCTCTAGGATGATGTTTTGTATAGATTTTCTTTACTTGTAATTAAGAATTTTGATATCTTAATGATGACAAAAGTCATTTTTTGAAACGTATACTTAGGACAGCTATGTAATTAAAAAGCCATAAAATCTGCACCGTTATTAACGAGGCGTCTACATATTCAACATTAAACTTGATACCTTTTTGTCGAAACTATTATTATTATTGAAAGTTTGCGAATGATTCCAAAAATAATGGAATAATAAACATTTGCAAATTTTCAATAATATGCGCATCGCAGAACTGCGAACATTAATTCACAATTTTAAACTTATTACGTATTATCTTCAATCAATTTACTTACTAAAAAATGCCTTCTACATTTGCAAGATATGTCTTAGATAATCCAGAATACAAGTAAACATGTTTTGAAAACGAAATTTTCGGTATAGCTCATCTATTATTGTGCCAAGTCCCAATAATTTATAGAATTACTTTTACTATTCGGCTTTTGTAATATACAAATTCTGAATATTTGCTGATATACTACATACATATATCTATGCTTCCCTGTTACATTGTCAATTTTATATGTTGAACATGGTGAACTCTACAAAGATATATTACGCATTGTTGTAAAAGTTTTTATATTGCTCGGATTTCTAATACAGTGTACATATATTTAACTATTTGTCCAAGATGAGTGTGGATTATAATTAGCATGTATGTGAGTATTATACTTATTAAGAAGAAAGACATGAAAAGCAAGCTTCATAACAAAACCCCAGATAATTAGATTCTAAATAGATATGTTTTTGTAGTTACTGTAGTTAGTGTCTGTTCTATTGTGTGATTGTGGGACGTGAGAATAGTTCTGTTCCAATATAATTTCACTTCCGAATTTACTTTCATGGAACATTCAGTCTCTTAATTGTGTTGTTTGCAGTTATCTGATTGTGTGTTTATGTATAGGGATGTTCGGTATGAACTCATTATATACCTGAGGAACATTATAAGAAAAGTTTTTATTTTGTATATCTCAGGAACACGCTAGACCCTATGCTGTATCAAATGCCTTCTAATAATCGATATAGGGGGAAAAGTGATTTTTAATTCTTGCATGTTTAATGATAACATGATCAATAATTATCTGTTCTTTATACCATTTGAAATTGTTTACAACCTTTTCGTTCTTCGCATAATATTTCATTGTGATTCTGCATTTATTACTGTTATTATAATTAATAATTTAATTTGTTCAGAATTGACTTTGTTCTTTTTAGAAATGTGCTATATTAATGAGTTATCTATTTATATTTATATAACAGTTTATATTTGTATTCGTAAGATTTATTTGTAAAGTTAATGAATTATTAAAAGTAACATCCAATGATTGCCCGTATTCTGTTTCAAATTACTAAATTTTTTCTCTTGTTTTGCAGACCTGCAAAACACATTTCTCTGTCACACATTACGTATTTTTGTACCCTTAGGATATATAGTCAAAATAATTGCAACGAATTTTGCATAAAATAATATTTTCCTTAAGAAAAGGTAAATAAATGGTGTATATCTCAGATAATGAGATTCTGACACTAATACGAACATGAAATAATTATTTGTCTGTCTTTCTATAGCTTACTCTATTCGCTTCTTATATCCGTCAATTTTCAAGACATAATTTGCAAATGATTAATTTTCATATACTAGAGATCTAGCGAAGAAGATAAGTGGGAATTTATTGAAACGCCAACTATTCATATATTTATATATACATATACATATATATATACATATACATATATATATATATATGTGATTAATATATATATATGATTCGTTGGCTAGTGAACATATGTCAAAAATTCTTCGTAACCGCTACAAGCATTAGTAGCTTTAGATAATCCTGCTATTGTATATAAATATTGTACGTAAAAATGAACCTCGGGAATTTAAGTCTGATGACTTTAGCGGCAATGTAACTGCTGAACGTTTTCCAATCTACCATTTCATATCATTTTAAGAAAATCTTATCTTCCAAAGGACGGAAGTGCACTATCGAGATGTCTATCATTAAGTGGCACGTCAGCCAGTAATGTTGTAAGGTTTTCCATAAACCACAAATAATGAACTGCCCTTAGATGTTCTTCGAATATAAAGGGACCAATGAGACGGTCGTCAATAATACCACACCAAATATTTACCGAAAATCTCTCTTGAAAATGTGATTCCCTAGTTTTCCGTGGATTTTTAAGTACCCTACAATGTGAATTCCTGGTGTTATTGAAAGCCTTTCTGGTGCAGAAAATTTCATCACTAAACAATATTTTCTGACAAAGCCTTCGGTGTCTTACGACTAAATTGAAGTCCTAATTCGTAGTTGCTAGGTTTTAAAGTTTGTACAGGTAGGATATGGTACAGGTGCAAACAGAAATTGTGTTAAGTTCTTAATATTCTCATGCGGCATTCTCGTGCAGCCTAAGTTAAACCTGTTCGCTTTTCTTCGGACACTAGAAGAATGTTACGTATGAACTATATTAAGCATTGCTTTTTTTTGAGCAAGGTTTTGTTGCCCGGGATGTTCAGAAGTGGCTGCAGGATTTGCCTGTTTTTCGTAAACGTCGATGGACATTGCTAAAGACAGTTCTACAAAGTAATTTACGAGTTGGAAATCGTCAACAATATTCACCAATTCTCGCTCGGACATTTCCATTGCACAATCCATAAACAAATAGTTGGGCAGCGAGTACTATTTATGATATAGTAAACATTCTTGGAGTTTTATGCTATATGCTTCTGGGTTTCCGCCTGGAACCGCGTCACTAGTATATCTGGCGACGTTTCCCATTTGTATGGGACATCTTCAGGGCTGAACTATTGCACTGAAACTGGGTACGAAACGTCGGCAGATATACTAGTGACGCGGTTCCAGCCCGGAAACCCAGAAGCAGATAGCATGGACCACGACCGCGGAAGTCTATGTACCAAATTCTTGGAGTTTCTCTCTACCGTGTGTCCATATATAAAAAATGTGGTCCCCGGCTTAGATTGATATTTAGCCATCTTCAATTCTTTGGTTATACGAAATGCCAGTAATTCATATGGTGACCTTGAAAGTATGAGAGTGATTATTTCATGACCCTGCAGAGAGGAAATGGAAGTATCTTTAATGTACCTCCTTATATCTATAGAATTATCAATATAACAATCAATGTTTTCACATTTTCAGGAGGTTACCTCTACTCTACTCTAACTAAGGGGTATTCACTTAAGTATAAGGAGAAGACGTGAAAAACGTTCCTGGACTTCAGCAGCTGGATTCGATTCCAAAATTCACTACGTGATAAGCTAGTTACTTACCAGCTATCAGCCAATTAAAACGACCTTTTGAAAGATCGGCAACATAGATGTCTAAATAATGGTACGGCACTTGTACGTATCTGAAAGGGTTATTCTTCATAATTCATATTTGCATGCGTAATATACGTGTGTGCGTACACGTATATTACGCAAATAAAGTCATTTTGTTTGATAAAGATTTATTCTTTCAATTTGGCTTTTCTATTTTGTAGGAAGGATATTTTTAATTTTTTATGGAACTCGTTGCCATGCTAAACCAAAACAAAAAAAAAATTTATGGTTAGTAAATTGAAAAAAGATTTTTAGGATAATTGCCCCAGAGAATATATTGGACGTCTGCATGTAGAAAAAGCTCATCGTGAAATACGACCTAATGTCGACGTTCGGAAATATTTGTATTTCTGTTCAGGGACATACGTGTATTATAGAATATTGAACGAGGAAATAATAAATTTCATTAAGAACCGTAGTGATCGCTTAGAAAGAGCTTAACAGGCTGTACAAAAACAATTTTGTAGTAGTTATTCAGCTATTTTATACGCTGAAAAGATCGCCATTTTTTTTTTAATTAGTGAATGAAACTAATGTATTTGAGTTTTCGCTCTCGAAATCTCAACTATTAATTAGTCTTTATTTCTAAGTTAAAAGAGAAATTGCTGTCTTAGTCTCTAAAACCGAAAATATATTAGGTCTCTTAATTTATAAAGTGAAACTATCTTGTAATTGCAAGAAAAAGTGATAACTGCCAAAAGTTCTTCTCTACTGTGTATAAAAAAATGTTAGTCAATAAAAAGCCTTATCGAATCCCACCATACGAAGTTTTGTCATTATTTTAAAATATCGGTAACAATATATGTAAATATATATATACATATATTGAGATGTAGTGGATTGTCTTATGGTCGATGAGAATATATACTTTTCTGTTGAATTATCTTCCATATTAACGCAAAGGTGGAGTAAATTATTCAAATATTATTCGTATATTTATCGACATGTATTAAAATCCAAGTAGATCAAATATATGAAAATGCGTAAGTAGTACTATAAGAAAAATACAATAGAAGCAAATTCAGAGGACTTCATCCTATAAGTAAATTAGGAGCTGCAAAAGTTAAATGAATCAAAGTTAGTCCGAAGAAAACGTTGAATGCACGTTGTAATCATTCCTTAACATTACTAAAATTGGGACACCAAATATATGTATATTGACTTCAGCTATTTAACAATAAAACTGTTAATACTCGTTTTCCAGATATGAAAGTTTACGTACACGTTAAATATTGTTGTGCATGAGTCTACGAAGGTTTTTAAGTTGGTACAACCAATTTTCGACAGATGGCGCCACTCTTATTCCAATTGGAAATTTTGCAAAACAATTAATGGATATTGGAAATGAGCGAATGCAAATTGATGAATCTACGCAATGTATCATCTTGCCAGCAAACTTCTGTAAGATCACGGAAAGCATAGAGAATTGGTGCAAAAAGTTTTCCCAAACATTGCACAGAACTACAAAAATCATCAGTGGCTCTGTGAGCGTGCTATATTAGCGGTCAAAAACATCGATGTCAATACTATCAACTTCATCATTCAGAATGGAATACCCGGCGAAACGACAACATAATTCCATCGATACTGTGGTGAATCAAGTTATCAAGTTACCAACTATCCAACTCAATTCTTGAATTCGCTTGATTTGCCAGGCATGCCACCGCACGTTCTTGCATTGCAAATTGACGTACCCATCATTCTTCTTCGAAACATAAATCCACCACGACTTTGCAAAGGAACCAGACTCTCAGTTAAGAAAATGATGAACAATATTATCGAGGCAACAATTTTGACTGGAAAATTCAAAGATGAAGACGTACTGTTGCCACGTAACCTAATGATATGCCATTCGACAGATATGCCACTCGAATTCAAACGTTTGCAGTTCCCGCTACGACTAGCTTTCGCAACGACTATCAACAAAGCACAAGGACAATCGTTGCAAGTGTGTGGATTAAATTTGGAGAATCCATGCTTCTCACATGGGCAGCTCTATGTGGCCTGCTCGCGCTTCGGAAAATCTTCTGATTTATTCGTTTACGCACCAGATGGAAAAACAAGAAATATTGTGTATTCCACAGCACTTCAATATATATCCAATCGAAACGAAACGCTGCAATGTCACAATTTTTTTAAAATAAACAAAATCAATGAAATTACTTAAAATGAATTGAATATTTGTGTAATGTCTTTCCTTCAAATTTATTTTAGTTGGTGGCATAGGAAAGCGCGCAGGGTACAGCTAGTAGTCTATATAATAAGAAATGCCGATTAATATTTCTACCAAAAAAGGTTAATTGAAAAAATAAATATACTATTACAAAGTACATCCTATACATCAATACGCTTATACTATTTAATATTGCGTCCGAACGTCATTGCTTTTAAGAATAGCCTCATAGCAATTTCCCGTACTTGCGATCTAATATTGCCATATAACGAAGAAATTTCATATACACGTTTCCCATGATGTTTCTGCTTCATGAGAACATTTGAGAACAAGCCTGATTATTAATGCAATACCATTTGGAGCCTTCTGTTTTCTGCAGAGTGTACTTCAATGTTGTCTTGTAGAACTACATCTATACTGTTACCTTTGAAATACATTTTTTCAGATCTTAGAAGTCGTTTCTGGCTCAGTTCGTGCTATGTTTAAAACACCGGTAAACGCGCTCGAAATTCTTAAGCTAGGTGTTAAAACAAATTCTGTCATGTTGACCATGCCTCCTTTTCATGTGACTAGGCTCAGAAAGATTACTCACCTGTAAAGACAAAGCCGGGACAATCTGTTGTAATCTTCTTATGTCCAGATCACGCACTATTGTCGATATTTATCTAAGAGCAGCGGTTTAATTACTGTGCTACGATAAGCAACATCGTGTTCGCCAAATCTGATAATTGCGTGTTCTTGGCTACTACGGATTGCCGATGACGAAGTGTTATTTGCAACTTTTTTTTAAAAAAACTAATAATAGCTTCATCTTGATACGTTGTTGTAGTATGGCTTCCTTCATATCCTAAAATATCACCTCCATTTTCAGTTTATTGATAATGCCTTAACCATCGTCTGTCGAAGGTCTTGTGAGTAAACAGCTGCTGTTGCGATGATTATAGCGTTCTCATAAAGGTACTGCTTCGAAACGTTTTTCATCGCAGCTCCCATTCAACAGAAACTGTTACTTGCATCATATACTCCTGCTAACTGAACTAAAACAGGTTAAGTGTATTAGAGGAAGAGTGACCTACTCTTATATAAGACAAGGAGTTTCAGTTCAGTTATCCGTTGTGTGTGACTCAGAGAGAGCGAGAGATCTACTCTTTCAGTCCCACCATCCCATTAACTTTCCTTTCATGTGATATTAGTCTGCTTTTCTTACTATACAGACTGTAGTTCTGTTTCGCATTTTTCAATGTCCCGACATATCAAACGGTTTACTTTATAAAATCTTTTTCAATTTTATATATATTTCCTCATTATCTTTTGTATAGAACATTTACTTGAGAATTGTGTTACTTGCATTATTTTATCTTTTTAATGGATCCGTCTGATGGATAATGAAGGTGATTATTATTATTATTATTGTTATTATTTAGACTCTCCCACATAGTCTCCTCTATTTTTTTGTTTGCTTTGCATCTTCAGAAACCCTCCTAAGATCTTTTCTATATTATTTGTTATTTGGGTTTTGCTCTGTATATTTTCTATGCTGTCCCATGAACAGCAAGAAAAACGGCTTGTCTAGAAAGGGTTCCACTTAACTAGTTAAAACCAAATACAAGATTTTGCGCCTCATACCTGTCAGGGGACGTTAACTACTGCACTCAACTCTTGTCACTTAAACTTGTAGTTTAGTTTGTATTTATCTCTAGCTCTACTATAACATCTATATGCTTTTGCAAATGTAAAAAATAGTTTACTAAACATTTTCAATTACACCTTGAATACGTATGTTCAAACAAATTCTCCTGACCTTATAAATCACTTAACACGGGGTTAATACTACGAGATCATTGAATGTTAGCTTAGGACATCCTAATGTTCCATATATACAACATTTAAGTGTGTCCGTTAATTGACTATTTCAACTATTGTGCGAGATATGATAGGTAATGTTTTACTTTCTATTGTGGTTGTAACAATTTAAAGCTCCTTTCTGCAAAATGTACTGCTTTATTCTATTTAGTTTTACTGTTAAAAATTGATCAAGTCTTTAGTACTGCAGCAACAGATTAACTAGCGAATTTAGAAAACCAAATATGTTTACTTTTTTTAGAAATATATCGAAAGCTAATACTTAATAACAAGATTTTTTCGACAAATAACTTTTCGAATTATTATATAAATCCATACGGCGCTTTACATAATAATACAAAAAGTTAACTTTCTTCAGTACAAATATATGAAAATCTTTTCAACCAATCGTATTTCTAATGCTATTGTCATGATTAACCCGTGAATATTGCTTCAGTAATAAAGAGTACATTTTGTATTAACCGACAGTAACAGTAAAGCATTAACAGAGATAGGCTATCTATATTGAATGATGTAATATTCGATTACTCCTTGTTTACTGAAACGTATATTAATTTATCATGTACTCTCAACCGAACTGCGTTATACGGTTCTGCACAATATTTATGTCAGCCATTTACACGTAGGCGACATACCATGTTGTGACATTACTAAAAATTATTTTGCTATTACGCAAATTTCTGAAAACTGCCATCATAAAACGAGCGAGAACAAACGTTGCACTTTGCTTATATCATACTGCATACTGTGATGATGCTATGCATTCTGAACGTACCTTTGTACAATAAAAACGAATGTTAATGAGTGTTTAATTTTATTAACTTAAAAAGTGAGTTTCCTTGCAGGGCGGCGTTTGGGAGAGAGATGGAGAGAGAGAGAGAGAGAATGAATGTGTACTAATTAGGAACCGAACAGCATAGGGCTACTTATTTAAAAAATGTACCAGACTATTGCTGATAGGCTTCCACCAGAAATCAAGAATATACATGTAAAGTAAGTGCATTTATTGACACTAAAACTAAGTCAATTGTAGAAAGGTTATTATTCGATTAAAGATTCTCTGAAAAAATCTTAAACGTGTGTACTTATGCATATGTACGCATGAATATAAAGTCGTCACGTGTTTTTTGGATATGTTTTGAAAGAGCCGAGGTGGGTCTAAGCTAAGATGTAAATCATCCCCTAGGGGCACCAGGTGCAACCCGTAGTCGGTCAGGAAGAACTCTAGATGGGCGGACTAATCAAAAATCAAAAAGCCAAATGTAAAGTAGAAATGATTTTACGAGAGGTTCTTAAGATGCAAGGAAAGAAAATCAACAATATGGAAAAACATGCCAAGAAGGGAATGATGAACAATCTATACCGATAAACATATATAAGGCTGTGAAAATCAACACTATAGAAGAAATTAGGCGAGCTGGAATAAAGCCAAAGGGTAACAGCTCATGAAACGAAGACAAGATCATATAGGAGTCAAAGGATCTGAAAGGCTCCAGAGAGATGAGGACCACAATATATATCTGAAAAGGTTGTAATGGCTTACGCTTCATGGTCACTTCAAGTAATCCCTAATCTCTCTGTCTCTCTCATATTTCTCATATTTTTTTCATATTTTTTGTGATGTACAGATTGAATGTATTATTGAGAGTCTGTATCACTTATTTATTTACACACTTCTTCTTGTATTTTAATGACTAATATGCACACTTGTGTCCAATATGAATAAATACATTATCATTATTAGGATATGTGACATTACTTTTTGTCATTTGTGAGTAAACGATTCCAGTGAGAAAAAGTATTGAAGCGAACAAGAAAAGTAAATTAAATGTTTGAACAGAATACAATGGAGCAAACAAAAACTGAGCATATCCCTTATCGACAATCAAATAACAGGAAGTAATTTGCCACTTCTTTATACATTTTGTAGTTTAATGTGAATATTACATACTAAAAGAACTTGAAAAATGAAATACATGGATATATAGTAGCGGCGGGAATACTGTAAGATAATATTAATGCAGATAGGTTTGGAACACAGAGACCTAAAGGCTGCTAAGGAAGCGGTAAACTTGATATGTGACCACTAACTAAAACGAAGAAAAGCAAAGCGAATTCGATAGAAAAGCATTATGAAGGTGATAAATAAGAAAGACCTCTGATAAGACAAACGCAAAATAGAAGGAAATGTAAAATTGACTTCGAACAATTTTGGAAAACATTTTAACATTACAAGAACTAACATAGCAGCTAGTGTTATGTATACTTTATACATTCATAAATATTCTTAATTTTAATTTAATGTGATTAAACGGCAATCGCAATAACAGGTATTTTAAAATTTTTATTGTTCAAGTTTTTTCACACTATACTACAATGAATCTTTCTTATATAACTTGTGTACATATTTCATGGACGTATTTCATAAAGTTTATTTAATATTAAACACATTAAAGGATATACTTTTTACACAGAAGAACATTTTTGAGGAGGTGTCATTTATTGGAAAATTCCACCACTAACTAGAAAAATGAAAGGAACTAAATTAAAAATGAAACTTTCTTTCATATTATCTCAGTTTTCAGTTTTAATTAAAAGTATAGTCAGCGAGCAGTACCTTAGTTATATGGAATCATTAGCATAATGATCATAATTGAATTAATTAAATACTCCAAACTTACATAAGGATGAAAAAACATCCAATATATGCATAAAATTCAGGTTCACTTTGAAATTTTATTTAGTAAATTCTGACTAACGTATACTATGTTTGAATTAATAATAAAATTAATATATGCATATTTAAAGTGTAAAATTCTAGTACAGTTAGTAATAAACTCATAATTTAATGAATGCGTATTTGTTATAAGAGTTAGTAACTTTCGATATACAGAAGTATTTATAAAAAGTATTCTCAGATAAAATTATGAATAAATGATCGTATAACTAATAATTTAACAATAATATAATAATAACAAAAGATATACAGTATTATCTAATGGAATTATTCCATTACAAGTGATCCACACAATGCAATCTTTGAGTTGATGAAATTAGTTTAGATTATATTATCTAAGGTGGCCATAAAACCTATGGCTCTGTGGTTTCAGATATTGTCCTCATATCTCTTCCGGAATCTCTCGGCTTTTCTGCATATACCTGTCAAAGGTGGCCTACATTTTATTTTTTTTAGTTTCTATCCAACATTGATTCTGTCATAGCAAACTTTGCACTTAAGTTTTAGAAGTTGCACATCCGATGTTCACTTTCTCCTTACTGATACCCACCCTATCAATACTCCTGATGAGCGTGTAAGACGAAATGCAAAGAAGTTGCACACTCAGGAAAACGACAACTACCACATTTGCTACGGTCGCGTGATTTTCGACATAATATTTTACGCTTTAATTTGGGTTTAGCTCAAGTACCTCGGGAGCTATAGTTCTTGTATTCACACACAAGTTCTGATCCGCTGAGGGCGAATTCTTAGAAAGTTCACCATACTTGCTTCATTATCTAATCGCTTCAATTCTTAATTGGTTCTCCTAAATTGCTTCTTTCCCACCTTATTTTCATCAGATACGAAGATCGTTGGGAGTCCAAGGAACGACAAGGAGTTGGTATAGCTTCAAACTCTTTTTGTGGTGCGTCAGAAAACTGCCTTCCTAACCATGTCGTCTGTCAAACTTCAGCCCGTTACGTTTATTAATATCGTTGTAACCACTGTTTAATTAAGAGTGTTTGGAGTTTTTGAAGGAATGGATAGTGTAAAATTCGTACTGTCACTAATTACTTCTTGAATGTCTTATCAGCAACAAATATTCATAATAAGACGAATAACGATTTGAAGAATCGGATTGTTTTATTTTCCACTGTTAATAAATGAGTTCATGAGTTCAAAAGTAATCATAAAATCGTTAAAGATGCAACACTTATCGGAAGTCAACTGTCTGGTACTATACTTAACATTGTTGATAAAATCCGTCGTTTTAAAATATCTGGACTAACTTATATATCATTAAGAAACGGGCAGCATACATTTTGTTTGGGATAAAAATGACACCGACTGGTTACTATTGATTAGAAACTAGTGAGAATACAAATGTCTCATATTTGAAGCGTTTTCGCGTTTGGTTTTATGCTCCGACTTTTAACCCCAAATCAGACTTGGATTCATACGCCCGCAACAAAACAATAATATAAACATTGACAACACAGCGAGTTTCCTCATTTAGCAAGGGCGATATGGCTGTTCCATCTGCAGAACAGAGAACGGCTTCCATTTTTCTAAAGGAAAAGATATTATTTTTGATTATCATCCAAAACACCAAACCAAACTGTAAGTATTTTAGACAAACTAAAGCAAACATAATATACTTCACACAAATGTTATTACCATAGCAAAAATTGACGGAGTAGGCATTAATTTGTTATTGCACTCGCCTTATTCACTAGATTTAGCACTGTCCGATTACCCTTTATTCGCTTAAAAAATACCTTGCAGCTTAGAACTTTTAAACAACGAACGATGTTAAAGTTGCTGTGGATGCTTATTTTAAGGAAATCTAAAGTTCCAAATCTTATTAAGGCGTAGAGGTCTTCTGGCATCACAGTTTCATAAGTGTCAATGTGGCAGGGGATTATGTTTAAAAGTAAACACAATTTCGAAAAGCAAAGGTATTTTCTATTTATTTCTACGTAATTTTCCAGTCCACTTTCTAATGATCCTCCTCAGTATCTCTGTTGAACATACTTCCAATAGTATTTGTTTAGTTTTGACTTAAGGTTCATGTTTCACATGTATGTATATGTGATTAATAGTTCTACACAGTCTGTCGCAGAGAAAACCGAACTTTTTTAAAATAAAAACAAAAGCCTACTATTTTGGTAAAATTCATTTATTTTATTCAAAGTAGTCACATATGGCTTTATATTGAAGCCAAACATGACCACTTTGAATAAAATAAATGAATTTTACCAAAATAGTAGGCTTTTGTTTTTATTTTAAAAAAGTTCGGTTTTCTCTGCGACAGACTGTGTAGTTTTGCATGGTTAATTAATACGTCGAATGAATTTTTAAGTTCATCTTTAAAGATGTTCTTCAAGATCCCTGTCGACGCTTCTTAACGGCTTCGACGTCGTCATAACGTTGTCCTTTCATCGGCAAATGTAGCTTGGAACACAAATCATAGGGGGTGAAGGTTTCAGAGGTTTCGCTTTTTTGCTGGTATGTATGATGTGAATATTTCGTTCCCCACTTTTAAGTATGATGACCCTCTTCGAAACGCGAATATTTTCAACATTTTAATACAAGTAAATAAATAATTATTTGAAATAGACTATTTTCTCTATTTTCCACATTAAAGTGTTGCTTTACTCATTACAGGCCAGCTTTCTTCATTTCGCTTTCAATTTCGTCTTTCTTATACCGTCGATTCTTCAGGAAGGTTTTACGTAGACTTCTTTTAATCGCAAGTATTTTTCTTAAATTTCTTAATAGACATTTGCCTATTTTTAATGCCCCGAGCAATAATTCTGCCTTAGTACTTAATTGTTTTGCGAAACACAAATCTTATATGAATTAATTTAAAATAAGTTTGGTTATAACTAGTGTCTGAACAGTCTTGTATGTACACTGATTTCAAAATTATAAAATTTTCTACAATCATTTCTTTTTGGAATTTTATTAGGCAGGACGGGAAACTTGGGCTTGATTTACGAGTCCATGTTAATAGAAGAATTGTCAAATATGCCACCCCAATGTGGCATAAGTAGTATTGAGCATTTTAGTGCTTTACTTTAGTAATACCTTTATAATTGGTATCTGGATAATTTTATATAAATTTTGGAAAGGGGTGTCTGTGTCTACGTAGGATTTATTTCGAGATTGCGTCACTAGAATTGAGTACTAATTAAATCACTAAAAATAATAAGAGAGGATATAAGGAAAATTACAACGTACGCTTAAAATGGCGCACAATATACTAAGTATACCTTCTATAGTAAAGAGTAACGCTACGCCTTTAATACTTTTCAAAAAAAATGCCGAGATCCAAAAGGATTCTCCTTAAATACGAACACATAATTTGGACAGCGATAACTCAATATATATTCGTATTCAATAGCTTTTACTAGATATTCATTTCTTCAAGATAATTTGTTTTAAAACTAATGTAATGAAAGAACGATATAGCATCTCGAAGAGTGGAAGTAGTGTGCCTTACGATAACGCTTTCACCCCTGAAGTAAGACTTGCCTGCAATCTATATTCGACAGACCGTCATCTAACAAGCTATAAAATCCTTATAGATGCGAACCAAAGTACCAATACCAATTGCAAGTACGAAAATATGTAAACGTTAGCTGTTATTGACAAACTTCTACGATAAGCTCAACAATAACAATAACGATACATATGGATGGCAAAGCAAAAGTCTAATACGGTACCTATTGGCAATATAATAAAAGAAAGATATTCACATATAAGAAGAAGGTTCCAAATTAATACCCAACATCAGTTTCAGATTAATGAGAAGGAATAAAGTTATTATAAAATATACGACGAAAGCACAAGATCATATATGGTATGGAAAAACTATAAATAATAATACCTCTTAAAAAAGCAAGAATAATCGCTACACAAAGCAAATTTTAATATAAAAGAATGGTTCAAATGATGTGAATTCCTTACGCTTAACAAATTAATTTATAGAGTAATCGATACAACTGGATAATAAATACGACGTAGCTGGGAAAATATAAGTAATATGACTGAGAATTGTTAATTATATTTTCGTAAGAATAAATGCAAGAGACTTAAAAATAGAACATAGTTAATCGGACTTACTAAAAAAGTATATAATACTATGGTTATCGATAGGATATAAAAATGACAAAATTATTAAATCGGAAGCATCCTAATAAGCTTAAAGTATCTAGTAATATTGTTACTTAGAGATTTAGCTTCACCTGGAATTAACTTTTATTGTCAGAAATCCAGTTTCTCTAATAAAGACCTGACCGTAATTTCTCATACAAACCATTCGTGGATTTTACGCCATGGTATTGCACCTTCCGATGTCACGGTTATTATCTTAAGTGGGTATTTTCATGAAGATATAATAGATATTCAATTATAGGAATTTTTGATCAAGATAATAATGGTGTTTCTTAAGCTACATGAACTATCGATATCGATAACTATGGCTTGATAGGTGATAATGTGAAACCATGTTGACATTTCTGTTCAGTTAGGTTTGGTAAATCATCGTGAATCTTTTAACGCCAGAACAACGCTTCGAAATTGTGGAAATTTATTTTGAATAAACAAATAGTTCTCGATGTTCATAGAGCACTTCGTTCATTTTACGGTCAACATAATTGGCCTAGTGAGCAAGTAATTCGAGCAGTTATTGATCGTTTTCGCACTAATTTTGCTCTTCTCGTTTCAAAACCATCAATACAAAGAAACGTGCGTACCGAAGAGAACATTGCTGCTCTAGCACGAAGTAGTGAAGAAGACGCCGAAATGTCGATTAGTCGTCATTCTCAATTTGTTGGCCTTTGTCTTTCGACTATGTGGAAAATTTTAGGTAAGGATTTTGGCTAACGTGCCTATAAAATACAACTCGTGCAAGAATTGAAGCCAAACGACCATTGTTTGCCTCGCATTTTTGCTGATTGGGCTCATTTGAAACTGGCCAAAGATGAGCATTTTTATCAAAGAAATGTGATTAGTAATGTGTTTAGTAATGAAGCTCATTTCTGGTTAAATGGCTACGTCATTAAGCAAAATTGCCATATTTGGAGCGAAGACAATCCCCAAGTTAACGAATCACCATTGCATCCATTAAAATTGACTGTTTGGTACGGTTTACACCCTGGCGGCATCATCGGTCCTTATTTGTTTCGAAATGTGGAAGGAGCTGTCGTGGGTGAGCGCTTTCGAGCTATGCTGACTGAATTTTTGTTTCCAAAAATTAATCAGCTAAACATCGACGATATTTGGTTCCAACATGACGGCGCAACTTGCCATACAGCGCACTTAACAATAGATTAATTGCAAAATCAATTTGGTGACAACTTTATTTCCAGAAGTGGTCCTGTTCACTGACCCCCTCGTTTGTGCTATTTAACGCCTCTGGATTACTTTTTATTGGTCTATGTTAAGTCATTGGTTAATGCCGACAAACCAGCAACTCTAGAAGCATTGTAAGCCAATATTCAAGCCACCATTGACGCCATACATCCAGATTTATTGGAAAAAGTAGTCAATGTAGTCTGATCGAATGGAGCATGTAACTCGTAGGTGCAGCGGACATATGCCTGAAATCATATTTACAAAATAAATGCCATGAAATTATCTACCAGATTATAATAAAAAAAATTTCGTTCCAACAATATTTCTATCTTGTATTATCATTTTAAGTTCTCAAGCTCTTAAAAAAACACACTTTACAATAAACAATCAACATTCCAGACAGTAAGGAATTTGCATTAATTGGAAGCGTTTAGAGATTCTCTAATTTTTAACAAAATGGATAATAAATTGTAAACATGTATTTTCCGACAGAAATAGTATATTCGATTATATAAACAACCGCGCGACACGAAAAACAATGGAAGGAATGTACAGCCATATTTATGGAGCTTCATTTACAAATAAATATCATCACAGAAATTATTATTTCTACTTCACCAGCCATTAGTTCGTGGCTAAGTAATTGCGAATTTCACTGATAGATTTAGTTATATGTTTAGGATATTTACTTATTCGGAATGTCAAACCAATATTATTGTTTTATAGTTGGTATTTTGTATGTAGCTTCTATTTGACAGTGGTTAGAAAATGGAAAACCTAAACACAGTGCTATATATAGTAATGAAACCTTAAAGAATAGTATTTCCAAATTGCTTCCTTATATTTCATTCTGACAATTTGTCACATAATGATGTCAAACCTTCTTGTTGATAATCAAAACCTTAAAGAAACCCGATACAACACACAAAATGCATTGAAAAGTATTTAAAATAATTCGGCCACGAAAAAGTCTTGAATTGTACGTTTCTGGTGAACTTGAGGAAATTCACTTAATAAAATGCAAAATCTATTCGCTTATGGAACATAATGAAAACTACCCATTTTCGTAATGATTGAAAGCAATGGGAAATAACAATAGAAGATCGTGAGTGGCCAAGCCAGGGGAACCAGAATAAATAATATTTAAACTCGAAGAATGGTAAGAACCAATAATGTTGGCAATCTCAAACAAAAGTCAGAAGTCAGAAACGTAAAATTATGATGTTACCTTACAATCGATTGCTGATAAAAATGGACAGTACGCTACTGAGCAAAAGTATTTCATAACATAAAAAAATATTTTTTATTTTCTTTAACAAAAGCAATAATTGCTATCTAGAAAGTTGAATTTTAATATTACGTTATATTATGTATAAAACTTCATTATTTGAAGAAACAAATGAAACGAGCATGAACAAAAGAAAGAAAGAATAATTACATACCGTTTATTACCATTCTTTAAAATACGGACCAGAGGTTTTATGAATAAAATTGTAGATTCCCTAATGCAGTGCAAAATAACAAAAAAAAGAAATTCTTGTAATATGTTACAAACAGCGTTGGGTAAAATAACTGTGTTTAAGTAATATTTTAATTTAATTTAATTTAAATCTCAAAAAATACTCACAAAACGACATATAAAATCCCTTTTTGAAAAAACAAACTAATGCCTTTAGATAGGTGCATATGTATGTACTCAAAAAAATTAAACTCTAAAACTATTCAAATAAATTCCGTCACATAAACTAGGTAAATATTCAAACAAAATGGAAGGTTTTAGAACGGGAATGAGTTGTTGTATCACTTCTGGACAAGTGGATCAAATAATTGATTCAAGGCAGATGCTTTTTTCGTGCCGGGTTTATTGAGGTAATGTTCATAAAAGGAAAGGTTCTGCTAAAGCCTCTTCTTACACGTATTATCAATTGAAAAAGGTCTCGAACTCTGAACGGACGAATTTTTGTGGTTCAGAATTATAAAAAGGACCGAAGATATACGTGCTTTCAAATACACTCTACGAAAAATGGTGTGTTAACAAAGAGAAGTTGGGCAAAATAGAATAACGACATGCGGGCACATGTACACATCAAAAGCAGAAATATTTCTGCCTTATAAAGCCCGTGATTTTTATATTCGATGATATTCGGAATATGTAAATTTACGAGTAAATACGTTGTTAGAGAAGTGACTGTACAAAATAATGTATTTACATGTCACCGTTATAAATACAAAAGCAAATATATTTTGCAAGGGACAAAATAATACAAAAGCCTGTTTTAATTAATGAAATAATGGAATTTTCTTCTATATATCATACTAAGAAGTATTGGACAGGAATTTAATGAAATATAGTAATATAAACAACAACATAATTTTCAAATCGATTAAATTAATTTAATCAAAATTTATGATAATTACCTTGCCATTGGTGCTTGCTCATCAGTATTGTTCCCTAAAGCATTGTAACCATTTGACTTATTAAGCATTTCCCCAATATCACTTACTGCACCCAATCCAATAACTTTGTTTCATGTATAAATCTATTGAGATACAGAGTATTCTTTAACAATTATGTGGTTTTATTGTACAATCTGCAATTAAGGTATCCAGTGTACTCGCCTGCTTTAGTCGAAAGTTATCTTCTGGGGGTATGCTTTTTAAGCTAGTGCTTTAACGAACACAATTCCACAGCTTTTCTAAAGGCTTGGTTCACCAATAATGGTTTTACCATGTTCATTTTTGAATCTGTTCTCCAACAAGTTGTGCATTGCGTAGCATACTATTAGAGCCTTTTACGATTTGTATATATTTCAAGGTTGAACATGAACAACATTCAATAAATTGTGTCTTCATTAATTATAATTTCCATAAAGTTAGTGCTTGTCTGTTAAGGTAAAATACTTTTCCATGAGATTGGCTAAAGAGTCGAGACAAATATTTCATTCCTGGCAAATTCATCTTGGAATGTGAAATGGATGAAGAGATGAATGAATTTTCTATCAAAAACTAAAAATCCTGGTGTTATTTGTTATCTTTCATACAATATTTATTACTTTTCTCCATTCGCTGTTCTTTTTTGTATTATACAGGAATTTAATATTAACAGCTTCTCTTTAATATCTACGAAAAGGATCTGTTTTCGTTGTTGAAAAACTTTCACATATGTCAGCAGATGATTTAATGATAATTTCGAATATTAACAGTATAATTAATGTATTTTGTCTTCAATAAATGTCACGGTGATACGAAAGTAAAAATGTTGAACTGTGTCCTAGGCTGGTTAATATTGTAATCAAACTTGAGGATTTTGGAATTATATTTAGATTCTTTAAATATCTGTCCTTTACAGTTGATGCTTATATATGAATGGAATTTTTCATTCCGTCGTATGGTTTTCTGAGAAGCCATGGTTTTATAACTCTCGAACTCTCTTATAAGCTCGAAGAAATGATCCAAAATAATGTAGATTTCCTTTGCGTACCTTCTAAAGCTTGCTTTTTGAACTTCCTGAAAAAAACTCGAATTGCACACATTCATTAACAGTAAGTCCATTCATAACGTTTTAGTATTGGATAAAAGTCAAATTTCTGATTGCCTTCAAAAACGTAGTTTCTCTTGAAGCTTTCAGTTGTATTTTTTTTAAAAAAAGTTTTTATATGATAATTAGTAAACCTGACGAAAGAGGGTAGCACCAATACAGAAGCTTTTTTGGTTTTCAACTTAGCTATCCCTCAAAACATAACTCAAAATTTGCGTTAATTCCTATCGTAATAACACCTGTCATAATAAAAGAGTACGTGATATAGTGCTAGATGACTGTCGTAAAAATTACGTGTCTATATTTGTTGAATGAGAATTACAAATGCAAATGAAAAGACATCTCAGCCTCCAATTTAGTGAAGCTAAGATACCCGAAATAATGAAGCAATCGAAACAATGGACCGAGACTGGCACAAAAACTCCGATAAAGATTATGGTTACTGTCTTCTGGAACAACAATAGAAATCTTGTTTTCAATTATCTTCAAAAAATTAAACCGTAATAGGTGAATTCTATTCATCCCTTTTAGATCAACGCTTTTTCTACAGAATAATATGTGTTCAGATTTAAAATATTTCAATAACAAGAATTTATGAATTACATTTTGAATGCTTTTCATGTCAACTTATTCTCCAGATATTGTCCCTTATACTTTTTCCTTTTCCCCACACGAAAATCCTTGGTTCGATGGAAAGATATTTTATTATTATGAGGATGTAAATAAAACCTACTTTTCTAAACGAATGATGACTTGAATGTCGATAGAATAATTGTAACCAAAAGTCTAAAATAATTTTAATTAATTGCTGATTCACTAGTTCATATGTAATCGTAGGTAGATGAAAATTTTAAATATCAAACATTATTTTTCAACCGCTTACAAAACTGTTTCCTTTCCTAGAATGACCTTTACAATATTTAGATGAAATTAAATGAAAGCGGATTCTATTTTGTGAATTTTGTAATTTCATATATGTAACCATGTGGAATATATTAAATTAGGTTTTTGAAATGCTTTGATTTAATATTGTTTATGTGCGAATAAATGCACAAATACTTATAAAATATAAACCGTGTTTTGTATGTATAGCTTAAATGTCTGCTCAAAGAAAAATTTTTTAAAGTGACAAAATTACAGACAACGTTATCAATCTAACCCAAAATAGTCATGCAAATGCATCATAATATAAAAGTTTCCGAATGCTAATTATCCTAATTACTATTTCGAGCTCACAAAAGACAGCTTTTTAAATTTTCTCTCCATGAATATTCAAATTATGTTGTTCGTGCTAAAATAAGAATAACGTATTTTTGTTAAAAGATTTTTCCGATTCTCTTTCTTCCGAAGTTTCCTATTTCGTACGTTCTTTACATTTTCATTAAGCAATTTAATTTCCAACGAGTTAGGATTTTATATACAATGTCTCAAATTACAAAATCCATTACAAGAATTAATTTCTAGAGCCATTGTGTTCCGATCAAATAGATATTTTACTGCGGTTCTAGTGTACTTCATCACTTTATCAGCTTACGACAAAATATAAGTACACATATATGTAATTTGTAAGTAATTAGCTTAAAGTAATTAAAATATATATTTTTAAGAAAGAAATTTTTCTATTATTTGAGAAAAAAGTAGTTCACAAGTTGAACTGAATATATCTACAAGTTTCAGTAATAAATGTAGTATTTTAATCATATATATATATATATATATATATATATATATATATATATACAATTTCGTTCTTAAAAATATATATTTTAATTACTTTAAGCTAATTACTTACAAACTTATTAGAAGATTCTTAAAATATGTCTCATGGATAGACGTAATAATCTCAATGGACATTAGGAGAAAGCTGTAAGAAGTAAAATTGGACCAGAAATGTAATTACATAAGTTTTTTCGACGGACTTAAATTCCTTGTCTTAACTAATAAAACGTAAGTTCGCTTCACGTAGATCTAATGAATGGAATCAATCATCTCACATTGTTATTTATTATGTATTACGTTAATTATGCATTGCGGAGCATTTTGATAGGCAATTAAAACACTTGTGTGGAAAGGAATTGCATGGTACTCGTGAAGGCCAAAGTATCATTTTTACAGAGGCCACTAATGAGTAGCTACATGAAGACCAAAAACTAAAAAAAAATGAAGTTAGCAGGCTATTAAGTAACATAAAGATTTACATGTATAAGTAGCACGAAAACTATGTGAATCAAGCTCAGTAACCCATAGTCTAAAATAAGATCAATCTCTTATTTTAAGTCTAAAGCACCGATCATCATAAAAATAATGGCAGTGGATCTTTAAAGGTAGATTAGGGCACGTAAAGAAGCATACGATTAATGAAAAACAGGACGGACTGGCTAGGTAAGTTTCGCAAATGATTTTTATTAGACATTTAATATTACAAAAACGGAAATAAAAGTTGTCATGAAAAAGTGGTCTGAAAACAGATATCCAGAAATATGGAAGGACTTGCCAGCTTAGACACACAAAACGGTTCCTTATGGAACAGCTGCATATGAATACAATAGACATGCATATTAAGGTCGAAATTTCTGGTAAAGATTAATACGTAGAATAAGAAAATCTGACGATTTTCTCCAACCGACGAGCAATTGCGCTAGACTCGTTGCATATAAACTCAATACTGACAGGGGATCGTGCATACGTTCTTGTAAGTTCAGTAATTTCAAAAAAGTGGCGATGGCCTTTAACAGGGAACATGAAGGCTCTAGGACTAATGAAAAACATCAAAGCAGGCAAAATGTTTTAGGGACCAGTTTAGTTGATACTATATTTGATAAGGCATTCAAAGCTCAATAAGTAGATGAGTAATATGAATTTTACCACAAAAAACGAATGTACATTCTGCCAAGTAGAAAACAAATTCACGATCCATGTACAATGTCAATACTAGAGCTTGGCAAGACCTTTATTTTTTGATGTTCTGGAACTAAACTCTAATTAAAAGAATTAAACTATAAATTGACTTTAACGAGACAATAACGACTACAATAGATCTTTGAAGATTGCAGTAGAATAGATTCGACGGCTACCTCAGGTAATTTAATCTAATCTGCATTTGAAATAGAACGTACTAAATTTCCTTGTGGTAAGTATAATGCTTACACTACTGTGATTGCGGCACCATCATTTAGGTGCTATAGCCTAAATGATGTGCAGAACATTACTGGGCAGCGACTTTAACGAGAACTCGGCAATACACTGTTTGTCGAAAGAGAGAAAATATTTTTATTCCACTAATGATGTGATTAATATGGTACTGAATTGGGATTGTTCCAGCTTGTAGAAGATATATTTGTTATTATGATATCCAATCAAAATGAAATTGTAAAATATTAATTTGACATTTGAGAGGTAAAAAAACGTTGGTAGACACGAGTTATTGCCTAATAATAAGGTTACCTTTCGGTTCCCTTTTTTTCCATTTTATCGTTAAATTCATTTAACTAATGCTTAAAAATTTTCTATATCATTCAAGCCATTCTATTAAGGTAACAGTCAACACGGAAAGTTTTATTATGAACCGTGGAACACCTATCTGATTTTTTACCTTAATTAGTATATTCCCTTTTAATATTTCTAATTTAGCTCCACTGGGTAATAATAATCAATTTCATTAAATTAGAACTCAATTTAACTATTTAATTTTTGGTAGCTGAAATAAAATAAATGATTGATAATAATATGTGTTAATTTATTGAGAATTTTTAATATTAAATTAAAACAAAATCAAATATAAATAAAATAGATAGACAATATATTGAAGATAAATATTAAGTGATTATAATCTATTACTTTATAGACATAAACAATGTAAATAAGCTGTATAAATGAAGGCAATGGCTTATTTAATAATCAATTGCTAAATTTTAAATATCTACATAAGTAAGAAATAGTCAATAGCAAATACATATATAATATATATGACTTATTAAAGAAATCAATAGATTAAATTTTGATCATACCAGAAATATACATATATTGTACAATGGTTAAAAGCAACTGGTATTAAATGTCCGATATGTGTAATATGTACATTCCAATAATATTATTTTTAGAACTAAATTGCTAGCGTCTAAGAATAAAAGAAACATGTAATAAATATTGTATATAAGAACATGAATTTAGTTCATTTAACTGCTTTTTTACATATTTGTAAAGACAATGTTAGTACAAAGGGTACTAGAAAAGTTTTGCAATACAGCTTTGTTTATTTGATTTCTTCAAAGTAATTTCCTCTACACTCAATACACCTCTCCATCCTCCGAAACCAATCTTTAAACCAGTTCTGCCAAGTTTCACTATGGAGTAAAATACACTCGTTGTCCCAAGCCTGCATAAGGCCCTCATCACTGGAAAACCGCCTCCCTTTTAGTTTCATTTTCACATGCAGGAACAGTGCAAAGTCGCAGGGAGCAAGATCTGGATTGTAAGGAGGGTGCTCGAGAAGATTCAATCCGGTTGTGGTCAAATATTCAGTGCAGGCTTTGGCGCGATGAGCTGGAGCATTATCGTGATGGAGGAACTAGGTGTCCATTCTAGACTTTGGCTGCAGGTTCTTCATATATCCAATGACTTTAGGTAGGCACTGTTCAGTATACCACTTAGCTGTGAGTGCCTTCTGTGTGTCAAAAACGACGCGTTCCACAATTCCACTCGATCTGAAAAATACAGCTACGATTTTCTTCTTTACAGATCGGGATTTTCTTACAAATACGAGTGTGTCCTCATCATCAAAGACCTAAACTTTGTTTTGAACTTTTGTCGGCACATCGTAATAGTAGAGCCAAGTCTCGTCACCTATCACGATGTTGTTCACATACTGAGTCCCTTATTAAACTTTTTAGCATCTCCCGGCACCAAGTCACACGTCGTGTCATCTGCTCCTCAGTCAGTCAATGCGGCACCCAGAGAGAACAAAGTTTTTTCACGTGCAAATGATGATGATGCAAAATCGAACGAATTACTTGTGCATTTAGGCCTGAAGTACCCTCTATCTGTTGGTAGGTCACTCGCCTGCCGTCGCCAAGCACTTTTCTCACAGTAGCAACGTTTTCCTCCGTAACTGACGTTCGTGGCCTTCCCGGCCTCTCAGCTTCCTCCACAGCTAAATTTCCCCTTTGGAATTCTCTATACCATCTGAATATCGTTGTGTGATGTGTATAAACATCACTTAGTGCAAAAGTCATTTCTTCGACGCACTGGTCTATGTTTAAACCACGCACGAAATTATAACGCAAAACTGCCCTTATCTCAATTCGTGACCACGATGCCATCGCAAGCACTTTACACTCTCACTGCTGATGAATAACTGAGCCCATCGACCTGGCGCGGCGGCTACTATGCACGTATGAACATGTCTCAACATGCTGCAACAAGCAGCTTCCTATGATTCATTGTTGCATCATATTGCAAAACTTTCCTAGTACCCTTTGTATGTTAGTTTAGGAGATTAGGAAGGTGCTTTAATCACAAAGTAATGAAAAGGTATAACTTAAATCAAACGAATATCATAAATAATGGTAAAAATAAAAGTTAGTCAATATTATTTTACATAGATAATTACATTTTTTTTACAGTCAATAGAAATTTTTGCTTCTACATACAATATATTTACAAATAAATGAAAACTTGCACAACTGTGTTAAGCGATAAGAGTACATTCATTGATGCTTTAGAAAACTAATTGAATCATCTTTGTTTATAGTTGCTAGATTTCGAACATTATTTAAATTAATTAGTTGATTAATTTTATTATTTCTAATGTAAATTAATTAAAATATTTGTTTGATTGTTAATAATTTTATTGGTGTTCAATTAAAAAGACTGTTTTTAAAGTTAAGTATTTTAATCTAAAACTAAGGAAAAGTAAGATAAAAAAATCATGTTAGTTAAAAATGTTCAAGCTAAATACCTAATTATATTTAAAAAAAAATTAAATTTATTTTTAATGATTTTTTTCCGAAGATTCTTATTCATTAAATAATTCAAAACTCTGAGAGATGTTTCGTCTGAAGCAGCTTAAGAAAAAGAAAAACGGATTTCATCAAGACGTCAACGAAGAAACTATACTTCAAAGGATAATACAACGAGGCGAGATTCCTGATAAGACTCTGATTCATTTATATACATGGGTATATATTTTTATAATTATAAAGTAATATTTAAATTGTAAAATTCAAGTTTAATAAAAATTTTATTAAAATAAATCTAGCTTTTTTTAAAATATTTTTATAATTTAAATAGCATTTTATAATTATATATACATGTATACGTATATATATAGATATATTATGTTTAACAATAACAAGAAATATTATAAAGAGAATTAATCTAATAACAGGCATTTAAAGAATACAAAATCTTAACTCACTGAATTAAGAACAGCCTATATATGGATTGAATTATAAACAATTCGAAATCTTATGTATATATATATATATATATATATATATATATATATATATATATGTTGGATAAATATGTATAGTGTTACCCCATTTAAATTCTCAACACTTACTTGCAAAAGCATAAAAAAGGATATATTAATTTTTCTATAAACGTTGATAGAAAATATGTCAGAGCCTCTATATACAATATGCAAAAGCCTTATATTATTTTAAGGAACTGATAATTGTTGTAAATTTCAAATAGGTGGCAATTCTTACAAATTATTCATAGTAGACAGTAATGCTAAAAGGGAATCAATCAATACAAGGTCAATTAATATTAGGTAAAGATAAGAATCGGAAGAGAAATATCAAAAATTGTAGTTAATAAATATATCTTTCAAAATTATCACAGTAAAAATATTGAAAACTCTTTATTGTATTAGAAAAGAAGGTTAAATATTTGATATGAATTCGTTTACAAGGGAATAGTAAAATATAGAAATGCATTATGTGTATAAAATATACAATTGATTTTTGATAATTGAAAAGACAACAGGATAGTAGATAACATTATCAATAAAGTAGGAAATTTAGGAATACTACTTTATTAGCATGAGTTTTTACTGAAAAATTAAATTTATGATAAAAGTAAGTTTAGGTTATTGCTTACATTTCAAAGCATAGTTAATTGATATTTTGAATAATTGATACATGAAAAAGTAATAATGGGTTAAAATACAAAAATACTTCAAAAAACTATAGTTAATTTAATTTATTAATTATTTATATGAATAGGAAAATACCTCTTTTGTTAAAATGCTAAGCTCGTATTGGGTTATACAAAAATCCTCTTCGAACATATATGTAGAACTGGCAGTTAAAAACTGAGGATTTCGATGCAATTACTTGTCCAGTTAACATGCGTTAATTAAATAAAAGAAAAAAACAATTAATGTAGGTTATAAATAAACAGTGATAAAATATCGATATTTACAATGTTTATGAAACCAATTATATGAACAATATTATTTATTATAAGACAATCAGAGTGATAAGTAAGTGATATGTTATTAAAAGTGAAAAAACTATTAAATTAAAACTATTGTATGTGCAAACTAAAATACAATAATAACCAAGATGGCGAGTGGCAGAAATTAAATGGATGATGTACATGTAGAACTTTTACACAGGCTGAGACTGACATCTGTAATGAAACAGAGAAGAGGAAATAATAGAAGAATGAATTTATCTATTTAATATAAGCGGGAAAAATGGTACCGAAAATATTAACATAATTACAATTACAAATATGGTGGACAATGTTGAAAAAGATTAGGTCAAATCGATTTGAGTATTTAATTTTTACTAAGAATTTAAAAGAAAGTAAACGATTAACGTTATTATAATGCATAAGAGTTAAATGTTTAATTAAATTTATTTAGAAAAATACTTATTATATCCAATGTTAATGTTAATAAGATTTTAATTTATACAATATATAGTTTTTTTTTAAATTGAAAATTTTCTGTTTCACCAAGTTTAACAATCTAAATAAGCAGTCAGTGACTATAAGTAAAAAAATTTGAAATATATATCACATTTAAATATTTAAACACTATTTCACATGAATAAAGTACTACTTTGATTTATTAAGGCTTAAATAATTATTACATTATAATTAATAATATAATTAGAATTTCAATTTAAACACAGTATTAATTTAATCATAATTAGTTTAATATTAATCAAAAAGTTACATAATATTAGGCCCAAACCAACGTGAGGTTTGTTTAATAAGTTAAATTATTCACTAATTTATTTAAAATAAAACACACTTGCAACATAAATATTTTACATAATATATACATACATACATATATATATATATATATATATATATATATACAATATTATTAATATGGTGTATATAATATATACATAGAGCACATTATATGAATTATTCGTTTCTTTGACATGTTCTCTATTAGTAAATATAAACGCCAGCGTCTTTTACTGGTAAGTAATTTAACTAACTGCAAATTTACAATCTTGATAGTAATAATCCACTAATGAGTCTTTGTGCACAATAAAAGCAAAGGATAAAGTTCTCCTTTCATCCGTTCGTTAATTATCGTGCAGCAATAAAACATTTGAAAGAATGAGAAAGATAAACAAACCGAAGAAGATACAAATATACACGAACAAAGGTTAACTTTGAAGACTAAGGCAGAACAGAAATAGTACCAATAATAAACAACAGAGATGTTTCTACGTATTTTCACATACATTACTCCTATAGGGTTTTTGAATTATACGCAAGGATTGTACAAACAAGAAAGTACTACAAATGATTAGGCAGTTGGAAATTTTTAAAATGTGTAATTAGAATTGACGTGGTAGTAGTTGCTTTTAGTTTTATAGTTAAGGAAATTAAGTTTCAACATATTTACGGTTACTTAAAACAAGGATTAATAATAATGGTAATAACTCTCACACGTTTTCTAAAATTTACTATACAATACAACTCCAATCTGAGATCGGAGATTGTTCTAAAAGATATCAAAGCCAAGTTTTAAAAACGCTTTCTTTAGAGTGTAACACACGGTGTGCCCTAGGGTACTTATTTTGGGCCATGTTATTTAATCCTAATGTTAATGATTTGTGACATGTTCTAAATCTATAATGTGAGTATAGTCGCATTACTCCTATAGCACTAGTTATATTGCAGTAAGTTCTCTGGATAAATTATGCATATCAGGGCGGTTACCGATCCGCCCTGATATGCATAATTTATTTAGTGAGTTCAGACAAGAAGTAGTTTTATTTATCAACGTGTTCATCCTCTAGCTCCTTACATTTAGGCCAACGATGTTCATGTCTTTTCATTTCGTCAGAAAATAAGTTTTATTAAACTGTTCGAAATATTTGTTAAGCTTTTTCTTGCCGCAGTCAAGTTTTATGATTGGGAAAAAGGAAAAGTCTAAAGGCTTTAGAGAGAACTAAATCTGATGAATAAGTTGGATGCAGAAGCTATTCGAAAATGAGTTTTTGAATTTTTGTCACTGAAACAATCAAAGTGTGAACATGTTTATTGTTGTGAAGAAAAAGCACTAGTTTCTTATTGAATTACATAGTATTCTCGAGATCGCTTTACCTTTTCAAGATAATCTATCAGAAGAATCCCATTGCGGTCCAAAAGACTAAAAATAACCTTTCCGACTGAGTGTACACGCAATGCATTCTTCGAAATACTTGTGTCAGCTTTAGCCTATTCTTTCGATTGTTGCTATATTTTAGGTATATAGTGATGATAATAATTCAGGAATCATCATTCGTTTCTACTGGGTGGCAAAACATTTGGAATAACAACTTAGCTTCACTAAATGGAGAGCCGAAATGCGTTCTCGTCCGTGTTTATGATACACAAATAACAAATGTCGCATCTATCTCGCACATATTGTTTTCATTCAATTAATTTGGCATAATTAGACCTGCTGATCCATATGGAATATAGAGAACCTCTGCTACATCTCATAATTTGCCGAATTAATTTCAAAAAGCTATCGATTTCAAATTTAATGTTCTTGGTAAATGGCTTGGCTTCCGCGATAGAACGGTTTTTTTTTTGGCACCACTACTCGAGCTACCAACGTATCGTCCGCTCTTGTAATGAACGTCCTCAGGGTTGCTGTTAGTTGTCAGCGTTGTGTTTACGGTGGAACGGTTTCGCGGGCAATATTTGCGAGAGATTTTGTAAGCTAAGATTGTTACTATTGCAGTTCTGTTAATAGAATGTAGAATAGGTAAATCCTGGATAGAATTAATTTGAATTTCGTGGAGATTTCCAACCTGTGGCCAAACAGCGAAGGAAGGATATGACCATTATAATACTATTTGGTCTAAACGTACATATTCCTAATTTTAGATCTTTTTTCAAAATAGTTCATTGCTCTTGTAATATTCATAAAAAGAGTAATTCAGTAGATGCTAGAAGACTTTGCAGTTTAAATTAATTTTTGAAAACGTAGATTATTTTTTGTTATATATTAACTAGTAAAAATATATACTTTCATTCCGAATTTCAAACGTATTTTTGCTGGGTTGGGAATAATAAATGATTGCATTTTCATTGAAGATGCAAATTTAATAATGGGCTGTTGCTCCACGCAAACGAATTCATTTTGCTATTCGTCCTGGCATGATTCTAATAAGCTATTCTATGGACTCTAGCTGAAGCTAATCCCATGAAACTTGTGTCATATAGCTGTTATAAGTTAATTGGCGGGATAGTAAACATATCAACCATTCGATGCATTATATTCCATACTTACAGTGTTACACTTCGCATATATTACTTTCTAAAGTGTTTTAAAATTATTATTTTAATGCCGCGCTTTAATTTTCAAAACCCGTGTATACAACCTTTCGCGTTGCTAACACACATTTCAAGGAGAATTTTACCGTTACATGGTAATTGTCTGCTTCGCGTCAAACCCTAATTCCTGGAAATTACTACCTAAGCGAGTGATATTCTAGCTAATGTACGTTTTTTAGGTGCCTTAATACTTAACATTATGATTGCTTTACCATTAATTTTTACCCGATTTAATTAAAACCACGTCTCACAAACTATATCATACGTTAGTATAATTTACCACAAGTCTCTCACTAAAGTCCCATTTGATTATGTTATACTACTGTTGAGATAATTTGATTTATTTTATCCAAAATTATTTCTCTTCTGTTGATCCTATTAGATAAGATAGTAAATTACATTATATTTAGTAGAATATAACATTAAACTGATCCGCTCTACAGCAACGATCACTTTAGTAAACTACCTTTCAGGTAGAGGTAAGTCTCACCTGAGGCTTACCTGATCTCGTTTACCTGCGTTATACTGACAGCGGGACACCTACTGTGAGGTATCATTTTAATCGTCTTTCTTTCACGAATCTTCTGATTGAGTTTATTTTAATCAATACCGCGATCCCTTTCGCGTATCGTTAATTATAATCATTCTCTGCAGACCGTATTCTGTGATTGGTGCATTTCTATTTCCTTTCCCACTATTTTTTTAACCATCCTACCGTACCCCTCCGGGTAGTATAAAAAACCAGCGACGCGCTGAGTGTGTCCTCTCTCTGCATCTTGCTATCTCGTCGCCTTCATCAACAACTTGTAAGTTCTTGCTTCGCTACGCCATCTTAACCCTTGTACGCCCGTACAGTTTTGATGAGCATTAGCCTCGTGTTGCCGCGACCCATCTTCCGGTAATACAGGACAGCCACGCTTACAAGATAAATATCCCTTCGTTCTGTAATTGATTTTTCACTTCTTAATCTTTTACGCGATATTCGTCAACACAGACAAATAAACTCCATGCACGTGGTCTCTGCGAGTACATTAGCGCGTCTTTTCCTGTAATTATTAAAGCTAGTGAATTTCTCGTTTTAATTTATAACTGTTACATAAATTTTATTGAGATTAAGACAAATCTGCATTTATTTGTTGCGTGTTGATTTAATAAAGTACTTTAAGGGCATTTTTGCTGTTTTATTTTATGTTGTGCTAACCTTTTATTACAGCTGCGCCTTTATTCACGTAAGTACTATATCATTAGTTGTTTGTTCTTTTGATTCATCTGCATTTATTGCGTCGCCCGAGCTAGCCAAGCGTTCAACACAACGCAGCGATCGTAATAACAGGAATGGGAACGTAACAGCTACAACATGAGGACAGGCATTATCTTGCTAAAATGTGGCGTTATTTAGCCCTCGAACATATGGTAAAATGAGTAATTTCAGAGCTTTGTAAGTATAGTCTTTCGTTCTACGGGAAAACTCAAAAGTTGTCTTTCTTCTCTTCAACGTCGGACTTGATTACAACCATTATAGACACAAAAAAAGAATTGAGATTTGTTTGAAAAAACGATACTATTCTATTCTCATTTTCCAGTTTCCTATATTCCTGTTCGGTCCCTGTTCGTTCAGAGCCTCTTCTAAGATGTTGTCTACCCCTTCCAGATCTATTTCCCCAATAGGAAATTACTGTAGCATTATTTTTCGTATTCACTGAGTGATTTCACTAAATGCAATTCCCTCTTCATGTAGTCTAACTCCTTTCGAAATTACTTAGCTGGTGGTAATTTGGTTACCTTCGAACTTTTGGCATTTTAATACACTAACTCACAACTTTAGGCTAATAATCAAACTAAATTTATCCAAATTGCAGAAAAAAAAAACATTCTTTTTTTATTAGAGTTCTCAAACGAACAACATAATGGTTTGTTACTTCCTTGCTACTTTCTTATCGTTTATTTTTCTCAATTCAGTGAACATTTGTATTCAGTATATTCTTCAGTATATAATTCCTTATTGGAATCCATTCAATAAAAATAAATAATTAATTACAATTTATTGTTTTCGTAAATTTTATCAATAATTTTTTATATAAAGAAACTAATCCAATTTGCTACTCCTTTTATTGTAACGCACCTATATTACTTTATACTTTTTTTCTGTAATTCACTTCAAAACTTTTCTCCTTGATATCTTTCCGACATTTTTCCAAGCATGCTTGTAACGTATTCATGCCATATTATTGTTTGTTTATTGTCTTATTATTTCCTTTGTTATATGATCTGTCCTCGATATTGTAGACGTTCGTTTTCGAAGACCCTTCTCTGTGGCCTTTATTCACTCTCTTCGTCATTTCGAAGAATATGTTGTTAAAAGATCGACAACAGATTTATTGGAGGATATCTTGAACTGATTGTATTAATACTTTACTCCTTTCTATATTAGGGTCCCTGTTGGCTTTTCTTGTATTATTTGTTACAAACTAAGCTTTTTTAAATATATATATATACACGTATATATATATATATATATATATATATATATATATATATATATATATATAATATAATATCTCGATGCGTACATGGCTTATGTAACTACTATAAGATTTGTATTCAATCGTAAGTAACGACCTATTTAAATTATATATGTTGAGAATTGCAAATAGTCCATCTAAATTTGTTCGACGGCACTCTAAATTTTTGTTAAGCATGGATGAGAGAATTACTTTTAGTTTTAATTAATATTCTACTAAGTTACATTAAACATATATTTTAATGCAATGATACTATTACTAGTCCTAGCCAAATCAGGAACTCGTAAATTGTCAAATGAATGAAGACAAAAAAATCTTTTCATTTATTAACAAGCACTATTTTAATTTTTCTACACAGTTTTATCCATAGTTTTTGAGTACGCTCAGAAGGCTTTATTTATCATATGAAGAATGTTTGTAAAAAATAAATGAAATAAAACAATATAAAAGTAAATTATGATGTTTGGTAATGAGAATTTTTGAAGAAGCTTGTTCATTAGTTATTCTAAGACACCGATATAATCAAAACTACTTCACTGCAAACAGAACACTCTAGTGATCCGGAACAACTTCCTCTCCCCAAGCCAACAAACCTTAAGTATCAATGCAAGTGAACAGAAGAAGAAACTAGTACAATGAATTTAGTTTATACTGAGCACCTCTAAAAGATCAGCTTCGTACAGAGCCTCCAAAACAAGCTATTACTGACAAAAATATTGCAAGCGTGCTTCACATAATGAAAAAGACTAACAGTGTCTCTGACTGGGCGATTCAATCAATTCTCACTATTAGTACAAGGATTGTCAACACTATCTTGCACGATCTTTTGCGCGTAGGCACATTGTGTGTTCGTGAGAATCTCTTAGTCACTTGAAAAGACAAAGCAGTATTTGGCAAGTTGCTGAACAGTTGCTCAAATCTGATAGGAATGTAAGTTATTGTGCACATATCAAGTACACGCAAGTTACAAATAAATATCCAGAGCAATTCAATCTGTAGCTCATATAATATATCGGTTGCAGCTTGAATAAATGGTTGCATTATTGTAATTCGATCACGTTTCACGAAATTTTGTTAAGTCTTTCAATAGAATTGCATATTGCTGAATCGTATGTGCAAGAAATAAGTCAGTTTTAAGCCAATTTTATTTCTCGTATGTTGTTGAAGATATCGGATACATCAATAAATGTTTCATCAATAGTCTTATAATCGCATTTCACACATCCAACTGTTCGGTGGAAGAAAAACTTATAAATAAGCATTTTCATTATCTAAAAATTTTAAAAAATATTTTCACATGGCGAACATACCCTCTTCTTCTCAATGTCAACTTGGTGTCCAAGATACATGAAGCAACTTTTAGAACAATATAAAATTGATTTTAGTCAATTTTAAAGTTAAGAAACACCTCTTTGATTAACAAATCTGCAAATACTACATAATAAATTCGAGTCTGTAAAATATACAAGAATGATTTGATGTCTTTTTATTATTTGCAGCATACTTTCCTTTAACTTCGAGATATTAGAATTAATGATACTGAAGAGCAATTTGTAATTTTCTTATAAACCCTTTAAGGTCCTTGAAATACTTCTTCATAGCTGCAATAAGTCCGTCATTTGATCGAAACTTCCTTCCAGTAAGTAAAAGTATGAAACAAATAAGAGAAAGCTATTTGTGACTAAATCTGGCGAATGGGATAGTTGAGGAAGAATCCAATATAACTGATGGCCCAATTTTTCGTAAACAACTGGAGAGGGTGAAAGGCACATTATCGTGATGAAAGAAAACTTTTTGGTGGCCATTCAGAGTGTTTCGGAAATTTCTATATATATATATATATATATATAATATATATGTATATTTAATAAATTTTACACTATATTATATATTTACTGCGACTAGTTTCTTCTGTTAGGATAATGTCTTAACAAAGGTCACATTAAATAGATAATATAATGTGAAACTTAGACATAATATTTTGTTTGGAAGTGCAAGCAGTTTCGTCTGTTAGAATAATGTATTAACAGACGAAACTAGTTGCAGTAAATTTATAGTATAGTACGAAATTTAGACAGTGTTTTATCTATTCCTTAGGATAATGAAATTTCACAAAATATAGATTTCAAAAATCAACTATTTGAAAATGATTCTCTTCGAATTTCAAAAAATCAAACATACCGTGGTGCGTCTACCAACATGATTGCCATTTGAATTGGGGAACCAGCGATGAAGCCTGTTACGTTTATGTTTGCTTAACACATTATTATAATGAAGAGGTTATATAATGTATTATACCTAGTGTAAAATATGTTCATCTGTATTTAATCATTTATTCCTTATTTAAATCACAGATTCAATATTTTCCAGTTCATCGTTATTGTGAAACATCCTTGTTACTGCATCATCCTTATATCTGTTGGTTCTAGTATTACTAGATGTACTGCTATTTCTATTAATTACGCTTTCTTTTGCTTCTCTGTATACATCGTCTAATTATTTTATGTAGATTATAATTAACTATGTACTATGCAAATTAAACGGTCTTTTGTTCTTACCCTTTATACAAGGTTTTCCAATAAGAGTGATATGATTTCTTTAAAAACAAAACATATTTATTGTTAAGAACATTCAAAAGTTTTTTATTTAATGTGAAGTTCAATCGATACAATTAAGTTCTAAATAAAACATCATTCAAATGACCTCCACAACTTCTTCTGCAGGAACGAATTCGATTAACCCAATTTTCGAGCACTTTTTCCACTAAATCTAGTCGTATGTCATGTATGGTACGTTCAATATTGACTTTTAAAGCTTGAAGGGAGTCTGGTTTATTTCGATAGACCAATGGCTTCAAATAACCCCACAAGAAATAGTCTAATGGTGTTACATCACAACTTCTTGGAGGCCATTCAATATCACAATTTCTTGAAATAGTTGAATCTCCAAACTTTTCTCGCTATAATTCTATTATTGCATTTGCTGTGTGGCACGTAACCCCGTCTTGCTGGAACCAAATGTTGTCAAGATCAACTTCTTCCAATGTCGACCATAAAAAGTTGGTTATCATCAATCTATATCGCTCTCCATTGACAGTAACGGTGTTACCAGCTTCATTTTGAAAGAAGTACGGACCGATGATTCCACCATACCAAAAACAACACCAAACTGTCAATTTAGGTGAATGTAATGGTTTTTCATAAATAATTTGTGGATTTTCTTCGCACCAGAATCGACAGTTTTGTTTATTTACCACACCATCCAGATGAAAGTGAGCCTCATCAGAGAAGATGATTTTCATAAAAAAATCGTTATCGTTTCAAAATCAGCAAATTCACGACGTTTACGGTGGTCCAATGGCTTCAGTTATTGAGTGAGAACAATTTTATAGGGATGCAAATCCAAATCCTTTCTCAAAATCCGCCAGGTTGTGGTTTGAGACAGTCGCAATTGTTGAGAACGTCTTGAAATCGACAAATTACGGTCTTTAGTAACACTTGCCTGAACGGCAGCAATATTTGCATTACTTCGAGCGGTTCTTTGTGTTATTGGCACTTGAAAATTATGTAAAGAAAATATAACCTCAAAATTTTTAACAATTCGACGAATAGCGAGCACACTTGGACGATTATTACGACCATAAAGTGGCAAAAGCGCACGAAAAGTTGCAATTGAAGAACGAGTATTTTGATAATAAAACTCAATAATTTGTAAACGTTGTTCTTGCTTATATCTCTCCATGATGAAATTGTAAACACTACTGAATACAATGAAAAACGAATTGGAAAACCTTATATTAAAAGCGTTTCTTAAATATCATTGTTTCTTACGTCTAACTATCATACTTTCGTAAATGTATTTTTATTTGCAGCTTTTCCATTAGTGTTCGTGTTTACATTGTTATAACATTCGTATTTCTATAGTTATATAATATATCGATCTAGAGCTTATGTTTTAATATACTTCTTTCTAGTTATGTTTAAATGTAATAATTTTTCAGTTCAATCCACACGTTATCATTACTGCTATTGTTGTTTTGAAGATTCTATGTCAATATAAAGTTTCTTGTGCATTCTTGGATATCATTTAAATGCCGTTATATTATTATTATTCGTAAAGTGTTCTTCTAGCTATTGGTTAATTTTCGAGTTGTTTTTAGATTAGTTTCAAATCTCGTTTGTTTAATTATCCCTTTCGTGAATTTATTGTCAATGTGTGATTCTCTGTGGTTGTTTTGAGGTGTTTGTAATTATTCCTTTGCTTGATTTCATGATGCATGTTCTGTTTAATTCTCCATACAAATGCGCATGTTTTGTTTTGACTTTTGTTTTTTTAACATTTTTGGCGTGTTAGTTTTTCAAAATCTGCATAGTAACGTTTCTATGAATTACCTATATAAAGTAATTCATTTCATTATTGCGAAATAAATATCGAGGTTGATTTTAAACATACTATTCAGTGTTAATTATCGAAGGCATTTCAAAAATACTTTTCTAAACCCTTTGAGTACGAAGTACGATTTTTTATCCATCTCCATCTTAAACGCGTAGAATTTTTATAAATTCAGTTCCTTCCTAATTTCTTACCTTATTTTATTCTTATCCTTATTTTAGAGTATTACTAATCTACCTAAGAAGTAATCAAATAAGAATTTTAAGTACTAGTCGATTACGACTGTTAAGTACTAAGTAAGCAATTTTAAGTTCTAGTCAAATATGATATTTCAAGTATTAATTAAGTACAAATTATATATATATATATATATATATATATATATATATATATAAATTTCACATTTACCTAAATGTGAAATTTATATTCGTTACCGCGTGACTAGGCTGAACCATCAAAATTTGTCGTTATTTTTCGATATTTTGGTCCAGTTTCGGGAAAAACACTTAATTTGGTTTTATTGTTTAGAATTAGATTTTAAAAACTAGATTTTCAAACTGTGTTTCGTTCATTTCGATATTTGTTTATATTAGATACTCTACTATCAACTTAACAATAACTTATACATTATTTAACAATTTCATTTTTGTTATAAATTAAAGCGAAATTCCGTTATCTTATTAGTGTGTTGATTTTTAACTATTGTGACACACTTATTTATTTAACAACCGACGAGACCATCTGTAACCGAGTAGACTGGTAAGTTTCACTCCAATTGGACAATTTCGGGTAATCAAATCCATTCTTGGTAGATATTATTCCTTAATCCATAAAAAGAATAATTTATTATACCTTTTGTCTTGACATTTTCGAAATTGACGAATTTTGGATTAATTTTTATTTTCTTAGAATTTGGACGTTCTTTATTTATTAGATAATTCTTATATTTTAGCATGAAAAGAATAGTTTACTGTTTCTTATGCCTTTTGTTTTGACATTTTCGAAATTGACGGATTTTTGATTTATTTTTACTTTCAGTTCATATCAACTTCCACTAGTTGTGCATAAAATTTAAATAAATTTAATACAACTAAAAAATCGCTATTATTTTATTACTAAAATCAGAATCTTATGAACAAAATTTAACATTATTGGCCAATGTAGAATACTGATTAATCTATTAATTTATTTTATAAATAAAATTAATACTTCAAATAATTTATGAATTTCCAATTCGATGTTTATTGTTGTGTGTTACAGCAGAAATTTCTTCTCTACATTGTTCCAGAGCAAACCAATTTCGTAAATTAGTCGAAAATACGGATTTCTCCAAGGGTAAATTGGGCTGAATTAAATTAAGGATGGAATTTATCGTATTCTTATATCCAATAATTCCAGAAGTTCATGAGTTTTGGGTATTTGGGGAAACAATATAAATATAAAAATGTATATGCTGCCCTTTTGTGTCATCTATATTTGCATTTTTAAAGCGATATACTCAATGTCGATAAAAACTGAATGATAAATATGGATCAAGTACAATAATATACGTTTTAGCACGCATATTTTATTTTAAAGATATGTAACCTAAATCTATTTTCATCATTTTCGTGCGCCCTCTTTTTCATATAAATAAAGTAACGTGAAACGAGACAAAACGGTAACAATAAACAATATTTGGATTGCGCTCTCCACTTGCTTGTTTTCAAAGCAAATTTCTTGAATTTTCTTGAATTAGGTATGTATGTATACTGCTAAAGTAAATTATCACCATACAGTTTTCTGAGATTTGCCTATTTATATTTCTTATTCTTCAATCTTATACTTTGTTACAAAAAATTCCCCTGCATATACTTCGCAATATGTATAACTTTTAATTGCTCTTTCGTACATTTAACGCCTTCTTTCTGTCCGCCCTAGTTCATAATCAATACGATCGAATTTCAACTATTAAATCGCAGATCTCCTAGACACTGTAATTTGGTTTAATGAAGTTTAATTAATAAAACCTTAAAATTATTGTCTTCGTATTGATTGAATATATTCCTGTTGGTTTGGTAATTATCTAGTCCTGAATTAAAACACGCTTTTTTCATGTATGTAATCATTTAAAAGAAGATGGCTCCTTCTCTTTCACTCCCTTCAACAATCGACTGTCAAAGAGCGAAAACGGTTCTGCTTCACATCAATTTTATGGTTCAATTTTGAATTAACTGGTCAGGCTTGTTTTGTGGAAAGAATTAATTAATTTCCAGTCAAACGTTGTTGGAGTCAAATAAGCTGCCACAAAAGTCTATTGACCTTCACTTTTAGATGATTAGAAAGGATAATTAGATCCGCCATTACAAGTGATGTGTGGATTCAAAATTGGAGTTATCTTGGTGGTGTGTTTCATCGCACAGACGCTCTCGAATGGAGACTTGTACGCTAAAACTTGTACTTCATAGTGTCCTAATTTCTTCTGTTTTTTTCTACGTTAACTTCAGGGTTTTTTTTGTGCCTTTCTGGATAATTAAGCAAATTATGCGGACGAGGCAAGTGTGATCATAAGGTTACTCTATTCATTAGAATGAGTTCGACCATCTTGCTCAAAGGGTAGCGGTTATACCGGATTCATCGAAGTATTGTACTGGTGTATTGAGTGGATAAACCGTTCGTACATCTATGTTATTTTATTCGCTAGGTATTTTTTGTTAGAAATTTATAAGTGCTAATCAAAGTTAAAGACTGTGGTAACGACAGTTAGTTTTAATTTTGTTGACTCATTAACAAGTAGGTAGTTTGCGCTCAGCCGACTATTATACTTTTCCTCTATTCGCTTCACGAATGCTTAACAGTTAGTTTTAATTGGCCATTTTCTTTGTTCATTAGCCCTCATCTAACTATTATAATTTCCTTTTAATTCATCTAACGATTGCTTTATAACCACTGTAAAATTTTATTTTGTCATTTCCTTAGATACTCAAGTAACAATCAATTTGGTGGAAAGTTGTATTTTATTAGCTGGTACACTTTATCTTTTGTAATTATTTTCTAAGTGTGCTTCAGTGGTGGACTTGGAACGTGGCCAATTAGGGGCACATGTACAATTGCAATTTTTATTGTGAAACGACTATACACGTAGAAGAGGGAAAAGGAAAACTTTGACATAATTATCTATTTTAGATAAATACGCTAATCAATTAATTAGTCAATGTTTAGTTCATCTAGTTATCAAACTTACAATATTATACTTATATTTAGCGCTTATTAGTTGTTTTGTCTTCCTTTTCTTTTCTTTTTTTGTGTACGGGATCATTGTCTTTAGTAATTTAACTAACGTATTTTGAGGATTATCTGTTTCAATATTGGTGGAAAGTTCTTAGCATTACAATATTCTGTCGTCCAAGAACATCATATTAATAGAGAACCCCTCCTACTCTCCGCAGCTTCTCTGAGCTGTTAAGCACCTTAAGAGCAGGCAAGGGAATCGTTAATTAGTTAAAATTACGGGCGTTAGTTTTAGATCCTAAAAAGAAGAGGACGGGCGTTGCACAACATTTATAGTCTTTAATTGTAACAGTATCCCATAACAACTTCAAAGCTCCCTGCAGCACATTTATTTCGACATACAAGTAAGATTATTAGCGAAAAAAAAGCGTCGATATTCAAAGCTACGATATTTTGCTAAAACTTGTTACAGTCGAGAGAGGCATAACTGCTGTGCAGGTCTGTGAAGAAATTTGTTCTGTTTATGGTCGAGACACGTTATCAAAAGCAACAGCCAAAAGAAGGTCGAGTTGCTTTCGTTCTGAAAATTTCGATGTAAGAGGTGCTATACGCAATAGACGACCAATCACAGAAGCTGGTGAGATTATGATATCGTTAGGGAACTAACTATCCATCACTAAACAGTTTTAAGTTTACTTCAAAAGGAGGATGGATGTCTGGCTGCCATATGACGTGACGCAAAAAATTTATTGAATCAAATTTTTATCTATGAATCTCTATAGAAAGATTAAGAAATTGTGCCATTTCTGAAGCAGTTGATCTCGAATCACATATAAAAAAATTAGTTGGAACTTGTCTGTAAAAAATGGGTCGTCTTCCACCACAATCACACCAGATTATGAATATCTTTAATCCGGCAAAAATTAAGAGAACTGGGCTGGAAACTTTTAATGCATTCACACTTATCAGATTACCACTTGTTTCGGTTTCCGCAGAACTCTTTGAATGATGCTATTAGCTTCTAAAGAGACCTGTGAAAATCATTTGTCACAATTTTTTGCTCAGAAACCAATGCGGTTATCGTCTTGCCAGAAATACAGCAGGGTTCATTGAACAAATTCACACATATGTAGGTCAATAATGTTATTTTAAGATGTAAATAATAATTATCCGAATTTAAAGGGTTAATACATTTTCGACAACCTAATATATTTTCATTTTTAGTTATTATTAAATTTCTTTAATTGAATGAAAGCTAAACATTCTTCATATGTTACCTATATACGTATACATAAATGTAGATATATTTTACATTTATTTCAGCTTTTCGTTAGAATTGAAATATATCTCTGGATAGAGAATGGAACAATATACAACTCACGATTTGATATATTAATTTCATTCCTAACTTTCCTGTAGATTCAGTATTTTGCTATAAATCCAAAACCCGTTGAACCTGGCAGTGTCACATATGTATGAATGTCTTTTCCGTTTGTTCTGAGCAGTTATATATGTAAACATGTCCTCTCATGAAAATATATGTCGTCCTTTCCTATCTTTGTGAGCAAAAGAAACACGTGTAATATTTAATTCGATATTTTACATTTTTCTACTGAGAAATACACTCCTTTTTCGCAAATACTCTGCCTTCCTACTTCTCTATATATATCTCGTGATAATGAAAAACCAAAAATATAAAAATTAAGCATTTTCGCATGTATACAATAAAAGTTTTTTAGTTCAATATTATGCTTCAACTTGAACTTATACCTTACACTCCGAAGTACACTACTGTTTATTGACCTTTAGTTGTTAACGTGTGTGACAGAATATTGCACGGCAATAATACGTATACTACGCCATAAACATTGAAATTATTAGATATTTCTTGGTAGTTCTATATTAGTATTTGGAAAACATCAGTTGATCCCCTAATGAATTTGAACAATTTGAGAACAAATGGATCATCACAACTTCAGAGTTTGGAGATACTGGACCCAAAAATGCTTGGCGGTATGTGGAGCCTTGCAAAAGCCAAAAAGAAGAACAGATGTTCCTAGGAAACATGATGTCAGTAATTTGTTCTATACTTTGTTAATGTAATGCAGATGGTATTACCATTTTCTCTTCTATAGTTATTACTAACACCTTTTCGTTGTTAGTGAAGCATAAGTTATAGGAAAATTATAATTTCTCATGATATTTGTGCTGTAATCATGGTAACAATAACTTTGCTGATTTTTCTTATATTGACATTGTTAGACGCAGGTTTCTTTGTAGTTCTTATGTATTTTATATGCGTGTATTATGAATTGTATCCGACCGACACAACATTCTATAATTTCGAATCGCGTGTGGACTAATTCATATATATGCATTTGAATAGTTGGAGACTTTATTATTCACAATTCTCAGCTTATAATCCCAATAATTTTAAACTTCAACACTAATTGATCGAACATTAGATTTGACGACTTCTAATCTCTCCTGTTCTTCCGTGATGTATAACACGGTATTTCTTCTTTTGTCCAATAGTATAAATACCATCTGGCCTAGCTTACTTTTATAAATATTAATAATGACATTTCACCTAACTTTAGTAAGAATAAGATCAAGAATTACAATTTTAAAAGAGCAAATATGCCTGAGTCATTGTTCTATCCTAAGTGGTTTAGATGTGAAATTATTGCAAATATTTGATCTATATATCATCTCGCATACATGTTCTACTTGTTCGCATATCATACAAAGCAGCCTTTCATAGGAACCTAAAAAATTTTAGTATTATGTGCGTGACAGAGTAGCAGAATCCAAATTCCTGGGAACGTATGATGATCTTCTACTTTAACAGCAAGATAGTGAGCAAAGAGCCTAACATTGTAATTGGGAAACATAGTCTCAATAATAGCAGATTCTTTGAATAACTGGTAATCACACTGGACATAATAATAACGTTTAAAAAACATATGAAAAACAAGGAAACATGCTATAACATATTTTTATAAATTCTGCTCCCCTACATAGGGCCTCTCAGTAAAGATCTTACGAATATCTATACTCAGACTGCTTCTTTTAATAACTGAACATGCTCTTGTTTGGATTAATAATCTAATAACTTTCTGTTGCACTTAGGAATGTTAATTCTTTGTTTAAAACTGCTAGATATCCGTTTGTGATTAAAGTAGTTATGAATTACGTCTTATACTTACCACATTCCACATTTTATCATTATTTGTACGTATATGAAGGATATGATGTCTGATCACCATATAATAAACAGATTGGATTATTGCTTTCACTGCCGCAAGACAATATACAATTTATAGATAGAGATAGATAGCTGCGTCTGCTCAACAGGCAGGGGAGTTATCCGTACGTATATCGTTTGTCAGGAAACCGTCTATAATCAGTTCGATCTAATGCATGCTATCAAATCAGACATATGTACATACTTGCGTGGTAATTGGTAATGTAAAAGTGAAAATCATGACGAGAGTGCGAAGAGCTAAAAGTGACCAATGGTCGACAAAGTAAAAGAGTTTATTCTGCTTGTTTTCCTTTATTTTACTTAGTGTGTCCTCAAGTTATAGGTTTAGTATTTATTATAATTACTAAGTGACTGTTTCGAAGCAATAGTGTGCATCTCCCCGTATAGATTATCGGCGATTGAGTGAAATATGATACACGTATGGGCTTGCTCTTGTCTGCCGGGAATTATTGTTTTACAGCTCTATCTATAATAGAGTATCATATTCACAGGTTCAACATTTAAATTTATTTTCTTCGCTTGCATATTGTAACGTTGGCACACATACAAAAATTAAAAGCACATACACATAATCAGTTCCACTGCTAATATATTAGTTAAATTCAGGAATTATCATCGGAGAATTACTAGAGAAATAACTACGACAAAAGCTCGTCACAGATAACAATGCGTAAAAATTATTTTCTATTAAAGCATCAATACCCTTAAAGAAGGAAGAATAAAGGCAAGATTCTGAAGAACTAAAGAATGTATGGCAAAATACAGTAAATTATATATAATACATTGTTTCAGTGAAAGCGACTCCAAGAATCTCAGAAATTTCGTTACTAAACATTACGATTTATAGAAAATGTGCAAATGTACGTATTTTTATATACACAATTATATACCGTGGCAGTTACATAAGCTAAACCTTATACCCATATCCAGAGAGGGCGAAATTGCGCGGTTATTATAAGACGTGCGATCGGGTGTAAAATGGAGTGCAAAAAAGTTCACCAATAATAGCTTTCGCGCTCGACCAGTCCATATTCTGTTATTAATTATTGAATGAAGAAGCTTTGCGCGCTGTTTGTATTATTTAATAATTTCAAAGTAGGCCGATATAACGATTATTGTCTAACAAATTAAATAAGTTAGTGAAGTATTCACATTGTGTTAATATGCATACGTCTTTGGTGCGCAGTGCATGTCGCCTCCCCTCTATTTACATCTTCATTTTCAAATTGTTATTGCTCTACTCATAAGTAAACGCGACATAAATTCAATTTAATTTATACGCATACTCTACACATATATGAAGGTATATACGCATAATATAGTTTTGTAACTTACGCGCATATGTTTAATGACTTATCTTATACATTACAAAGATGAGATTCTAATTGATATTCCATGTACATACGTAATTACGTTTACGTTGCTCATAAATATTGATTATAATGTGTATAGTAGTTAATAGAATATAAGCTAGTTGAGCGAAAATTAAGTACGGATGCATTATGTAATAAATGTTTCTTTGTTTTCAGGTCGAAATAATGAAAGAAGCGAAGGAAATATTAGAATTCCAAAACTCGGATTAAATATCCAAAACAATTGAATAACAATGAGAAATTTCACATTACTTTTATTTACTTTCTGCTTAATTTCGGCTGCTTTGTGTAACTCCCTGCAACAGAAACAACCAAAGTTAAATAATTTTCTGAATGAAACGAATTCAAACGACAAAATCAATAAGAATAATCAAGGCAAACCTGTTAAGTATTATCCGTTAGCACGTCAAAATGAATATTACTTCAATAATACAATGAACGTTTCGCTTATTAAAAGCAATCGAATTTCGGGGAATCCTGTTAGAAAGTTAACAAGCGTGAAAACTCTTTTTGCCGGTAACCATCCAACTGAAAATAATACGAACGCTAGTCGAATTTCACAAAAGAAACAGTATATAAATACAGAAGAGAAAATAATGGAATATATGAAAAATAAATATATGCCAACACAAGAAGTAAATAGAAATATGGAGAATAATATTATTTTCGAAAACAATACAATAAATACTAATAATAGTAACAATTTTATTTTTTCCCCAATAGATAACACTGTACATCAAAACAAATTATTTGATAGTTTAAAAAAATATAATTCCTCATTAATAAGTACTTACATGGACAACTTAGCGAGTTATAATTATACGCCAAAAAATTCGTATCTTCAAAACAGTAGTGTTGGTTACAATGAAAAAAGCACAGCACCGTATCTACATTATGGTAGAAAGTTCTTTATCGGCAATGTTTCGACAAAATTTCACGATGTTCGAATGCTTCAACTTAACAGAGAAAGTCATCGTATTCTGGACGGTCAGCTAATTGGAAAGTTCGCCAAGATTAAAAGAGATCGTTTATCAAATACGAAATTCCATCAATTACAACACCAATCCCTTAATCAAATACACGTTAGTAAAATACCGAGCGTATCCAACTCCACACAGAATAAACTTGAGCAGATAGCAGAAGAGGAAAACAATAGTCCACCTTCAGTTCAATCATTATTTAAAGAAGAGAATCAACTGTACAATGTGTTAACGAAACTACCCGATGATGCTAAGGTAAGATGCAGCAAACTAATTTTGAAACTTTTGTAATACGAATAATTTTTATTTCTTTAAAACAGAGATTCTTGCTCATTAAAATTTTGCAAATTTTATGTATCTCAGAAATTATAAAAGGACTGTTTCGTAAAGAATTGTGTATAGCCTAACAAAGTCTTCCTAAATTAATAATTCAAGTGCAATACAAAAAAAACGAATGTTGTCCATGACCGTGAGTTTAATTAAACAGAATCAGGCACCCTTCGTTTTGGTGGAAATATGTATGTATGTTAGACTAATAATCGTTAAGTTCTTTATTTCTAACGCAATTTCGTAGTAGGATAAACTCTAACGAAAGTAATGCTTTCAACATGCGTCGCAGAAAATTTAATAATACATCCGCTCAAAAATACTTCATATTTATGCTCGGGATGATATAAAAACTATACGTGGAGTATCCGAATAAATTTTGGATAAATTGAAAATATTCTTTACAAAATTCGGCACATTGGTTTCTCAGAATATTGCTTTTGTATTAAATAGTAATAAATTAATTTATAACGAGTATCAATATGTTCAAGACAGTCGGAAAGTTGAAAGGAATACATACATAAGTACAAAAAACGTTAAGATTGTCTTTAAAATTTTGTTTAACTAATTTACACAAAGAAATCTTAAGTTTTGAGTATATTTAAAAAATAATTGGTGAAAGGAAATTTTTAATTACAAAGTATAGAATGAAGTGCGTCACTAAACGGCAGGAATATAACACATAAAGTTTGGTAAAAAAGTAGGTATTAAACGATACGTATACTAGCGTGTACTTATTCCAAAACAAGCCTTGTCTCATATCGCGAACGCGATGCACATTGAATCATGTGAACAACAAATATATACGGCAATAGCGAAAATTTTCACTATCAACCGCGAAATACATTCTGTATTTGGGGTTGTGGAATTTTTTTTAAATAATCGAACTGTTAAAAAAATTGGTGGGTTGAAGGGCGATTAAAGTGAACAGAAAGAGATTGATCAATCACGGTACAGAAAAGGCATAAAAAAATAAAATGTAATTAAAAACGCAATATAATAATAAGATTGCAACGGCACAAAAAATAATGTCGGCGCGAAAACAATAGTTAACCAAAGATCTTTAAAATAATGTGTTACGCGATTTACTTAACGTAACAGTTACAACAGTAGTATAAAATAATTGATAAGAGACGGCAAGAGCAGGTATATATTTAACAGGTGGTAAATTCTATTGTCTGTCACAACGAATGGAAATTTAATATTTGTATGTGATGGTAATTAGAAATGAGATAAAATGGTAAATGAAGGAAATCTAATATTAAAAGAATATTCCAGAGAACAAAAGTACTTTTCGCGTAGGTAAAGTTCTTTTAGAAAAGAGGTTTTAGTTTATGCGCGACAAATCTTATTAAACAAAGAGATCTTGATGGAAATATTTGTACATTGCGAATGCTGTTTTGAGTTAGAATTTTTGCAGTTTCTGAAGTCGATTTGTATTTAAAAAGAAAAATGTATAACATGCTAAGAAAATTCTTATAGTTAAGTGAGCGTAACAGAACGAACATAATGCGATAAACACCAAGGGTACAATTGCTTGGAATTTGATTAATTTACTTTTCATAGACTATCACAAATAGGGCTAAATCGATAACGATAACCGTATTTTACCACGCTCTGGATAAATTAAGGGAAACAATTTCTTAAAGAATAACTTGGAATAAGCATTAGAAAGATCTCTTTTCTTAAAACAAAGCTCCTTTTCACACCAGTCAGGGTCGCAAAAGTTGAACTAATTAATATTTTAGTTTGTTTTTCACCCACCTTAATTGCCAGACCTAGCTCCAAATTCAAACTTTTCTTTACTGAAAAGAAGTTTCAGTAATATGAAAAACTTATTGAAATATATTGAGAATATTGAAAAATACTATTACAAAAATGGCATAATTGTACTTCAGCATTATTGATTCATTTATAAGTCAATGTCGAGGAGGGGTATGTTAACAAGTTTATTAAAAAGTTTAATTTGCCTTTATTGAAATATTCGAGTACATATGTACATACACGTATATTTGTTGTATCATTTATTATTTATTTCTCTTGTAATACAGATATACCTATATAAATACATACATATAAAGGGTTTCCAATAGGGACTTGACAACTTTTAATTCAATTTGTGAACGCACCCTTTCACTAATCATCGAACTGTCACTGTCAATTCATTCAGTAAACTTAATATTTTCATCATGGTAAAGTACACGAACGAACAACGTCTGCAAATTATAAAAATTTACTACAGAAATTCGGAGTGGGTGACCGCTACTTTAAGAGCGTTAACTCCGATTTTCGGTCGTAATTCTCGCCCTAGTAGACAGGCAGTAACAAGTTTAGTGCAAAAATTTGAGTCATTCATTCATTGTGTGTGATGTGGCCCTGCCAGTGAGACAACGGGTTTGTCGAAGTGTCGAAAATATCGCTGCCGTTGAAACGTCCGTAGCAAATGATCCAAATCAGTCAATTCCAGATGCGCCAAGATGGTCAATTTCATCGCAAAATCATTTTCAGTGACGAAGCTCATTTTTGGCTCAATAGGTTCGTCGATAAGCAAAATATGCGTTATTGGTCGGGTGAAAATCCACATGTACTTTATGAAACACCACTTCATCCACAAAAAATAACTGTTTGGTGCGGTTTGCATGTCGGCGGCGTCATAGGGCCATATTTTTTCGTCGACGATATTGATCGTCACGTTACTGTGAATAATAATCGTTATCGCGCCATGATTACCGATTATTTTTGGCCCGAATTGGAAGATATGGACTTGGACAACATGTGGATTCAACAGGACGGTGCCACAAGCCACACAGCACACGTTACAATCGATTTATTGAAGAGTAAGTTTGATGAGCGTGTTATCTCAAGAAATTGACCAGTCGATTGGCCGCCTCATGCGATTTAACGCCTCTAGACTTTTTTCTTTGAGGCTGTGTTTATCACACTGAACAGCGTTTGAGTGGTCTAAATTTTTTCAAAATGGTCGCGGACGTGCGTCAAATTTGTCACATCCTGCCCTTCCAGCCTCAGGTGTGAATTTTTGGGATCATTCAAAAAGTTAACCCACTGATCCGAAACAATAGACGAATATCTGTGACGGAAATAGCTATGATTGTAAACACTAGTGTTGGTGATGTTGTGTTCACACTATTGCCCATGATAAGCGTAAAGTAATAAATTTAGCTTCAGATGGTTCCAAAATAACTTTCCGCGGAACAACAGCGGAAACGACAGATTTGCATATAACTCCGGGATCGAATGAATGCGACGACTTTTTTGCCGCGTATCATAACAACTGACGAGACCTAGGTACACCATGATATCCCAGAAAGCGAGAATATTGGCGTGGCACCTCTGTCAAAATATTCAAAACACAATTATCGAATGTCAAAGTAATAACGACTGTATTCTGGGACGCAATTAGATCAATTTAGGTCGATTTTCCTGAAAAAAGAAAGATAATTAATTCAGCTTATCACAGTAGCTTGTCTAAATTAAGTTAGAAAGAACTACTGTATCCCCCTGTAGAGATAATAATTGCTTTGGGCCACTTAAAAAGTTCTTGGGAGCTAAATTGTTTGCCGTTAATGAAGCAGTGCAATGAAGAAGTTTAAAGGGGGGTTGTTACTTAGAAAGATAAGGTATACATATATAATATTAATTTTTCCAATTTTTTCTACATGAAGCTCATCTTTGTTTCTTTGCAAATAATAATATTTATACATAATAAACAAATAATTAAAATAATGCCAATTTAACTAAATTAAAGCTAAATTTTCTATTTTTAAAAGCGAAAATGCATTAGATAAGCAGACAGTATACATATAATTATCCATTAGTATTGAAAATAAGTATACATATTTTGTTTGACTAGCTATACTGAATGTGGCTTGCTTTGTACTACTAATTTAATGATATACCAATGCTTTTATTTAGAATTTTATCCACGGTATTATGTAGAATTCAATAATAAAGTAATTAAGTGTTTGAAGCTCGTACTTCTATATAACGATTATATATTAAAATAATATATTTGATATACTCCCAATTGATGTATGTATTTGTTAAATAAATTTTTAAATGGCCTCAACTAAGGGTGAACCTATTACGTGTTCCATTGAATTTCACATGAACTGTAATGAAAAACAATGACCAATTCTTAAATTTTATCCTATCTAAATTATTCCTTCATAACACTTATACGATGCCCTAACACGCATAGTCAGACGTATTAGTGAATTTTAATCTCTTAAAAATATCATATTATATTCGGAAAACGCCAAAAGGGCGTCGAAAATTGTAACTACATTATATCTCGTAATATTTTTCTAATACCCAATCGCAATTGTTTAGTATATGCGTGTCGCTACATTAAATACTTTGTTCATGTAATAGATGTTGGTTTATAACCACTTTCTATACACTTCCGCTGCCACTATTCTAACTTGACTTACCATTTCTTCATCGAATAAATTCTGTTATCGAATATTGAAATTATTTCTAGATTTTTGTGGTTTTCGAGCTCTTGATTTAAGCCTAAAAACAGGATAGCATTGACTATCTCTATTGTAGATGTACCATGACGTTAACAATGCCGCAAAATAGTTTATGCTGAAATATCTGAATGATTTTGATGTTTAATTTCTTGATGACTCCACGTAATAATCCTAGAAGTTAATACGAGCACATTTAAAGAGTAACAAACATAACTTTAATCTTTGCTTAATAAATTCGATTGATTACTTTTTTAATGTTTTTTGTTACTCTTAACGCCCTCTCGTAATTGCCAATCGAAGAATCATCAGCATCGATTATAGATCTAATTGATGTTTCAATTTTGTTTCGATTGATAGAATTTAATTAGTTAAATAGAATAATTATTGCCCTTATTTTAATTGGAAGTTATTCCCGGTAATTTGAAATTTTTTATCCGTAAAAAGAAGCGTTTTTTCTGTGTAGATTTTAATGTGTTAAATTCTAATGGAGAGCTACGATGTCTCTTTTCATCGATTTATTTTTGAGCACAAGTATCTTCCCTTATGACATTTAAAAGTAAACTTTGAATTAATATTTTTGTTTATTTTATTGGAATGGTTAATTACATTTCTTACAACTTGGTTGGATTAGTAGAAACCGACTGCTTGGTTTATCGACTTTATGGGAATATTGAGATAAGTTAATACAATAAAAATCTGGCACGTTTTTAGTAATTTATTAACTGACGAACGGACTGGGTGATTGTATATGTAGAGATCCCATGCTTATCTGTTTAAGAAGACAGAGCTTGAGCTGAATGCTTAAGAGTGGCGAAGTAATTTGACCAGATTTATAGAGGCTATTGGAGTAGTAAAACCAGAAATCAAAGACGTTCGTACGTATTATCTTTATATTAACCTAATGTTAATTTCATTTGATTATCAAGACTATGATATCAACGGCTAAGTGAATAGGCTACTGTACCACTTAGTTACGGTATCGTTTCAGACCGTTTAGATCCCACTCTGTGTAAGTCAAGCCCCAGAGTAAACTTAAAAACAAGGAAAAGGTATTTATATAATAATTTGTTCATATAATCCATAGAACTGATATCTGTAACGAATTATTGATTCGGTAGATAGCCTTTATTATAAAGAAGACGCTAATTAATCTATTAGTTTAAACTTTGTTAATTAAGAGTTTCGTAAATATACAGTTCAGTATTAATCAGTAGAATATTGCCCTTACTTATTTGTCAACTCAAACTTCACTACGTGCTTGCTGTACGGTTATCAGTAATTGTTATTTTTTGGTCGTTATCAATTAATTAGATTACCATTAGTTAATTACAATAGTTTCTTTAATTCGTTTAATCCTTTGTTCTTCATATACCATAGTCAATCCGTTTCTTGTGATTTCGTCAATTATTTAAAGTAACTATTAATTCAGTCCTAAGTTGAACTTCATTATTATTTGAAATTTATTGCTATTACTTTATTTATTTTTTGTTGCTGTTAGGAAGTGTCCAATAAGAGACACATATACTATTGAACTTTCGTACCATAAGTGTGAACTAACTATAGGTATAATTATTCATTATGCATTCAAAAGTTTTTAACATATAATAAACTTGTATAGAGCTTAGCTTTTTATTTCTTTCTAGTATCAATGAACTAAATAACGAAGATATTTTTTCCATCGTTTCCATCTATAATATTATAGCATCTTATTACAGCTTATTAGCATGGAACCCCCTGCTAGCACTCTCCGAAACTACTTTTTGAGTTAGTTGATCACCTCGAAGGCTAACTGAATGGATTGTTTGTTTGGTCAGAATACGAGTGTTTGTTTACTGTCCTATTAAGCAGAGAACAGGGCTTTACGAAAGACATATTCAGATGCTTGATTTCCTTGGTATACGGAGTTATTTGTCTCCTTTTCAATTTGTGGAACATTGTTAGTATATAGCACATAGAGGACAAATCCAATGACATTACCCTATAGTACGCCAGAAGGTAAGAAGAAGAAACTTCTTTATCTCTAGAAAAGTAAAGAATTTGACTCATTTGGAAAATATATTTCCAATTTATATTGCACACCGAACAAGAAATATTGTTTCACTATACATTTCGGAGTTACTTCTTGATTATTTTCGCTGTTGTTAGGGGTCCTGTTGTCGTCGTCGTCTTTATGGATCGATGAGCCATGGTCCTTAGGTCTGTCTAAGGATTTACCTGCTTTCTACAAAATGGAGACGGTATTTTTATTACCATATTCCAAACAAGATTTAACACATTAAATTAATCAGCTTCAAGTACTAAAAAGGTGTAAATTGTCTGGGAAGAAAGCTCGAACAAATTTTGAATCACAAAAGTATATATTAACTAGTATTACATACATAACTCTATTGTATTTTACAATAAATTTGAAAATACATGGTTTTTCTTTTCGTTTATGTAAATGCTGAAGACACTAGGTTGCACACGATATGGGTGCGACGAGCGTCTCTATTGATATTTTATGTGGTGATACCAGTCCATGAGGACACATTCACCACAACAACTAATGACAGTGGGGTTGAGATACGCTCAATCAGTGTGCTCGCACGCAGAAATGAAACGAGCTACCTATACGCTTCAGATTTTATAGAAACCATCAGCTTCCTACATGCGGAGGTGTGACCTATTTAAATTCCTACTGACTCTGCAGGTCAGTGCCAGAAACAGATACAGCTGCTCACCCGCCGAGGCAAAAACACACTGCGCCAGCGAGTCCAACATCAAACAGTCGAGCCCGAATTGTCTGGAGGGCTCTCAACTCCTGTGGTACCAGTCTTAACCGTCACTGGTGGTACGGTTCGATATGTAAACATATCTACCAATTTCGTCGCCTGGCAACAGTGGCTCGGTGAGCCAAGCTCGTGTTCATGGAATTACTAAGCTCAAAAACAATACTAGGATGAACACCGGGCACCTAGTGCCATGCGAAGACGACATGGGTGCCGCAACAACTCACGATTTGTCAATCCACGCTATTAGGAAATGCGAAGATATGGATTATTATTATTATTACTTGTAATTTAACATAGGCCATGCCCACATTTGTCACTGTGTTTGTGTTGAAGTATATTTATCTAACTTTAACTGGCATTATATTGATTTCTATTCTATCTAAATCCTTTTGGTCTTGCAACCTTGAAGATACTGAGAAACCTAAAACTTACAACTAATTATGTATGTATACTGTATCAGGTTTACCTTAAACGTTTTTAAATTATAAAATTAACACATTATATGCAAAAAGGTAGTTTAATTAAGAGTAATTTCTTCAATTCTGTTTAGTTTCTATAGATTTCATCTAATGTTAGATTGAATAACTTTTCGGGAATTACATCTTATTTAATTACTGGTCTGACTCCCTTTTTTTCTTTACGACAAATAGAATAAAGAAACATATATTGTCAGACAAAGTTCAATAAATATAGCTCAATACAAAATTAAAAGTAATAATAATTACTATCCATACCTTGTCGTTTCCTAAGAGTGGACATTGACAGATCGTGGGTTATTATGGCGCCCGTCTTCGTGTGCGACGTAGTGTTTTTGTCTATCAGCATTCACATAAACGAACAGAAGAATCTCAAAAAAAACCCTCTGACAGCAACTGTTGAAGTGCCTTCAGATTATTTACTAATCATGCGGAAAATTTCGTTGACTTACTCCTTAGACTATTTTAGGATCTTTGTTTCGAATAATTTTAGGAAACACACTTTACTTTGAAGATACAGATATTACGTTTAACACTTTTAGTCTACAAAAACTACTGAAATGATACAATTAGTTGCATCTAGTCTTCTTCTCATTGATTGTCGAACTCTTTCAAAAACACCAGAGTTGCTTCTCATTGCACTATACTCATCAATTTTCTGGTCTCTCAAATCTGCATTTTCAACTGGAGTAGTGTATGCTAATGTTTTCAAATACATCCTCTGGGAAAGAATCCGAGGGATTTAAATCTGGGTGTCAAGCAGGCTATAAGTGAAGTCTATTATGATTAATGCAGTAGTCTTCATATGTTGTGTTTAAAAACTCACAAGCAACCATACTGAAATGTTCTGGTGCCGTACCGTCAATAAACCGTTTTATATTTATCGTTGCCAGTGGTAAATCCTCTAGTAACCTTCAAAATAAATTCAAAAAATCTTAAAAATATCACCGGTAAGTCTTCCTCGTAGAAGTGCCGGTGCAATTAGTCACTCATTGGCAATTACAACTCAAATATTTAATAAAATGGATGTTGAAAGCGATCTTACATAATTCTATTTAGGGTGTATTAATAATTTTAAAAACATCCAAACCTTTCTGTTCCTTCGAAACAAGGTGTCTTTCTGAAAATTATCCAAGGACATAAAATAAATCTTGAAATAGTCTAAAGAACTCCCTAACTTTTTGCCTCATGAAATTATATATTTTTTAATTACCTTTTCTTATAACCATATTATTGACATTTACCTCTTAAGTGTAAACATTTTACAAATGAGCTGTGGCTAGTTATCTATCAGGCAGGTTGGCTGCGGCTACATGACCGCAGCGAGTAATCAGACGATTTGTCTTATTTCGGTGTTGCGAGCTATTAATTTAGAGAGCCGCCAATAAATAAAAATAAAGAAAAAACAGTTCTTTGGTGATCAATTCAATGTAATATAACCAGCGATATATTTCGGTTTCTAACAAAGTGCAACTAATTATAATAAAATAGTGCTACTTGCGTCCGTATAATTATGATCACAGCAATATTCAAATCAAATAATTACGATAAGCAGAATTGACTGTCGAGAAATAGGAACAGCTGAAAATTTTATAATTATATTTAACTTTATTATTACTTTCTTATTGTTTTCAAATAGCTCCTCCATCAGTTCATGATTCATTTGGACGCGATCCAAAGGTTGAGGAACGTCACTATATACCATCGATTACTTATAAAATAAATTACAAATTTACTCTTTAACATGTGATTTTCGATATAAGGATATAAGAAAAAAATTGGTAAACAAACAAAAGCTATCAAAAATATCCGCTAACGTTTTCGTTGCGATTGTCAGTAATCAAATTACATATTTATTTAAAAATGAATTATAATTAGCGATTTCCGTGTGGAATATTTAAATATCTACTCCAATCAAGATTTTGATGAACGCTATTATCTTCTCTTGGAGAGGTGAATTGCTCTAATATTAAGACATAATTACCTTCTAACCATCAAAAACTCCAAAAGAGAAGCTATAATCCAAATTAGAATCTAAATCGCTTGAGAGATAAAGAATTTGTCGGACAATACGGAAAATACAATACATAGTATCCCAAAAGTCTGTTTATAAATAAAATTAGTAACTTTGTATTTTCCATTTAATAATCAGCTTTTTAGGAAAGAATTAAAAATACTGTTTATGGATAGTAAGACCTTTTTATAGGTCTTACTTGTGTATGATCGTCTACCCATCGAGTAGCAAGTGGATTGGGATGCACCCTATTATTTTTACATTAGGAACATACCATACATACAATGATTATTCAAAATAATGTTTTCAATATTAGCATTCTACAACTTAATACCATATGTTCATATAGATGTTATAGCCAAAACAATGTAATTTCAAAATTAGCATTGCACAGCTCAGTACCATATGTTCATATGGGTTTCATAACGGTTTTATGCAGTTTATTTTCCAACGAGAGTTTAGATTGGCTTCTGTGATCCGGTATAATCTATGTAGTTGCAGAAATAATTCCTGTTCAGACACGGATCTAAATAATAATAATAATAATAAATAATAAAATAATGCAGTCGATCACAATAACTTTACTGAGAAGGAACTATGTGGGTCAATAGAAATATTGAAGAATAACCCAAAATGTTTCCTACTTTTGGTAAATATAAATAACTTACATGTCAAATTTTATAAACAATATTGCACTATTGCTCACGGTAATATTTGCATAAATTATTTTGCTTTAGTTGAAATTAAAGAAACGTGCTCAATAATAAAACCTAGAAACACATAAATTGAAACAATAAAATACCAAATGACATATGTATATTAATTCGACAATGTTAACATGTGGACTTTACATATGCGCCTTTATCGTAAAACTGAAGTAGAAAATTTAGCTAAATCAATATTTAAGTAATTTTCTTGATGCATTAAGAAATATTTTAAATATAGCTCAATGAATTTATAATGTATAATAATATTGATTTCAAATGGATGTGAATGAAATCTTTGGATATATATAATAAATATGAAATGTAAATAAATGTTATTTGTTTTATAAAAGAAAAGCTCCAAATGTACAGTAAAAGGTAAAGCAGCAAAATATTATTAATGCAAAGGAATTATTTGAAAAAGAGTTTCATAAATGAATCCTTCAAATTAGGTAAAGTGTGGACTGAAGTTAAATAGCTTCAAGCGTATTTAAAAGTTTCATTAGGAATTCACAAACGGACAAATTATAGATAGAATATTTTTTTAGAAATAAATTTGGTTTCTAATTTTAAACCCTAATATGAACTTATTTTTTGAAATGACAAAAGAACTTAATGATACTAGGCAGGATCAATAAAGATGAAGACAAAAATACTCAAAATTTTTAGCAAAAAAATATATTACTTTTCAGCATATTCTTCTTGAAATTCACAATCTTTTAATTCCTTCAGAAAAGTAAATTTTATCAAACTGTTATGCTTAAGATTGAACTATTACCTCCTCATTCGATCCACATCTCTTGTCATCGAGCCAAATTTTCACATTAGGAAAGAAGAAATAATCAAGCCAAACCTAACGAATAAACAGAATGCAGAAACAGTTTCAATGAATTTTTGCAAATCTAAGTGTGCATAGTGTATTATCATGAAGAAAAAATCGTTTCCTATTTAAGTGGGTTTTCTTACGTCGCAGTTGATCTGAAAATGATGCATAGTATCCGCTTGTTCTTGTTTAACCTTCTTAAAGATAAACGACAAGATACCACTGCAATTTCAAAGAGCAGTTGACGTAACTGTTCCTGCGCAAGGTACAGTCTTCAACTCGTTCGGAGCACTCGTGTCATTGATTTGATTGTTGTTTCAGTCCTGATATTGATTGGTTTATCCAGATTCCATCAGTTGGTATTACTCAGCCTCAGGAGTCTTTCGGATAATATCTCAAAATAGAGAGTTGAAATGCGTTCTCGTTTGAATTTGTGATCCAAACTCAGCATATGCGGCATCTATTTTGGGAACAAATATTTCATACATACTGTTCGTTATGCAAAATTGTTATCACCGTACTTCGTCGTCCACCGAAGTACGGTGTTCATTAAATGTACTGATCCGACCACATTTACACTCAGACTTACATTGTATTATGATTGTAATCAATAGAGATTGGTACCCGTAAACAGGCTATAGCTAAGTTTTGATTTGACTTTTTGTTATTTAAAAATACGAATTCAATCACTGATTAGTATTCCAGTTTCCTATGTTTCAAAACAAGCAAAATAGTTTGCTTTGTATTCGAATAACAAGTATCCTTATGATCCCAATGATCACAAATTTTGAAATATGTTTGGGGGGAATTATTTCTGCAACTACATAGATCATACCGGATGATAGAAGCCAATCCAAACTCTCGTTGGAAAATAAACTGTAAAAAGTCATTATAAAAGCCATATAAATATACGGTACTAAGCTGTGCGATGCTAATTTTGAAATTACATTATTTTGAAAAATCATTGTATGTATGGTATGTTCCTAATGTAAAAATTATAGGGTGCACCCCAATCCACTTGATACTCGATAGGTAGACGATCATGCTCAAGTAAGACCTTTTCGGTTTAAACCCAATAACTTACTACATCTCTTCCATCAAATCTGAGATTATTTTTAATTTAGTTTTAGTATATGCTAATTATATTGGTTACGATTCCTTAAAGAGGTTATATTAGATATTACAGGAACTTATCCAATGGACACCGTCCTTTATGTTATATGTTGCCATAAGAAATACTTGTTGCCCGTTTCTACTAATGTAATACACATAGAACAGATTGTACGCTTGAATAGGAAATAAGGAGCATATGCTACAGTGTAAAAATATTTAATTATTTTATATTTTGTAACTGATCAGATAAGTAAATAGTAAGATGTACTACAAAATATACAGCATGATTTACTCCAAATGTAATGAAAAACGTTACACGAAAGAATAAACTTATAAACCAATTAAAAAAACAGCTCATAGACGATATATACATATAAATATATCGTCTATTTTTTAATTGGTGTATAAGTTTATTGCTGAACAATTAATGAAACATATTTCTACTCCATCCAAGCTATATTTCTTGACTAAGATTTGTAAGAGAAATGTACTTGTCCGTCCCTTATTCAGCTCCATTAATTCTACCACTTACAAATTGTCCAAATAGCTAGTTAACATTTTAGCCTTGAGTTTCTCTGACAGAACCGATTGTAATATAAAAGACAATTTTCCATTTACAAATGCTATTAAGGGATTGACGCTACCAGACGGTTACGTTACCATATTTCTAGATGTTTTACTTTTTGCCAATATTCCACAAGACTTGGATATTTAAGATATTAATTGGCAATTAATACAACCACTTTGGACTTTAACAACAAAATGACCCTACAATCGATACATTTTTTCTTTGAAAACTGTCACTCAAAATTGTAGAAGATTTGAAGACAATAATATTAGCGTATTAATTATTAAGTATCAATTTACAAATTCTAAAACATTTTATAAAACAGTATTTCTTTTTGATGGTCAATACGTCTGTGCTCGATATCAATACATTTTATTTGATTTATATAAATATCTATCTAACATTTAAAGAAAAATTTAATACCGTTAAATAGCGGTATCATAATAACAAAGGATACCTCATAATTTGAAGGAAAAATTTCCGTGATTCTGTAAAAGCGCGATTTAAAACTTTTAATAAATGAAATATCCTACTTTTCTCTGAGACTGTGTTGCACGATAGATGAATATCGAGAGAACAGAAAACTTTCTCAGCTCTACTTTACGAACATAGCTAGAAAGAATTTATACGACTTAATATTATGAAACTTCCGTGAAACTTTTCAATAGTCATATATCTATATTCTTCGTTTGAGTTCGGATTTAGATTTTCTAATACTGATAGATGATGATATGAATACTTTGCATGTACAGTTTCAGATATTTTGTTGTAAGTGATTTTTAAATTCATTCTCATAGTTTTCAATTTCAATTTTTTTTTATATGAATTTTTATATTTTAACGAATTTTCAATGATTTAATTATCCGTTACAGAGCGCATGAAATACTGGCACGATTTTAAACATATTGATTTTTACAACTGCTGTCCACACAGTTGGAAAATGAAGATTTGTTTTCACCATCAATAAACGTGATTATACAGATATTCCCAATTACCATCCTATTAGTGTTCTTCCTCGTTATGTTTGAACAACTAAAATATAAATGATAAAGTCTGCTTTATAGTTTTAAAAAATAATACGGCGAAGGGAATAATCATGAATAATAAAAGAACTAACAATTCTCTTTAATGGAATAAGGATGAAAGAGAAATATACAGAAAAATAAAAAGTAAAGTAAAACAAGGAAAGACCAAAAGCAATAACGTAAAAAATGGGTTTTCAATAATTGGTAGAAATAAGGAGGTGTGGAAATGGAATAAAAATAAGAAAAATCAGATAAGAGACTGAAAAAACTAACAGAGAAAAGCAAACGAGAAAGGAACGCAATTTAGGTAAGATTTTGGGAAAATATAATAAAGGGCCTAATAATATAATAAAAATTAGAACTTGGAATGCCATAAGTATTTATAAATAAACAGCTATTAGAAATATTATTGAAATAATGAAGGTATGCGAAATAAAAATTTTTGGACTACAACAATTGAAACAAAGCTGAAGCTGAAGGTACGTACATAATATCTATGAACACATAATATTTAATAGCGGAGAAGAAAATAGATGTTTGGTAATGGACTCTCTAATATCAATAACTACGATGGTACTATCAAAAATAAAATAAAAATAGTCCCCGTTGAGATGTGCCAAATTATAAACAATAACGCTTTGTTAAAACATTAGCTAGAAGGACAACAATTAGAATTTTAAATGAAATCTTAAAGCTTTGAATAAATTAGAGATAATAATAAATAGGCTAAGGTAATATAAAATCAGAGGGACATCACTAATTGCAGAGATTGTAATAAAATAGGTAATAAAGCCGTAGAAATAAAATATACAGTGCTTAATAGAAAAATGAAAATAAACGATACAGAAGTACTTGCGTGTGTATGTGTATCTTCCTGTGTATGTATTGCGAACACACTATTGGAAAAGAGAAGAGCGATTTTTCTAAATGGAGGGGCTTTTAAGCTGGTGTAACGAAGAGCAAATATAATGGTGAAGTGTAATTAAATAATCACAATATAGGAATAGCATGCCAAAAATTAGAAGTAATTTAGAGCCACGATATAATAAGAGAGGTAGCGACAATATTAAAAAAGTTATAATCAAAAGCTTCGTGGCGAAAATTACTCTAAAATGATATGTTAGGCGAATTGCTTAAATGTATTTTTTATAACAATGAAAGCAAATAATTAGTATATATTCTATGTGAAAATATTAGTCTGAGACGTGCACATAATTAGAAATTGGACAAATATTTGAAATGAATTAAATATAATATTAGAAGACTATTCCAGCAAACGGTTTTACGTAAAAAATGCGTATCGTTCTATATAAATAATATATTTCCTAAAAAGTAAAAATGGGCTTCGTTTTATAATACACCGATTTATTAAACAAAAAAGATTTCTTTTTGGAATATTTGTAACGTAAATGTTGTCCTTTAAATATAGCTATAAAATGGAATATAAATTTAAAAATGTAGAAAAAATTTATAAACGTATAAACGAAGCGTAACTTTAGTAAATAAGAATATTAAGCGAAACTTTCTAGATTTTAAAATTTACTCCAACAGACTGCAAAATGAGAATAAGAGAAACGTTTAAAAACATATTTATTATTAATGTACATGCACCTAAGGAGAAGAAAGATGATGAAAATAAAGTAGACTTTTAGGAAGATTCGGATGTAGTTTTTCAGAAATTCCAATTTCCAGATTTTGCGATGGGACACAACAGAAAGGTACAAAGTATAAATTTCTACAATAAGAAAATACATAAAATAACTTGTGTATTACCAGATGGGCAAACACGAAACCGAATAGATCACGTATTTGTTCAATTAAAACAAAGTAGCGTAAGAAACTGCAGACCGCGTACAGACCGGTACACGTCCATACATATCATATATTGGTGATAATAAAATAGAACAAGTATCATGCCCGTCAAGAGTAATAAAGAATAAAGTAAAGCCAAAACAAATACGAAAATTAAAATAATTATAATATACATAAAATATGAATATAAAAATATGAGAGAAGTTTGAAAATAAAACGATAATAGTTAAATTATAAGAAAGTAAAGGGCCGGAAAGTAATGAGGAACAGGAAACATCAATTTAAACCATAAGCACAGCGATGGGGCAAAAACGGGGCAGTTTAATGATAATTGAAGGAAAGTATGTGAGGAGAGACAAGAAATCCACCTAGGTATTTTGAAAAACGGAGCAAGAGAAAATAATAAGTTCAAAGTAAAAAGCAGTACTGCGAAGCAAATTTGTAGAGAAACAAGAAAGAGACAAAAGTATTTAGAGAAAACTTTAACTAAAACAAAAAAAAATAGATATTTTCTAGGAAACTATTACAAAAAGAGGAATGTTTAAAGGAGAGGGAAAAAGATTGGATATTATAAAAATAAGGAAGAAATATTAATAGTAGTAAAAAAGTAGAAAAAGCTTTTAAAAAAAGAGTGACATGAAGAAAATTGGAGTGCTTAATTTCAAAAAAGAGCTTCGAAGTGACGAATGTGAAAGAAAGTAGTCACAAGGAAGAAATAAATAATTAGACATAAAAATCAAGAACAAACCTAAAGACGGAAGCATTGTTATATATATATATATATATATATATATATATATATATATATATATATATATATATGTCATAATTATGGTTTTCTCGGTGGTGCTCATTGACTATTTAGTGCAAGTTAGGGTGTATTACCTTTCCTATTAGACCAACTAAAGATTCTTATTTAGGCACTCATATCCAGTCAAGGGAAAGTGCTCGTACATAACGACAATGTACCTGCACACAGGTATCGAATGTTGCTGCAAAACTCTCTGATCTACACTTCTACAGGCACGCCATATTTATCGGATTTATTTCCTGTTAATTGTTGCCTATTTCCAAACAGGAAGAAATGGCTGGCTGGACGAAGATACACTTCAAATCATTAAATAAGGCAATCGCTTATTTTGCAAAGTTAAAAAAATAATATAAATATAATATAATAAAATAAATCGTATTATTACCGAAGGTATTAAAGAAATTTGATTATAGATGTTGCATTAACTATCTCGAAAAGTATTCTTAAAGATCATGTGCTTTCTTTGTCGGGTGGAAAACATTCCACTTCCCTCCTAGTTATGCTTAAAAAACACGAAAGCTGAGAATTTTTGAGAACAATTGGTGTATCAGTTACTACATTTTATTAACCCAATAAATTTGATAAGGGTATCAGATTCAGTCATATTAAAGATGAAATTCTTTTTCTGAATTTCACACATTATCTACAGCCGATCCTCAATTTTCAGTCTAGTATGTTAAAGTAATATTGTATTTTAGTATATGTAATAACGTACATATTAGCGATAATAAACTTTCCCAAAATCAGATTACTATTATGCGAACGTATATTCCTTTTATGCTGCATAACTAATAAAGCTAAAATTTTATGCTTGAAATAAATTTTAGTGAGGACGCTGACATACAAATCTATCGTTACCGAAAATTTTTATAGATATTACAAATTTATCTTTGTTATAAAAAGATATATTAATGAGATATCGATATTTATGTAGTACAAACATAACGGCTGTGAAATGTTATTTTCATAATTATAATTTGAGTTTATATAAATTACAAGGTTACAGTTTTTACGAGCGTCCTTTTCATAAATGATTATTAAAGATTGGTGTTTTTATACATGTTTCCATAGTAATATTTATTTCAGTTTACTATGTACTTTTTCATTATTCACAGAACACGAGCCTGTAGATAGTACTATTAACTGAACAATTCAAACAGAAGTTTATAAAATAACATATGTGTAAGAGATTAACCCTCTAAACAAATCATTAATCACGTGCATCTAAATTACATGCACAGTACAGATCGACAGACAATTTATTCTGATACCAGAAGCTTGGGACCACTATAAAAAAATACAAAGTTGTGTCCAGATCCTTTCGTTAAGAGGACCATCGCTGTAGAAGCTTAATTTGCAGTTATACCTGAAGCTAAATATACATACACTATATTAGATAGCGTATTATATAATTTAATGGAATTGAAACTTAGTTAATTGACATCCTGCAATTGTAGTGACGTCATTGATTATTTTCTTAAATTATATTAAGTACCTCTTCCTGGCGTAACTGGTAGATAATTTTATGTATTTTTTACATATACACAAACTTAAAATTTTTTAAAATTTTTGAGAAGAAAATGATGTTGCATAGTCAGATTTTTGCAATACTAATCAAAAGCTATTTTTTAAGTTTTTTGATTGAAAGAGAGAATACAATAAAGAAAAAAAAACAATTATTGAAATTGGGAAATTCTAACTACTTTTGCTTTTTGATTACATTACAGAAATTTTTGAGAAGGTTTACTGCTCCTCTCTGGTAAGATTCAAACTCTCGATGTTTACCAATGAGTTTAAACCACAGGGTCATAGAGAATTGTGATATTAAATTTGTTAAAATTTCATAAATAGCATTATGGAAACAGTATTAAATAGGACCGCCTCATGGTAGGCTTTAATAAAGGCAGTAAAACTTTGATTCCTCTAGTTTCACATCATAAAAGCGCATAACTGCAGGAAATTAAAACCTGCTGTGGGTTCCATTTAATATCTGTTTCTACAATGTGAATATAAATTATTAATTTATTGAAATTAGTGGAAATTATGTTGCACAGTATAAATTTTAAAACTTGGCAGAAGATCATTTTTTCTATATTAGATCGGGAATATAAGGCGCTTACCTAGTAAGTAAGTTTTAACTGCTCTAATATTGATTCATATTAGAGTGGTGATAATCCTCTTGCCCCAACATGCAAATTATAGACAGTAGATATTTATAATATAACCTCGACATCATATTCTGAAACGTGAATTATGCAGTATCTAATAGCTTTCTTTGTAAAGTCAAAATTGTTTTCATGCAATAAATAGAAAAGTATACTGTATGTAACATATAAATTGAAAAACTACCAGTTCAAATAACGCCAAGTTACTCGTCCAGAACAAAAGACCTTTTTATAATTCAGAAAGAAATTATCACTAACTGCGAATCATTGAAAATTATTAATAATGTCAACACTTACAGCTCATTAGAAACACTAGCCGTATGCTAATAACACATTCGAATTGAATAATAAAAAAATGCTTGTCTTATTAATGTTAACAACAAATTTATTTTCATCAGACCATGTAAAGAACTCAACAACAACAATACAATTATTAACTCGTCGCAATTATACTGGTATCATTTGCATAAATTGTCACTGATTCCGAAGCGATTGTGAAAGGTCGTTTACGAAGATGTTGAATAAGGTGATGGTCAAGAATGACCCCTGTGGTACTCTAACATCATAACTTACACACTTCAATGTATTGGTGATATATAACGCTATTTGTCTTATACCATTATTGCAACAACAAATCATTATTCACCAAATCAAATGCATTATATAGATTTCAGCAAATACAGGCAACCAATTGGCTTTTACTCAAATTAGCTAAAACTGCTCATTTAATATTTTGTAGGGCTGTTGTGGGCAATAAGTCAGGCTGCCGAAATGATAAGATATTAATGGCATAAGTCAATAAGTAGTATTCTAAGAATATTTTGAAGAATTTTTGATAGTTTTTTATAATACTGGAATATTTAAACTGTCTATAATCTTCTGTTAAGCCTTTACCCGAATTTTTTGTCGTGGTAAAACTTTTGCTATTTTAAAGACTCTTAAATATCTATCGGCTGCAATAAAGTTGTTAAATATTTTATTATTACTATTTTTATATATTTTCTCATGTCTGACTTATGTAATCAATTGCCAATTCAATTATATAGCTGGAAACCTCGCTATATCCAGTATTCATGATAGAGTTTAGATGCAAAGCAGTATTATTTAGTACATCCATTGTGACAGGGAACCTAAAAACGATTAACCACAAGGGGTAAATAAGTTTTCCGATATATGAGGAAAATCTCGCTTTGTATTATTAACATTTGGATGAACCTACATATTTTAAAATGATTAAAAACGCGTTAGATTTCTGTAGGATTAAATACTACTCTGCCTTTTCCGTTCATCAACATATATTAGCAAAATTTGAATATGCTTTTATTTTTTTTATATAATAACCTACGCAATTTTTGTTTTTTACTGGAACTAATAAGAGCTTTATGAACAAAAAGCTTTTTAACTTCATTTGTGATTACTTTCAGCATGTTGAACTTCATACTTCTAGCTTTTTAGAACGAATTTATTAGACGTTTCATATATTTCAAACAATTCACAATTTATTTGAAAAAATTTACAATATCTACTGTCCCGATTAATCGTGTAGCCTTCTCTAAATCGTGAAAGAAATATTGTAATGATATAAATACATGATACAATTTTTATATTTATTAACAGTAAGAAGATATTAAGAATATCATCAAATACTTAGAAATATCTTGAAATAGCATGAGTATGGTATGAAGAAACAAATGAATAAACATTAAATTGTAGATTTCGATTTATTTTCTAAAACAGTAGTTCCTTAAATACAAGATATTACTGTACTGATCTAATTCGCATTGAAGAATATTATACTTTGTCGATTGACTTGTCGAAGAAAAATTCTAGCTTTATTTTTCCCAATCATATCTCATACTAGAGCATACTGTACTAGAATATTGTTCTATAATATGAAATCTCTTCTACACATAAAGTGTCTGTGAGAAAGAAAAACTCAAAAGAAATATTTATTTATGGACATAGGAAATTACTTTGACAGAGGATATGACCATCAACTATTTTGGAATCAATTCTCTGTTAACTCTCATAGTCAACTAGGCTATATCAAATTTGTTTATAACCTGATTCACTCTATTAACTTTCCAGGTTGTCAAAATTTCGATTTCTTGTTCCACGACTTTCTGCTGGATACATTTTATACTCCTTACTTAAAATGTCTCTAACTTCTAACCATATACCACAGGTTATGACACCAATTATACTCTGCTTATTACATTATTTTAGTATCTGCAATACTGCTCGTTAATTTTTTGCTTTTATTGTTTGCCTTTATTAATTTATAAACAACATATTGCTGTGATCTTTGGTACGTGAATAAGATATGTATCCTTTTCAGCACAATATTTTTAATTTGAGACTTCAAAATCTTTTCTTTTGTTTAACAATTGTGGGGTCAGCATAAGTTCTTATAATCAATTAGAAGTAACATCCAGAATTACATAATATTCATACAAATAAAACAATTAATTTCAGTAAAAGACATAAGATTTATTCAAAAACGATAGTTCATAAGCTGAACATTAATAACCATCAAAAATAAACATTATATTCCCTTTCCGAAATTTAAGTATATAGTCTCTTCAAATGCTGCCAATGTTTAAAGTGCAACTGACTTGTAAAATTATTAACTCAGAAATATTTAAAAGATATTGCTAACTGTATATTTCAGAAGACCTATTCTTCGTTAATCAATTTCGAAATACTTAAATAAGAGTGCTAATTGTATATTACAAAATTGTCCTATCATTCAATCAACAATACTTAAAAAGAGACGGTATATTACAAACTTGATGTATTATTTATTAATTAATTCAGCGATATTTAAAGTAAATTGCTAATTGTATATTACAAAAGACATTATTTATTATTATATTCAAAAATACTAAAAGAAATTGCTAGCTGCATATTACAAAAATGACATGTTATTTATTAATTAAATCAGCAATACCTAAAATATTGCTAACTGTATCTTACAAAAGATGTAGGATTTATAATTAACTCAGAAATACATAAAAGAGATTACGTATGAGACTGTATATTACAAAACTGACGTATTATTTTGTTACAAACTTAAAATTTCACTTGTATATGTTTTTGGTCTTTGATACGTGTAACGTCCTCTCGTATCTGACCGCCGTAGCTGATAATCAATACGACCTACATATTTTAGTATTTAGACTATAGATATCATAGAAACTTTAATTTTGTTTAATAGAATATAATTAATCAAATCATGTAATTATTGTCTTTATATTAATCGAAACTCTTCCCGATAGTTTTGTAAATGTCTGGTCATAATCTTAGTATTCACTTTTTTGTTTTGCCTGTGATTATAAAGGAAGATGACGCATTTCTGAACACTCTCTTCTGCATTCGATTTCAAAGAGAAACCAAGTTTCTGATCTTACGCCAGTTCTATGATTTAATTTTAGATTAAGTAATTAAGCTTATTTCGAAGAAAGAGTTAATTACTTTCCCATTAATCGTAATTGAATTTGAATAAGCAGGTTACGATATTTTATCTACATTATGGAAGATTAGTTAGACCGGGTTGGTAAAAAACTTCATTGCACGCGGTGTATGAAAATTCAAAGTTGAATTTGTACTGGCGGCATTTTATTGAAGAGACACTTTTGAATATTGGTATTGTTACCCTTAACGTCATCTGTAGATTTCTATGCTAAAACTTTGTATTTCATAGTGGCCTAATTCCTTTTGTTTCTTTTTCTACTTTAAGTTCAGGGGTTTACTTTTGAATATCTCTAGTTTTTATAAATTAAATATACGGACGCTGTAAGTGTGTATGTCAAATCCCCCGTCCACCAAATTGAGAAAACAAAGATTATCCAACATGCTCAAGGGATAGCGTCTATCAAGGTTTATTGAAGCACTAATAACTGGGATAAAAACTTTCGAACAACCTTTCTTTCTACATATATATGTATTTATACATTTTAATTTGTTGTGTTTAATTAATTCCAAAGACCGAGGTAACAGCGAATGTATTTATTTGTTACCGTACTAGTTATTTCGAGACTATGTACAGGCCCGAAGAATTATCTGAGCCCAGTAAAAAATAAAGCCAGATAACTTACCATAAGGATTTTATGTAATAGTTAATTCGGTAAACAGTAGAATTAATATCAGTACTTAACTTTTCTGTCGATAGACACCCTAGTAATTTATAAAGTACCTTCGCCCCTTCTTGGTTATAGTGGCGTGCATTTTTAATTAACGAATGGTTGGTTACCCTTTTAATATTCAAGTAATCATTTTGCTCGCTGATAAACAGTTAGTTATCCCTCAGCTAAATTTTATAGTTTTTTATATCTTTAAATTATTTATTCGTGTGGGACTAACTAGTTCAGTGTTTAAAGTAATTGGTATTCCACTAAAAGCTGAACTATTATGTAAAATTTATTGCATTTATTTTATTTGTGTACTTTATTATTATAGTTATTTGGAAAGTTTCCAGCCAGGGGCACATGTATTTTATAATTTCGCATATGAACCAACTATACGTACAGAAGGGGGAAAGAAATTATTAACTTATAGTTAATTCAGTTATAATGACGTACTTCAGGTACCTAGTTGGAGTAATTACCAAACTCTATACTTTGTCAATCAAAGTGTTGATCAATTAATAAATCTGTATGGAGTATAGCTTTCTTTTTTTTTCATTTTTGCAAAAGGACCCTTGTCATTAGGTATATTAATTAATAAGCAAAACGAACATACTTTATTGATCCGTTGCTTCAATATTGGCAAAAGAGCTTTCAGGGTTACAATATTGTGGTATGCTATTACATCGTATTAACAGGAAACTCCTTCCACACACTGCATTTATTTTGAGTTTGTCGCACCTTGGAAATTAAGCGTGATGATCGCTGGATAGTTACGATACTGAGCTTATCTTTTTTTGTATTGTTAAGCACAGCACAGGACGTTACAATTTGTTAATTAACTCAGAACTACTCAAAGAAGGTTGCAACTGTAACTTAGAAATACATAAAAGGGATCAATAACTGTATATAACAAAATTGGCATATTATTTATTAATTAATTCAGCAATACTAAAAACAGGTTGCTGACTGTACATTACAAAAGATGTATCATTTATAAATTAACTCAGGAATACTTAAAACAAATTGCTACCTGCATATTACAAAATTGACGTATTAACTCAAAAATACTTGAAAAATATTGCTAGCTGTATATTTCAAAAAAAAAACGTATCATTCATTAATTAACTCAGAAGTACTTAAAAGAAATTGCTAACTGTATATTACGAACTTCACGTATTATTTATTAATTAACTCAGTAATACTCGAAAAGGTTTCTTACACTAGAGTCCGCAGAGTCCGGGAATAACACAGTGACCAGCGATGCACTCTGTTCGTCCGCTAAATGTGGGACAATATGTCGGCGATGAACGCTCAACTTAGCAGCGTCAATAATGACAAAAATATATATACTACGTATATACATAAAAAAATCTTTGATGTTGGTCGGGTTTGGCTGAAAATCTCACTCCAAGGTGGCAAATCATCAAACAAGATTGCTCGAAACACACCCACAATGACCTCTTTCGCCGATAGCTCTCGATAGAGGCGTTCAAAATTCTACGAAATAAGGCACATCTTAACCATTTGAAGCGGGGACACTCAGTGATTCACATGTACAAAGACTTAGTGATAAGCCACGCAGTCGGGGCAGAAAGGGGCAGAGTATTTGAAAACAAGTCACACGCGGATAGAGATTAACCATGCACATCTACTATCGATGCAAGCTCAAGTAGAAAAGTATGCAAAAAAACAAAACACGTTGAAAACTACTTTTATCGCCTTAAATAAAAGACTCTATTCGATCTAATAAGAACTTAACATAGAGTATGCATAAACCAAATACATTTACGATGTAATAAACGAATATATAAGAATAAACTAATGCGACATTTGATGAAACTGAATCAAAATAAAACGTTGTACTAACAACATATGAACATGCATAAAGAAGCAAATGCACAGACTATACAGGAATCTTGAAAAATGGAAAAAAAATGTGTAAGATAGAAATAGAATCATAACAATGTATTTAACACCATCTTTGAAATAACTGACTTCTTGCACTCTTTTGTAAGTCAGATTGAAGATGGCGATCAAAATTGATCCATTGTATGAACTGTAATATTAACAGTCAGTAGAATTTTTTTTATAATCTGTCGTTTCGTCCACACATAATTCCGATTTAGTTTTATTTTCAATACATTCACGAGCTGATGGTACAAAATATTGTAACCTTTTAGAACTAGGTAATTACAGTTCGCATATTTATTCCACAATGAATAAAATGGTTCGTTATATAATAATCGAAACGATAGGTTGCACATCGTCATTGTTGAACATAAATCGAATAGAATATACTTGCTCGATCGTTTGTCAGTTTTTTTTGTGCTGCCTACTAGATCCAGCGTATGAGTTGTCTATCGCAAACTGGACATTTCACTTTTACATTATATCAGAAGAGTGACAAATGAACTTATAAATTCCGTAATAGAAGTGAACACCTCTGAACTAGGATGCAACTACATTACATATGTACATATATACATGTTAGCGACAAACGTTTTCTTGGCGCATGTTTACTGAAGCGTCGACCGAGTTTCGGTACTTTACTCATTAGAACATAAAAGATATTTAAAGTAAGTATAAATGTTATTATTTTATTTAGACATTTAGTTATCATATTTTTTTAATTCATTTTGTCTACATAAAATATTATCAACATTTATCAATAAATAAATTTAAAACAGTAATTAACAAATTATTACGTTACATATAACATTAACTTTTCAATCTTTTTTTCAGAAAGTATTTATGTATAATTATCACACTTAACATTAGAAAGTAAAACTAAGAAACGTGAAACTACCATACATACTAACCCAGGTATGAAAATAAGTGTTTTATTTTGGTTTATTATGTTTCTTAGTATGTTATACTCACATAAGCAATTTTTAAATGGACAACATTCTGTTTATATATTGGTGCAGAATTTAGCTATATGCTTAATCGATACTTTTTAATAAAGAAAGGCCGTTTTTTATTTTATTTCATAGCCAGTAAATTATTAATTATATACCATTTATAATTCGACGTAATTATAACGAACGTTCGTTCTTTATAATTACTGTTTATAAAATTCACCTACATATTTTAAGCGAAATATTGTTAAAGTGAAATCTTTATCGTTAATTTTCTCTGATCTCTGCTAAAAAGAAAACTCTGCGTCGGTCCATAAAGAAAACTAAAAACATTTTCACGAATGTTAAAAGCGTTAGAAAGAAGAGGAAGAACTTTATTTCATTCCCGCTCTGTTCTTCTGAGTTTCTACTCATATTTATTGTTTCCTTTTTTGTTACAGAATCCAACGAAATCGTCGAAACAAGTGACGGACGAAAGGAAAACCAACATACATGCTTACACATCTCAACTACAAGCAACAGAGTCGCCATTCCCAATAGAAAGTAAACAATTTTCTAATATACGTGAATCGACATCGACGCAAAAACGGGACACGTCATTTTCACTTTTAGGAAACGCTAGTAACGAAAGTTCAGCTAACCCATCTTTAAGAACAAAACGTCTAGAAATAATTCGCACAACGCCTACAGCGATCGCAACCGAAGAAAATATTTCATCGCAACTCGTTACAAAAGAAATGAGAAAACCTGAAACGGCTGTAACAATTTCAGTACATTCGAAGCAAAATTACGAAAATGCAAATGTAGATGTTAGAATTAGTAAGTACGAAGAGATTAAAAATGAGGATTGTAGAGACTGTGTCACAAGTATATTTACCACAAAATCTACTAATCCAATAACAGATACATATAAAGCAGTAACACAATCGACCAATACGTATACCAAGAAAGATCTAGAATATAAAGACTACGCTTACATGTTTAGTGAACCGTTTAATAGAATAACTAGATTTAGTTTAATAAATGATTATACGACAGCATCCTCCTTAGAATTTAGCACGGAAGATTATAACTTGACGTTGATGAATTATGTTGAAACCGATTATTATGACGTATTAACAGACAATAAAGAAAACACCCAGATATTAACAGATTCGCCCGAAGTGGTTACAAATACAACTATCGATTTTGTAAATGAGACATCACTAAACGGAAATGTTTCGCAGTTAAGGTTATCAATGCAGGAAATTCCGTGGCCTGTGAAGCGAGAGGCTGTAGTAGAAGGTGACATAATTCTAGGTGGATTAATGATGGTACACGAAAGGGAAGACACTATTACGTGCGGTCCAGTTATGCCCCAAGGTGGTATACAAGCACTAGAGGCTATGTTATACACACTAGATAAATTGAATGTCAATCAATTACTACCAAATATAACAATAGGTGCGCATATATTGGATGACTGTGACAAGGATACCTACGGATTGGAAATGGCTGTTGATTTCATTAAAGGTATTTATTATTTAGCTATGTGTACATCACCTACATTATACAGTATCAGCACTTGAAACACAAAATAAAATATATAAATATAAGAGTCCTAGAAGGGATGTTATCCTAGTGTTATCTTACTACAGTAAGTTATTCCATAAATTATGTTAGTAGTGTATAAAAAAATAGTACATCTAGCAAAACTAGTATATATATATATATATATATATATATATATATATATACACGATTTGAAAAGTATTCAAAATGGTCTTCAAAAGGTATATAATTTATTAGAAGTGTTTATTTTCTGCATCTACAAAGAGTTTCAAATGGTCAGATTATAGATGCACTGTTGTTAGAAGTTTTTACTGCACATTCAGAAATACTTCTTCAGATAAATACTCTTACAAGGCCTATCTTCAAAAACATCTCATAATCAATAGCCATAGGACTTAGATCAGGGTTACCTTACGAGCAGTGGAAATACTTAATAAACTTTGGAGCATTGTTTTTCAGTCATGTCTGGACCGCTTTTGACTCTCTGAGGGGGTGCCGAATCCCGCTAAAGGACCTAAAAAACAAGAAATCTGTCATAGTGTTCATTAGCTAGAGGATTTCTGGCCCAAGGAAAAGAACTTGTCATAACTTCTTTTACTTTAACAACTTGAGTTATTCGATTTGTCAATACTTGAGAATAATTCAGGTATATCAGCTTTTATCAGCTAAACTGTGGTCCTACTAGCGAAATTATTCTCTGTGTGTTATCCTGTCGTTTGCAATACAAAACAGAATGAAAAAATCGAACGAATGCGAACTTTGTTCTCTCGAGCAATTGTATGTTTGGCAGATTCTTGCAAGAATAAATGCCGTAGTATACACTTAGAGCGTCGAAGACCCCATGGACGATCTATGGTGTCACCAATGTTTCGTCAAAGAGAACCAATATACTATACATAATGTCGTTACTAAGAAGGAGCGAAAGAGAAGTTAAAATTAATTCATGTAATTTAACGCACGACAGCTAACGATATTTTAGTTGTTTTAGAACTGTTCGCATTCTAGTACACTAACTTACAACTGTAGACTCTAACTAAAGTAAATATTCAAAATATAAAGAAAATGTAATCCTTTTGTTAGAGATTGGTAAAGACGACAAAAAGGTTTATATTTTTTTGCTGCCTTTTCGTCATATATTCTCAACACAGTAAACATTTATAAAAAAATTGATTTAGAAATAAATGTTCTTACTGTGAGAACCAGTTATGAAAACTGTTTTCAACTTTCTAATTTACTTTCATCGCTTTTGCTTTTAAAGAGCAAAAGGAAATGATAGTTGTTTCGATGTAAAAAAATTAATTTCGTATTACTAGAATAAAGAGATTTTGTAACGATTTTACGTTGAATGATAGTTAAATAGATGAGTTCTAGTAATTTATATATAAGACTCGATTCAGAAACTGTTAACAATTAAAACTTAATCCGTAATTATTTCTAATGGAGAATACAGATTAGCTTTCTTAGCACCATTCATTTATTTGAAGGTGTCCAAAGAATGAAGTGAATGAATATTACAATTACTGAAACGAAGAGCTGCGTGAATTGGAAGACTATGTGAAGCAGAAAGGTATCTTGTAAAGAAGGGATATATTTTTCTATTTTATTTTTTTTGTAGTTTTTGGTCTTTGTCATTGTTAGAATTAAACTCATATTTATGCAAATGATTTATTTTTTCTTTGTTATACTGCTTCGGTCTATTGTGTTGAGTCACTACATAAGAAAAAAAGTATTTCCTTTTAGAAGAATTTAGCTAATTGCAAAAAAATTAATATTGGGTCTGGGAAAAAGTTCGTGGCGTTTTTTCAGTAAAATTCAACTGGTCCCCGCATGGCGCGTGGACGAATTCATTTAAACCGAATATGCTCCATTATTATCGACAATGTTTCGCCATTTTTTTGGTAGATCCATGATCCCATCGGTGAAAAACTTCTGTGGTTTCTGGTCGAAAAACTGAATCAAGTAGTTTTCACAGGCTTCTTTTGAAACCAACTTAATTCCATTGAGAGAGTTCTGCAGAGATCGAAACAGATGATAGTCAGAGGGTGCTATATCCGGACTGTAAGGTGGGTGCATCAAAACTTCTCAACCAAACTCTCGCAATTTTTGACGGGTCATCAAAGAAGTGTGTGGTCGGGCGTTGTCATGATGGAAGACAACACCTTTCCTATTAATCAATTCGGGCCGTTTTCTTTCAATCGCCTGGCGTAATCTCTCTAGTTGTGCACAGTAGAGTTGAGAATCAATCGTCTGACCAGTTGGAAATAGCTCGTAGTGGACGATTCCCCTCCAGTCCCACCATACACACAGCATCACTTTTTTTGGCGTCAATGTTGGCTTAGCGAACGCTTGTGACGGCTCACCATCCTTTATCCACGATCTTTTACGCTTCCGATTATCGTACGTAATCCATTTTTCATCTCCGGTTATTAAACGTTTCAGAAACGGCTCGATTTCATTCCGTTTCAGCAGCGCATCGCAGATGTTAATTCGGTCCATCATGTTTTTCACGCTCAACTCATGAGGAACCCATACGTCAAGCTTTTTTTTGTAACCAGCTTTGTGTAAATGGTTCAAAACAGTTTTGTGGTCAATGCCTAGCTCCATGCTAATATCGACACTGCTGATATGCTTATCTTGTTGGACTTTTTCAAGAATTTCATCAGATTTTTCAGTGATTGGACGACCGGAGCGTGACTCATCTTTCACATTGAAATTTCCAGAACGAAAGCGAGCGAACCATTTCCGCGCAACAGATTTCGATAAAGTACCTTCACCGTACACAGCACAAATTTTATCACAAGCCTGCGCAGCGTTCTTCCCCTTATCATAATAATATTGCAGAATATAGCGAAATTTCTCATTATTCTTCTCCATTTTCAAGTGCGAATAACTTTCCAACCACTGCACCGATTACAATGTTTCTACGCTCAAACTAACGTTCGGAAGGTCATCTAAAAAACGAGCCGTCGCTGGTGTCGCTGTGACTTGTTGTTCTTTAGTTATCGGCAACCAATGCCATCTATCGGGAAAAACGCCACGAACTTTTTCCCAGACCCAATAGTATTTATCTATTACCTTCCAATTTTTCCGGAAAATGCGAAAAAGAGTCTCAACAAAATCTATAAATTTTGTTAAATAATAGTTTATACACACACACATATATATATATATATATATATATATATATACTATTATAAGCACCATGTTGTGGACGCCAAGTTACTGCTAACAATGTATTGCGTTAAAGCTAGAATAAAAGTTATCCATGTTGGGATAAACCAAACTGCTACAAATCCAGCATTAAAAATAACTGTTGAGCGCAAACGACTTTACAGACACCAAATCTTTTATTAGTCCCACATTGTGATGTGGGATAGAAAAGAGGTTATTGGAGTTCCAGTCTAGCTTCAACGTTGTCATAATAACTAAAAGAAAATTAGTAGTAAATTAATTTATGAAACTTAAGTGGACAGCTGAACGAAAAGTATTAGTTAAAAGGAAACAAGGTCAAATAAAATTCTATTTAATTTAATAAACTAAAATGAAATTCTTAAAACTTTAAATATATTTGGAGTTAATAAGTGAAAACAATTTATGAAAGAGGAAAGCGTAATTAATAGCACGTTGTATAATAGAGTAAGTAATCAACCTGCTGACATAAAACGTATAAGGTTTAGTAGAAGAAATAGGCAAGATGTGTTTTATATCTTGAATGCTATATACGCCGAACCACATGAACATTAAAAGTGCGGGGCTGTAGCGAAAATGTTCACTGTCCATCATGATCTCTGTACTATGTCTAGTTGCAGCTGGGTGTATAACAGCGATTTTTTAAAAGAAAAGGCTTTTAAATAAATTGGCTGCATGAAGTAAGTTACTCCAAAATGAATAAATGATTAGAGACGCGATATTGTGAAGGGCACTGTGACATTAAAAATAATATCATACAAAGAATAGTTTAAAATAACATGTCACACGATTTGTAATGGTTACACAGCAAGCAAATTATTGAAATTAAAATTAAATTATACTTTATATTGAAAGTAAAAACAATATTGTAGAAAATAGTACTATGTGTGGAAGCAGGTATCGTTGCAGGCAATACTTTCTTAGAGAAGAGGAAACGGTTTTCGCATATGACCCACAGATGTCAACTAAACAAAGGGAATAATCATTGTAAATATTTGTAACGTCATGAATGTTATTTAATGTTCATAATTTTTGAAGTGCTAATATCGACCTGTATTTAACAAAATACAATTTAATGAACATCGAAACCAAGATCGTTGAGTTCTTATAGAAATGGTACATTTGTATAATCCATTTGAGGAGAATAGATAGTTGGTGGTCAATATACAGATGTACGATGATTTTATGAATTTTTAGTTTCATTTTTCTTGTAATAGTCGTCATGTAGTACTAGCAATTCAAATTGGGATGTTAGGATACCTAATTTCTTTTTTGAAGAGAATTCAGATAAATAAATCATATAAAATTAACACATATTTAGTAATACCAATATCTTGGTTCCTTTAGCAAGGTTTCATCTTAATCTACTTTTACAACAAAATATAGTTCAAGAACTTCTTAATTAAGAGCATTATAATTATATAATGGATTTTATACATATATGAAAGCCTTAGTTAGGCTTTTCAAGCCTACATCCGAATATTTGCTTTCCATTTCTCCTTGTCTCTTGCTACATCCCTTCACTTTGTCAGCTACCATTCCTGCGATGACCTTTGTGGCTGCCTCTCTCCATTTTCTTAATGCCCCCTCTTCCTTTTTCATTCCGGCATTCTTCAAGCTATATTTATCACTGCTCTTACACCTCTTATGCACTGAAGATGGTGGTTAGGTGGATTAACGCTTTAAATTCTTATTTTCTTTTATTGCTTCGTCTTTCTCCCTCAATGATCGTTTACTTTTATTCCACCATCAAATCTGCATAGCGTTTGTCTTTTCTATATTTCGATATTATCTCGTACATTATCCAAATCTCACACCTATAGGCTAGATAATCGTTTTATGCAGGTCCTTCTTTATTTTCCATGACAGGTGTTTGGATATAATAATATTGTATAATGCTTTTACGCATTTAATTTCTGTTACTTCCACACGTCTATCCTTCATTAAATTTCCTAAACACGTATAAATGTTTCTTCCTTTAAAAACCATCAAGCTAAACTATTCTCGAAACGTTTATTTCTTTTGCTTATTGATCTTGAACTCTAACGTCTTTGATGCTACAATATATTGTGCTCTTATACTCTTTAGTTACCTCTTGAGCCAAACATTGGTGACTGAAGAAATAGTAGGAATAACTATAAATCTGTACAGAATACAAATCATGTAAAAATGGTTACTTACAGGTAGGCGAATAACACGTTATTATTTCACTACATAAAATTAAACCACATATATATGTTAAAAAGTATTAATTAGTATATTACTATTAAATACCTTAAAAAAGTAGAGATAATGTGAGTGTTTAAATTTTTGAAACAAAATATTATAATACATTAATATCATCCAACAGAATCCTTGTTCAAAAAATATTTTGTACAATCTAATAACTTTACATTACCTTTTTCGAATTTTTAGAATTTCGCCCTCTAAAATTTATCTCAAATTTATGGTTATTGTCTAAAATCTAATTGCCGTTTGAAACGATAGTTTAATTTTTGGTAAAAATGTACATATAGATAGTCAGTGTAAAGCTAATATTAGTTAACTAATTTAATTGACGACGAAAGACAAAGCAAGGGTGCGTGTTTAATCTGAATTAATCCATCTAATGTGTGTAATACTGTTGCAGTGTTCGACAATTTACTACCTGATTTTAACATACTACCTTACATCATTAACATAAGCTTATTAGCGAATTATAGAGTCAGGAGTTTAACGTATGATAACGCTATTTATAACTAATTGTTAAATGTATACACAAGAAATGATAACTGTTACTTCGAAAACCACATATTTAATACTACCACCCTAATCAGATACTTTGCATATCTTTTGACAAATCTCTGCAGCTTTCGACTTCTGTTTAAATTCATCGATATACCTGAATTGTACTTGACATTTAAGAAACTAAATGATCATAAATAAAAATATTATATCATTACGAGTTTACCAAGAAACTGACACAAATTTCTTCAATATCATATACATAAACAAGCGTGTACTAAAAGGACTAACGAGATTGAATAAATTATAAACAAAAACTACACAACCTTCTTCATTGCCGATATAATACAGAGTAAATATCTTTTCTCTCTTTTTATCTACTATTACTATTCTTCCTTTGTTGGAAGCAATTAAATATCTTATTACAACTTTATATGAAATTTATTATTTTATTAAATTTAATAAGTTGTTAGATTATGTACGTTTTGGGCAAATTTCCTTGCCGCTTTGAATATATGTAAATATAATTTAAAATTAGTACACAAACATTAAATATAGCTTAAAAATCTGCCTTAAAGCTACTGCGTTACACACGACCGCTCGGCTTTGGTGAAATGTATATACTTTAAATGGTACAGAATTTCATAATTAAATTAAAATTTATTTCTTTCTAAATGGAGGTAAACGAATATTTTCCTTTATATAGAGAGATTAATGTAAGTTTAATTACATGTGTTCCAATAGCTTTGCAAACACTGCTAAAGCTTAAATGTTTTCCTTTGAACTTTGTGTTTTACGAATAACGGAATAAATTTTACGTTCAGGTTAACGTTTTGGCCGACCGACATTTAGTTTCTTTCTCAATTCAACCATTTCCATCCTTTTCAAATTCGTAAACGGTCATAATTCGAAGGCATATGTAATACATACATATATACAGAAAATGCAAGCTCGCGTTAAAAGTATATTTACATAAGTTAAAAGTATAAGCAGAACTGCACAAGATACTAAGGTTTACCTTATTGAATCCTTTCAATAAAGAAATAGAAGGGCAGATAAAATAAACGATTTTCTGTGAAATGAAACGATCAAACACCGGTGTTTAAATAACAAAGGTTGCGGTACTGCTTTCAATGATATTTGTTTACTTTAAACAAGCAGAGACTATTTCCTCAGTAAATAAATCGGTTCGTGATAATTACTGTGGTTTATTTGATAATTTATTAATTTGATATCTACGGATTTGCGATTATTATAGAAACACTGTAATTGCCTATCAATTAATAATGTACAATATGAACTTCACCACTAATCGTATAAACTAAAATGTTAATGATGCGATTCATTGGTGTAATTAATTTAATTAAATACAGACACAGTCACACATTATCAATGAAAAAAAAATTGTAATTACATGGACATGTAATTACAATATGTAAAGTGACTAATTACAAAATATATAAAATAAAATGTAATGTTTTAATAAATAAATCGTTTTATTTTTCCTTTAAAATATGTCAAAAATAATCTTTCAGTAACATAACGTACATTTATAGATTTTTCAATTATTTCTGCCCAAAGTTTCAATAAGGACTTCCTTCTACTACAAAACTTTTGAAGTTTTCATTGGAAGAAGGTGGGGAAGACATTTTTCAAGTTTTCATTATTACAGTTTTTTCCCTAAGAAAGTGCTGTAAGAAATGAAACATGGTATTTGAAAGGGACAATGTTGACGAGTAGGCCTTTTCGATTAACGCATTATTTTCCGCAGAAGCAAGCCTTGAGATTTTGTGTTGTCTTGTTTTTATTTAATTGGAACGGTCTTTTGAAGCTTATATAGAGTACCTGTATTTAAACCCCAGTCGTAATTTCTTTAAAAACTTGAAAGCAATTTTGGAGTGATAACAAAGAATTACAAATATCAATTGGATGATCCTTTCTAAGAAAACAAACTACCAAAGACAGAGTTCTTGTCAATTGATCCGCTAAGCAGTGAATGAAAGTAGTTCAAATTTGGCGGTATCAATTTATGAGGATAACGAATATGAATAAAGACACCCTAGTTTAACTTCCTGAGCTTTCGTTGACTGTACATTAACGTGTGCCATTGCGTGTGAAACCAGATATACAAACTCTAAGTTGATTGGAGTAGCTGATCTAACTGACGGCAAAATCAACATATATCACTCCCTGGCTATACCATTATAATGATTGTTTTTAGGAAACAGATCTGTTTCTGCGATAGTTCGTAAGAATTCATTTGGGTGTTTTGAATTTCATATGTCTTGAAACTTTGCATACTATATCCAGTTTTACCTATAAATTTAACTTTTTAAAAAAGAAAATTTTCCGATCGTTTCAATAAAAACGTAGCTTTATCATGATAGTGGTCCATCTCATTTAAAATGTAAAGACAAATGGTATAAATGAGAGAAAAGTCTACGTCCTCGTCTTGGAACAAAGTATCTAAAACAACCAGTGACGTGGGCATATAAACGCTCGCTAGCAGTTGTAATGTCATAATAAATAACTATTTGTCAACAAAGTTACGATTATAAGACGTAAAAAGACATAAAAAGTCTGAAATAAAAGGTTGCTGAATTTTTTTTAAACCAAATTGCTAATGTTTCACAATTTAAATTTTTAGTAATTGACTTAATAAGTCAAATTAGACTCTTAGACTTAGCTAATTAATGTTTCACTGCAATTTTTGAAGATACTTCTCAATACAGAGAAAATGAAAATAATTTATTCAGGCTGTTCTGAAAAGTTTCGGCTACAAGAAAAGGACTTCTTAGAGAGTAAAAAATTGTTATTACAAAATAATTCCCTTCTAAAATAATTAGTAATTATGCAATGATGTCAGGAAATCTCTTACCACAAATCAAACTCGAATAGTTAATTACATTTGTAAATCTTTGGAGATAGAATCTAGACTGTATAGCAGATTAGTTACCAGTTAAACTCCAGATTCTGTAGAAAATTTATAGCAAAGTCTGCCTTCCGAAAGTCTTCAAATAATTTTGTAGTGATTTGATATGCATGGAATTCTTTACAACATAATTTCATATACAGCCTAAAAGAATATGAAATAATAAAAATTCCAACTTTTATACCTTTACCACCATTCACAATCTTAGAATTACTGGGTCGCTGTATTTGAAGAAAGCATCGTTCACCATTTTCAAACACCCAAGCAGGAAAGCTGTTTGTTACTTTATTTCAAGGTTATAATTGCATATACAGAATTCTTAACCCGTAGTAATATTAAACATCTTCTTTGAAGATCCTCTGTTGAAATTTTCCAATATAAGTCTACACTAGTCTACCCGTGCCTACTTTAACTCTTTAGTTAATAAATGTGAAATTCACTGATTACTGACTTTCTTATACGCAAATGTGTGTGAAATGATATCTACTAAATATGGTTCAATGTTCATTTTTTCTTGACTCTTTTTATAGGCGATATTTCGATTTCCCTTAATTAGATTTATGCTTTATGCATAAACAGGTGCTGCAGATTGTCCAGATTCATCTTCACCTTTCGCATATAAATTCACGAAATCAGTAATTAAGTGTAGCTATGGAAGGTCTATTGTCCCCAAAAGTTACCGCTTTGTCTTTAACATGGTAAAAATATATTTTATAACAATAAAAAAATGTGTCCCTATATTCTTTACTTCATTTAAACAACATGGATTACTAAAAATTTTCAGAACATTCCTCGTAGTTGTTATTGTAGTAGATTCATTCTAAAACAAATTAAAAGGATTAAGCACTTTGCGGTAGCCATTTCATTACTCGTAAAATATTCGCTTCCTCGTACACACTAAAGTAGTTTCATTATATATACCTCCTAGGTTTCGGCTTATTACCCTACAAAATTTCTGACCAAATAATCCTAAGCCAGAAGAAAAACAATAGATATAGCAATAATTTTCCGTTCAGATTATTCTCGGAATTAACGTTTCTATCTCGAAAAGGAAATGCAAATTCAAGTCCAAACATCAGTATGTTTAATTGCTGGTCTGACATACTGACGGAGAATTTTTTCATTCAGACTATGCCAAAAATCTTAGAACTTCATCCCATCTGCCTACAGAAAATTTGTTTTTCGTCCTGTTATACAGTTATCAAGCCTACCGTATCATTTTCAGTCGATTTCGTTTACGCAGAAGAAATATTGCACTACTATGCGACCGCGTAAATTTTCCTTCTCTGGCATCCATCTAATCATACCAGCTGGAATTAGATTGTTACTCATATAATGTGCGATTAAATTCACTCGCTATTTTGAGTGCTGTTCTTCTTTAAATTGTTTTACTATTCGACCGCGTAAATTTTCCTTCTCTGGCATCCATCTAATCATACCAGCTGGAATTAAATTGTTACTCATACAATGTGCGATTAAATTCACTCGCTATTTTGAGTGCTGTTCTTCTTTAAATTGTTTTACTCGTCCATTAAAGTGGTAGATAATTTATGTTAATAATGACGGGATGGGAATAATAGGATGCACGGGATCTGTAAATTCCTCTATCTTAATATTTATGAGTGAATTATTACCCGCCGATTTGAATACGTTCAATCTTGTACACTTATTTGTCTACTGAAGGGCGTAGTCGCTAGCATACATAAATTAATACACCGCACAATTAAAAGTGATATTTAGGTATTATAAGATGATAGCAGAGAGACATAAACATAGATTTTAACAAGATTATTACTTACTGTGTGACATTGGTCGACTTTCGCTCTCGCATCTAGGAAGTATATATAATAAAATATTTAACTGTACTTTTCTTGAAAACACTTTCATTAGTTAGGTCTGTGATTTCCGAACTTTTTCAATTACTGGCGCCCTTGTCGAATATAGCTTTTCACAAGAAATTTTTTAATTAAGGGCTACGTAAGAATAAACAAATTAGGTATTTAAAAAAAATTTTAAATGGGCGACACGCTCTGTTAAGTAGTTGTCTATTTAAGATTACTTGACAGTAACATTTTCATTATCTGTTACAGTATTCATCTGTTTAATATAAATACTAACGAATACGAGGTGTATTCAACTTCTAGTGTGGCCTAGCTTTAAACAAACTGCTTGTGAATGCTTAAAATTTTTGGCAGCATCATACTCGGTACAGAGCTGCTGCCATGATATTTAAATTGGCGACGTTGCTGCACAGAAACAGCGGGTGGTCATCCGTTTTCTCTACTTGTGTTGTCTAACGGTGATTGTATTTCGAATGTAAAAACTTTACCTTCGTGGGTGCGGTCCAAGGAAGGCTAAAAGTCATGTGATAAGGAATACTACCACTAAAGCTGCAGTTTGCATGGGATCTGTGTACACTATACTGCATGAAAACTTGAAAATGGGGGAAGTTTCTTCAATATATATATAACCCATGAACACAAAGCTGTATTACCGGCAAATGTATGAGATGCTGCTAATATATTATGAAACAATAACGCTACCATGGATGCCGTTTTTTACATCAACGAAACGGCAGTTATCGCAATTGATGCGCACTGACACCGCCATTGAGAAAATTTCTGGTTACTACCAGTGCTGAGAAAATAAGGTCATGTTATAGGTCAGTAAAGGCGTAACCATCACTCTTTGCGCTCCGTTACACACTAGATAACGGTTGCATCAGAGAATATGTTTTTGAGGGCAGAGGTCCCTTCGGAATTGCAAGAAAACCATAGAAAAGGTTGCATATGTACTTTTAAAACTAGAAAATAATGTTGGTCTGCTCCGGTAGTTCTAATACAGGAATTTTGTTATAACGATAACATTTATATGATGCCTCGTGTATTCTATTCTCCTTACCTCGCTTCTGGTAATTTCTGGCTTTTTACGGTCGTAAGGAAGAGTCTCCGTGGCCGCTTGGTTCCCAGTCGTGCTAAATCAAACAGCTTTAAGCAAATGTATAACTTTAACATAAAGTAAATTGGGAAAGACGAACACGGGAACATAAATAAAAAAATTACTTTAATTTCAAGTTATTTATTATTTTTATTACACTAATTCACACAATATAGTATACTTGATTTTTTTAACGAAATCGCCCGTCACTTCTTGCTTTGTTTTTCTTTCGTTAAATGTTGATAGCCGGAGATTGTCTTTTACTAAGGAAATCTATAGAAAATTATTTTCCATTTGAAGCACTTGTTCTTCCAATTCCTGAAGGTAATAGTTGATAAAACTCTCACTAGGAATTTGTAATATCCTACTCATCTACATTGTTGTATTGTATCGATTAAGTTGACAGTATAGCCAACAACAGATTCTTTTGGTTGAAAAACCTTGAATACCGTTGGCCATACCTTTTTTCAGTTAACTCTTTCCAAACGTGGTCACTATTGCCTATAACATCCCTGATTTTTCTTCCAAAATTGTACGATTGGCTCTTTATGTCTTAAAATTTGATGTGACTTCCTGATCCATCAGCAGAATTACCGGAGTGCAAGACTTTATGTCAGATAATTCTCAGTAATATGGACAAATGTATGTTGGTATACTAATTTTGAAAAGTATCTCTAGTGATCGAAGATTTCTTAGCATTTTGGAATGACATACAAACAGGTTTTAATTAAAAACAACATTGACATTATCATCCAGAAGAAAGACAAAACGGTATCTTGCAGTTTTGAATCAAGGAGTTCGTTTTTGTTCGCACAATATATGTTAAATGTGTACTTTAACGTTCTTTTTTAGACAACAAATGGAATAACGATTTTATTTTAAATCAGCGTTAATTAGTAAAACGCTAAAGGAGGTTTTATTTTAGTAAAATTTACAAATTTCTAATATAAGCAAGTACATCTTAAAATATGGTTATTATATATTTTATATGTTAAACATGACGTAGTTTCACATCAAGGCTTCTAATAGTAAATGCTCCTTGAAAGTATATCAATTTAACTTTGAAATTAAAAAATATGTATATAGTTCCTGGCCAAAATATTAGGGATACGATTAAAATTTGTTGTCGTCAGATGCACTGAATTACCAATTGAAATCTGCAAAGGTCTAGTTGTAGCGCAACATGCGGTTCAATGCTAAAATGAACGAACGCGTGGAAGATTGTCCTATAAATTTTTTAATGTAAAAGAGTTATCCCCAACTCAAATCCACCAAAAATTATTGTGGATTTTAGGGGACTCTGCAATGTCATCTCGTGTGAAGATGAATATGTCGGAGATCTTTCTGTGATTGCAAATATTGGACATAAAGCGTACGAAAAATTCACCAAATAATGAGGACAGATAGGTTAATAGAATCAATGAACTCACGCAATGTGTAGACGAGTGGTTTGTAGGGATCAGACAAAGCTTCTATCAGAAAGCTATGGTGGAAAAAATGGCGGAATATCGGTGGACTAAATGCATACAAGACCAAAGAGAGTACGCTCAAAAATGAGATACCAAAACCTTTTATATGTAAAGCATGTCAATATACACTCACACGGTTTCGACGAAGTTCCTAAAACAATTTACAGACAGTTGCCCATTATTGTACTTCACTTCCAATTATTACAATATACAACTTATACTATTCTTTAGATAATTTAATTTGTTAGAACAAACATTATAAAAATTTATAACTTGAACGAACCCCGTACTAGCAATGTTAGCTTATTCGCGAATCGCATTACATGCAATCAATAGACTAAAACCAACAGATTTTGCTGTGCTTAGCGGAATGAAACGAACATCAAAATAGATGGATTTATTTTCTAATAAACATTTCTTATTCTATCCATAAATAAATTTAGAATGACATCCTGGATACTAGAGAGGACAAACACATTGGTCTATAAATCCCTATACATTATATGGTTTAGTCGCGGAAGAGACATTTTAAAGATATAATAACAATATTTGCAACTTATCTATATCAAAATTGCATTGTACTAAGAGACTACTACATGAAAGTCTTCATTTTTTTTGAACGTCGATTAAACAATTTATAACGAATCAGCCTCTTTTAGAACAATCGAGTCAACATACATTAAGTTCAGCGCACTTGTTGCCAGTTAATGAAAATTAAGTTAGAACTAAGTTAATTATGCGAGACCATTCCTCACCCAGAAACTCCTATTTTCGACACATTACTTGAAGAGGGTATAATCTTAATTTAAATTAGAAAACCGTAGGGTTTAATTGAATTCTGAATTTTTATTCGATGGCAACGTTTCAAACAGCTAGCGGACCTTCATTAATATAAATTTACTGAATAAAATAGTAACACAATTTCCATTTACCGATAACGTAGGATGATTTGGCCGTGCGTTCGCAGTAAATATCATTAACTTCTTGGATGAACGTCATGCGAGTACTAAATCAGTGTTAATATGGCACACATGCGACTAGCCATAATGGACAGACGCTCTTATTTTGCATTACCTCGTTCGACAAGTGTATGCAAAAGGGATCACAACCAGCTAAAATGTCGAAATATACATTTGCATATGTGTGCGAATAATGTTAGACTACTCGCTGTTGTAATAACGCAAATATCCGTTATGTAGAACGGATACACGTTTCTTCATTTAAAAGTAGAATGAGAAGAATTACATAAAAATAATATAATTTTTCTAGTCACTAGTAATATTACCCACTTACACATATTGTTTTGCATTTTAGAGTAGGCTTATTATAGAAATAATCTGAGAAATGCAACAATTTTCCAATGTATAGAACATGTGGTGAGCAATTGAAATCGTACATAATACACTTATGTCCATCAGTTCACAATGTAAAATATTTAGAATCTAGATATTATTATTAATAAATTTTCATTTATGTATATAAAGAACATAATCGCAACTTTGTTTAATTTGGTGATTTTAATGTACTCCATTTATTTACGCATCATTGTGAATAAAATAAATCCAGGGTTTTGCGTGACTTTATGGATATTCTAAATGCTAAGCAATTCAACAGAATAAGGAATATTGACAATAACCTGTGAATTTGCTATTTTCGAATATTAATTTTGACTTTCAGATATTTTATACCGACCATGCCATTGTGATAGAGGATCTTCATCATCTTGCTTTAGAATTTTCTTTTTCTATGACACGTGACTTTCATAAAATAAATTTCGGATTTCGAATAACCTTATCTATGATTTTTGTCGTGCTGATTTTATTTCTCTTTATAACTTTCTATGTTAACATAATATAGATTACGTTCGCAAAAAATAGGTACGAACAAGAAATCGCCAATACTATAGTGAATGTAGACGTCTCATACACTTCTGTATATCTCAAATTGCGATTAGTTACAACCATTATGTCACCGCAGTTGCGCGTAATATCACAAACTGTCCTCGCAACTTATGGAATTTTCTCAATTTTAAACGTCGATCAAATAAAATTCACTAAAGCAATATTGTTAACGCTTTCGTTGACTCCTTGTCCAGTACATATACAGTCTTTAATAAATTAACATACAATCCTAAAGTTTGCTCGCGTATTTTACCATTCGTTATTCAACCTAATCTAGGTTTCTATAATAAGAATATAGTTTTGATAAACACCAATGAGTGGAGTTAATACAGAAATCAAGGTATTCAATTTTGAATTTGAAATAAACATTTTCTATATTTCATGTAAGAAAATGTGTTATATGTTTGTTCTTTTGTTTATTATTAGTATATATTATGTTTCAAAGAATTAATTAATTTTATTTACTAGTTTAATTTAAATATAATTCAGAATTCAGTTTAATGACAGAATTAAATTGATTAAAGTAATCATTATATTATTTGAAGAAAAACATACATATGTTAAAGTAAAATTAAATACATTTACAATTAAACTACAAATGAAACGTATTCAAATTGTTACATGCTCATTTTCATCTCCCTCCCGAATTTCGAGAACCGCACTGTATATCGTTAGTAATTTAATACATGGGAATATAATATAATAACCTGCCTAATTTTCAATCATCTATTGATCCATTTCAATTTCTTAGAGGCATAATTTATATCTGATTCAATTTATGTCGTTTCGGTCCTGCATCGGTTTATATATTTAACTGTTTCTAAGGAAGAATAAGTTAGTTGTTTTGGATACATGCATGAGGTCGGACATACGTCGCTTACCTCTTTTTCCTTTAAGGTCGTTTCGTCAAGTTAAAGGAACATTCGAGAACGACACTTCCCAACGAGCTATCTTAGTTTGCTAACGCGTTTGTAATAAATATGTTGTGTATTCTGCATTGCAATAATTTTAGTTACTGCAGGGAACGTTTATTCCCTGGACTGTTATCAGATCTTGGTACACCTGAATTTTGTTTTGTCAAAATTGAATTAATTTATTACTGGGAAATCCTTCGTTCAAAACCACGTGTGTGGATATTATTGCCGCCTTTTTGTGCTACGCTCGTATGAAAAATTCCTTTCACAATTTTCCACGATAACTGAGGTGGTATTATTAACGTTCCTCGAAACAGCTGAAATTCTTTTTTGTTCTTGCGATACCATCCCAAGCTGTGTTAGTCTGAGTAGCTGTACTTTTTATACTAGGAACTACGTTGGCCTGCGAATATTTTACAGACTGTATCGACCCTTTCTTAATACTTTTAATCGTCACAAGCTATTGATGAATCAAATTTCCTCGATGCAGCAGCACCTTTAAATGGGTCAAGGTAGAGAATTTTAAAATGTTATATTTTTTGACTATAAATTTAGTTAGTTTTAAGAACATTTTATTAATAGTTCAAGAATTATTAAGCAAACATATCATAATTATCATAATAGTTAGCTAATTAGTTAGATCAGTGTTGTTTATTATCTATTATATTCAGTGGATGGGTCTTCAGCCAAGAAATATAATGTTGGTGCAAGTTCGTGTAAACTGTATACGCATTCAGTTCAACTCATAGAGATTTTATCGATTACGTATTTATTATTAAAGGATTTTTATATAATACTAATTAGCTTAGTATCATTAAGAATCTACTTGCTAGTATTGGCATATTTTGTCATTAATTATTTTGCTAGTAAATACATATATATATATATATATATATATATATATATATATATATATATATATATATATGTAGTATTATAACTTTTAGCTCTGAAATACTAGTATCGTTTTTTAATATTAGTAACTGGCCGGTATTTATACAAATAACTTTTAGACCTGGAAAACCAATATCATTCATTTAATATTAGTAATTGGCTAGTATTTATACAAATAACCTTTAAATCTTAGATACCCATATCATTCACTTAAAATTAGTAATTGTCTGGTATTTATACAAACAACTTTTAGAACTTAGATACTAGTATTACTCTTGCAAACTTAAAAATTAACTGGTATCTATACATATCGCTTTGCTATTTTAGTTACAAGGATCGTCCTTCTTCTATACTGGCTATTTGTGAGAAAAATCATTTTATTAACTCTGAGATCTGGTATACCAGACTTAATCATTTAGTCCTAGAGTACTCAAGAGTAATTTTACACTAGACTATTTTTGTTAATAAATGAGTAGACTGTTAAAAATTGATAACGAGTTTTTTCCCATTTCCCTTTAGCGCTTTCTTTTTTATTGCTGAATTTTTTGTCATTGGCACCTATTGGAGGATCCGTCCATTAGCAGGGATACTTCTAGAGATTAAATGCTGTGTCGCCTCTTCAGAACCTTTGTACAGAAACCCTCCCTTACTTTTCTAATTGACTGGCTTGTTCCTCCCTAGCAATAGCAAATGATTGTAGGTTTTTCCTTATTAGAATACGCAATACCATCGTCACTGATTCCCTATATTTTGGTGTTAAATGGGCTTGTAATGCTAAAATCTACAATAGGGTCTAGTGTAGAGAGCGGAGTAACAAAATGTTTAATAATTTATTTTAAAAGTACTATAGTTATTCATTTTGATATTAGTAATAAATTACACTTTTTTAATAAATTTAAATATATTACAATGCTAAAGTGAATAAAAGTAAGGATTTACTTCTGATTGCATGTATAAATTACCAGCATATATACTGAGTTCCAGAATTATTCACTTTTTAATATACAAAATCAATTTATACTCAACAGAACATTTTTGTTTTTAAAAAATATATAAATACATATATGAGCTAGCCAAGTCCAACAAAGTAAGATATACGAGTAAATATTAATAAATCTTAATTAAATTTTAACGCATAATACATATATTTATATATATATATATATACCTTAAAATTTAATGAAAGATTTATTAATATTTACTCGTGTATCAATAGTAAAGATACATGCAAAATTGATAAAACAGTAAATGAACATGGTGTATCATTGAGATTGCTTTCAACTAGAAGTTAATGTATTATAATTGGAAATATCGATTAATTAATGAATTTAATCTTTGTTGAATAATGTAATTTTGAAAATACTTAATTTGCTTATAAAATAAAGTGCCAATAATATAGTTTAAAGTATCGATGTAGATTATACAGCATCACATAGCCAGAATCATTAAAGACATTGCATTAGAAATACCATATCGAATGCAGTAGAAAATATGTTCGATGACTCGAGTAAATTAATAATTTTATTTAAATACCTTATAAATAGAATAGAATACAAATGTTATGAAAAATGTAAATCTAAATAAGCTAATTGGTTAACATATTATTGCATGCAAATTACGTCGATGATTTTCATGGTTCTGTTCTTTATTGCACCCACGGAGCCGAACAGATGTGGCAAGGGCTATATAAACAGAGAAGTAAAGAAGAAGTACATCTTCCTTTCAAAGGAATAACACATTAAAAATTTAAAATATGTCCTATGTATTTCTTGCATACTCCTAAATATTCAGGACAAAAATCGCATCACCTTTTCCGTATTATTTCATGATTCACAAAGATTGTAGGTACCTTTTTACCTAAGTGCTTGGAAATTATTGCTTACAATTCACGCGGGATCGACTTAAGTTTTCTAAATGCAGAATAATCAAGCCTTTTCCTTACCTAATTAGAAAATTTATCAATGTCCACTATTTTATAATACTATACTATCTACGCCAGCTATATTTAACACCGACTAAAAAATTATCATGAGTCATCGTCTTGGACGTCTAACTACTAATAAATTCGCACAGTACTGGTCTAGTATATCTACGAAGGCTTTTGTCATTGACCATACTGGGTTTTTCATTGTCAGCACAAACTATTTGATCATGATGTAGATATCAATACCACCGATATCTATCATGTTATGAGCGAGCATCGTTGAACACACTTGCCTCTTTCTGTTGAACTTAAACTCAAATGGTAGTTGCGGTTTATTTATTTCCATAGTTCTTATACAAATTACGCCTGGTTCCATGAGTTTGTCATATAACTCCGATGACGAAAACTAATTTATCAGTTGTGACATGTATAGGAGGCATGAGTTTCAGAATGCTGCAAATTGATACAGATACATTATTTGTTACTGCTTTCCTGACATGTATATACAAATTTATTACGAAGATAATACCTGCATTGCACAGACATATAATGTTCAGTTCATACATACATCGCCGGTTCCTTTGGCATGTAGATTTTGAATTAATATTTCCTTTGAAATGGCATCAACATTTCATCGATATAATTCTTGATTGGAGATCTGAACAAAAATATTTCAATATTTTTCTATGATAATGAATTTATTATTCTTTTTCCTCTAATCCTTTTTCAAGGCGCAAATACAATAAAATAAACAGAAACAGATTTGCACTACTTGTATTGCGAAATACGTTTTGACCAGTTACATCATTGATGAAGCAAATATATGTTTCTGATTAGATTTCTTGACACCCGATAAGTATAAAAGGCCAACTAAAGCGTTTAGTTTAGTCAGTCTAATTCAGATATGTAAGACAGCTGACGTATTCGAAATTACTCACATCTGATTTTTACTTTTACATTAGTATACAACAAGATAAGCTCTAACGTACTCGTATTATCCATCAAAACTTACTTACAGACATTTTGTCACTTTTATAGATATTTTTGGCATTCGATTTTTTCTCAGTTGATACTTCTGAAGAGTACGTGAATAATTATTACACGACTAGTCCCATTTAGAATTTTATCCTTAGCATAAAATACATTGCAATTATTAGAGCATTCATCAAAATTTCTTTCATCATCAGATGAAACTTATGCATTTATATTATGATTGTTTGCTTAACATTTGTTTTCTTCAGCTGCCTTCATGTGAAAAAGAATTATTCACGATTTTGTTTAATTGTACTGCTGTCAAAGGTGTACTTCATTCATATGTTAATAAGGTAGATTTGACATAAATGCGGTGTAAATAATATAGTAGGTTAGGTTTTTTATTGTTCTACACAGTAAATTTTATTTTCATTGTCCACCGATAGAAAAGCTTCTAGAACTGCATCTCTGCCCATTACGCTAACTAGTTCCAGTAAATGTATTTCGTAAGAACGAAGAAGCTAAAATAAGTGCAATATAATGAGAATGAGTTTTCAGTTTAATGGTAATTCGAGAAGCATACTCTTTTCCTAAATTCCAAAGAGTATTCGTTCTTAATTGAAATTTGGTAACACATTCACATGTAGAAATCACATTGTGGACAATTTCCTTAAACAAACTTGTTCGAATTTTAGTGCTTACCATCTACTGAAAATCGGAGAAATTTTATGTCTAGAAATAAATTAATTATTCAATTCAATTGTTAAAAATACAAATTTTCAAAGAGCATTTTATTTCTAGTAGTAATCGTAAGTAAAATCGGATACTCTTTTAATCAGGTAATATTAAAATTTTAGACGACGAATAGAATTTTATTAACCATTTCACATTTACAAAAACTACGTGATTGATTTACGAATATATAATTACCACGGTTTCTTAACGATTTTATTCTAAGCACGAATTTCGAAATGTGTACACGAAGATTTTAAACGAGTAAAACTAAGCTCCAAAGCACCTTAATATCGATTATTTTATATAAAAATCGTGATATATCTACCTTAAACAAGTATTAAAAGTATCCACTAGACTTACTTAAAGTCGAATTTAATAAGTTTCAAGAGTTGTAAAACTTTTAAGAGGGAAAGTATCAAGCTGAATTTAAACGAGCCAATTCACACACGTATTTGAACTCGCTATAAAATACCTTCAAAACTTCTAGAACGTTTACTCCCACAACGATTAAAACAAGACACAAAATATTAACGATTAAAAAAAATTTGTAAATATCAGTTATACATGATTACCTTACCTTTCGCAGTTGTTAAGTACAGCCATTACGTCTGCTTTATATACACATCAATAGCAGTTAACTACATCATGTTATTACAATGCAATTTATACTGATAATGCGGCTTTTACCTAAATGCAGTCAGTGATCTACATAATTTAAAAATATGTATACAATGTGAAAAACAATAATATTTACTTAATACAATAATTTGAAAATGCAAGGGTAAGCTTGCTGTAGTCGCAAATCAATATTTTCGGTTCATTGTTGTTGATCGATTATTATTATTACATAATGGAAACCCTAACTTAGTATTTCACCATATGTTATTATACATTTAATAACCTAATGAGAACCTGGAATTCTTGGAGGATAAGTGTTCGTATAATAGCATAATATATGAATACATGGTTTTAATAAATTTTGCGGATCCACGTTCGAACATGTACTGGATTGTTTCCTAATTCATACATACAACCCATGTCAACAAAAACAACTGAAATTATGAGCAGTTATATTAGGCAGAATATTCAGACTGCATTTGTTTCTTACTACTTTTCATCTAATTACATCCTTTTCAAGTTTTATATACATGGTAGTTTTAATATATAATTCTATAGTCTCTTACTCACTCATTACTTCAACCCATCAATAAAATTTTTCACTGAACATCCATTCTAAAATTTTCATTTTTAAAAGTTTTTAAGAGATCCACGTTTCTGAATTATATAATATAATCTGAAATATCTCGCGTTTTGTGAAGGCCTTAATTTCTTTTGTCTATCATACATAATTTAGCTGTTGAATTACTTTACGACCTTGGTGTATTCTGTGATCTACATTTTTTTCAGAGTTTCACTTCTGGACAAAAACTGAAACTTGCCTCTTATTTTGCTTTAGCCGATTCAGACGATCTATAAATCATTTTTGCTTCTGTTCTTATCGAGAAGTATTCTGATTTTCCAAAGCTGTTTTCTAATGCCTCACACTCACGTCATATAAATTCTGTATTTACTGATATAATGTCTTCCTTTATCTCCATTTTTGAATATTTTCTACTTCATTGTCTAATAGTAGAAAATATATGTATTTCGAAGAGGGTAAATGATATGTAATTCCTTACCGTATACTTTTCACGGGTTGGAAACTTTTGGTTATAAATTTTGGTATTTTACAGTCAACATTGTATTATCATATCTTCTTTATAGACTGATTTCGTGACACTCTACTAAATACCTTTCCAAGATGTATGAAGACAATTCATATTTCCAAACTTTTGGCACGACGTTTTTCAACTAATTGCCTTAAACAGCAGATATTTTCCTTACATAACCTAGCCGTTCTAAATCCACTTTGCTCTTCAATTGCTGACTTGTCTAACTTTCCACTACTATCTTCACTATACGCCTGAAAACCGTCGGACAAGGTTAGTGATAATTATCTCTTTTTAATTTAAATATTTTTTCTCAAAAGGCTTCTTGAGTATTGGTGTTAAGCATATATGGATTCTTACACTTACAGGAAATCCTTTGTTTTTCTTTTAACTATTTCTTTAAAAATTGGCTTAATTCTCTTTTACTTATCTAGTACAATACTTTGACGTGCAGTCTGACTAATACCAGTACCAGAGGTTTTAGTTTTCATGCTTCTTAGAGTTTATTTGCATCAAAATAGTGCACATCTTTGAGTCTGTTGTCTTATGTCAAACTTGTATTTTCCATACATGCGTCTCTGTCTTCTTGTAATAATCCTTGGAAGTATACTTTCCAATTGTTACTATGTATTTTCTTTTGCATTCTTTCTTGCATTACTAATAATATATTTCAAGTTTCTCTACTTTTGCTATTTCCATCAACTTGTCCATGTTTTTGCAAGTATAGTTATCTTAGCCTCTTTTATTTAGTTTTCTAATTTTTTAAGATATAGATATTTTTAACTAATCTTAGATTATCTTAGTTAATAGTTTTTTCAATTTGTTAAATGTACTTTATGCTACATGTTCTTTAATGATGCGTTTTATTTGACCAGACTACTTACTACTGTAACCTTTTCATTTTATTTCGTGGGTAAGATTTCTGATTAGCTTCGACGGCTTCAGTTTTACTGTTTGCGTTTCTTAAAAGCATTGCGATTTGAAACACTTTTTTAAACATTTTTATTTAGATTTTTCGCAATTGGTTGAAATGATCTTTCGATAGCATCGGGTTACGGCAATAGGTAAGTAGAATCACGAATACTTTTTTTTAATTTACACATTTTCTCTAAATCGGAACCATTGTATTGGGTTGGCAACTAAGTACTTTCGGTTTTTACTGATAGAGAGCGTTGCTTTATTTTTTGTATAACGTATGTTAGTGCTGTACTTTACCGTTTGTCGCGTGTTACTAGTCACATTGACGTAACTTCAGAAGCAAGTAGTGAGTGATTTTTATTAAAGCTATTATTTGTGGGTTAATTTTAAATGGAGTGCAGAAACGAACATTTTCGACATATTTTACTATTTTATTTCCGTAAAGGAAAGAAACCTGCTGCGGCTCACAAAAAGATATGTGATAATTGCTTAACAGAGCGCACGTGTCAGAATTGGTATAAAAAATTTCGTTCTGGAGATTTTTCCCTCAAAGACGAGCAACGTTCTGGTCGGCCTACTGAAGTTGATGATGACCAAATCAAAGTCATAATTGAAGGGGATCGTCATATAACTGTTCGAGAGGTTGCGGAGAGGCTACATGTATCGCACACAACAATTGAAAAACATTTAAAATGTCTTGGGCTAGTTAAGAAGCTTGACATTTGGGTACCTCACGAATTGAAAGATATTCATTTAACACAAAAAATCAACTTTTGCGATATGCACCTTAGACGAAATGAAACCGACCCTTTTTTAAAAAGAATCATCACTGGTGATGCAAAATGGGTCCTGTACAGTAACATAGTTCAAAAACGATCATGGAGCAAACACGATAAACCAGCTCAAACCACATCGAAAGCTGAATTGCATCTAAAAAAATCATGCTGTCAGTTTGGTGGGGTGTTGTGTTTTTTGAGCTGCTTCCAAGGAACCAAACGATCAATTCTGATGTTTACTGTCAACACTTAATAAAACTGGATGAAGCAATCAAAGAAACACCGCCAGAGTTGTCAAATCGGAAAGGTGTAGTTTTCCACCAAGATAATGCAAGGCCTCACACATCTTTGGCAACTCGTGGGAAACTATTGGAGCTTGGCTGGGAAGTGATGCCACATCCGCCTTACAGCCCTGATCTAGCACCATCTGATTACCATTTATTTCGAAGTTTGCAGAATTCTTTGAATGGTAAAACTTTCACAAATGACGATGACTTTCACTCGCACCTGGTTCAGTTTTTTGCTGATAAGGACCAGAAATTTTATGAGCGCGGAATCATGCAGCTGAAAGAAAGATAGCGAAAGGTCATTGAGCAAAATGGAAAATATATAATTGATTAGAAACTATTCTTTGTTTAAAAAAAAAGTGTTTTATTTTATACTACAAAACCGTAGGTACTTAGTTGCCAACCCAATATTTTGCGACCTTTTTATGAAATTAAACGAGGCTAATCTTTTGCTGAAAACTTTAATTCAAATCCATTGTTACAACTCTGTTAAATTGATTTCTTTCCGGAAAATATTTATTTATATATTTTGTTCCTTTGTAGTTGTAAACATACTTAAGAATGATAAACCGTGATTGATTTCCTTACCGTGAATTCCTTTGGTAATAATTCAGAATTAAAGGTTGTATAGGATTATTTAAATTACACGTACTTGCACGAAGAATTGCAAAAATTGCGTCAACGTATTTAATGCACTCATTTGGAAAATGCTTTCCTTTTTAAATTCATTTTCACAAACTGGCCCAGGGGAATAAATTGGCGTTAAATGGAGACAAGTAGTTATATTCTCATACTTTGCTGCCGTGTGTAAACCATTTTAAAATTGTGGTTATTTCTAATAAATTCTTCTAGTACCACTTAAAGAACAAAACTGATGCTGTATGCTATACTGTATGCTTAATTTTAGGGTAATATTTGAATATTTTCATAAATAAATTACTACCTCTTATATTCTGCGTAGTGGATCCCAAAATGCTGAACTATAATAATTAGTAATAATATTTACACGAGGTGGGCATAAATTTATTACGAGCGTTACAGTATTGAACGGGTTTTTGGCTAGCTCTAGCGCCGCAATAAATGCAGATAAGAAAGAAAGTTCATAATTAATAATAATTTCATTTATCACGATGCATCAGAGGTCTAGGACGATTCAAGCTCAAAGAAAGGTTATTAGCGGAAATAAAACGACAAAGTTGTCCTAAAATTATATTAACTGAGTTAAATAAAATTAATAAACAAGAGGAATAGGTAACAATGAAGAATAAGCAAATTGTCAATGATGTCATAAAATAATTAGGAAACAAATTTTCGAGTAAAGTATACAAGGGTTGGAATTAAAGTATTTATCGAAGGATTCGTGATATACTTGAGTTTGTATGGGTGTATCTATCCTTAGTCGGGATGTTATATATATTTCGCGGCCAAGAAATAAATACGTGGAACACTACATGTACAAGTCAAAGCAAAAGGCATTGATCGTTGCTATAGGGGAAGGGAGAGTCTTCTTCGAAAAGCCGGTGAAACAAATGGCAACGGCACTGGTCAAATTTGGAATGAACTAATGAGAGAACACAAAAGCACGCCAAAAAATTAGAATAAATTAAGAGGAGCGATATACTGAATGTAGTAATTGCTTGGTGGGTAGATAGTTGAACAGTACAATAAATATGTATTCTGTGCGAAATAGGATCAATGTTTGAATTTCTTATTGTAATTAGAAAATAAGTAAAATAGAAATAATTTTGAATGTAAATGAAATATTAGCGAGAATATTCCGGGTATTCGTGAAAGCGTACAAGTTCTAGGAAACTGACCTACGATCTAAAATACGTTCGTCTTAGTTGACGAGGCCTTAGTTTGTGACCCGCAAACGTGTCCTTAATAATAATAATTTTCATATATAAGATCGAATTGTATTTAAATTAAGCGAAATAATTTAGAAACATAAAAAATTTATTATATGTGAAATGTAAGAATATAAAGTAATCGAAAACAATGCACGTCCAAGCATCAGTATAGTTTCAAATCAAAAGCGATAGTAATTACAAATTAACCTTCTGTAATGGAGTAGGTAATTGAGTATTAGGTCGTACACATGCAAATGTTATACATATTGATTACAGTATTACTAGAGAATTGTATAACTTTGGTTCTAGTGTACGTCACATTTATCTATTTATATCTTCCTTACAATAACAACTATAGTTGTTTCATCTCAATATCTTCATAGACTCTTCAGTTCTTGTTTAAACTTAAACTCTTCTTGCATAATTTATATGTAAAAATTTATTCTTAATCTTGGCATCTTTTTTTAGTAAAGGTTGTTGCAAATTCATCGATATTTTCTTTAGTATTGCATGTTTTAAAATATTTATTATTCTATTTGGGACACTTAAAATGCTTCACATTACTCATTGTTTCAAAAATCTTTAGAAGTGTTAATTTATACACAATATAATATCTACTAACAGTAGTATTAAAATTTCAGAATTAAATTATAACAGTTTTCAAAAGCTAGTATCGATCTTCGTCATTCGACTTCGAAATTATAAACTTTAAGCCAAGAATTATAAATTGTATCTTTGTTATACAACGTATTTTAATCTTCGATTTGCTTTTACCACAAATGAAGTACTAACAGCAATGCGTATGTTTTCAACACACAAAGAAAAGTCGACTTCCATTTAAGAATTATTTACTATTTCGCCTGAAGGAAGAGACACTTTCTTTTGTATTTTTCTCAAGATTATATTTCTTTTTCAAAAGAAACGTCGTGTTGCTTATGCAATTTTCAACCCTCTTTAGTTGTTTCGAACAAACTAAGGCGTTTTTTCTGTTTGCAGGTAAGGAACAAGTGAATATTTAAGCAGTCCAGTCTCCAGGATTTCAAGATTAAAGGTGTCGAATTCTCAAATGACGTTTCGCACTCAGGTTAAATATGTCTTTCATATATATATGTAAGTATATAAGAGTATGTTCTGAAAATTAAATTACTTTCGCATACTTTCAGGTTGTATGTTCGTATCAAATTGTAATTATTCTATTGACAGCAGTTAAATATTTTAGAACATCGTGCAGTTTGGATTTATTATAAACATATAGAGTCCTGCATTGCAGTAAGCAAGAGGAGATGCATTAATAAATGCTTCCTAGAGAAAAGCAATAGTGAAGGTCGATTAAGATAGACGAAATTTAATTCGTAATTATCATTTTAGGTATTTATTTCTCGGTGAATATCTTGGTGAACTGGCACTAAATTAAAAATCGAAAGATTTGTGAAGCATACTCTGAAAGCTCTTGTCTGGAAATGTTTAAGCTTAATTATGAATAGTGAAGAATTATAAAATCTGTAATTCAATCAATACAACAAAGATTTGGTAGTGACAGATTATAATTAACTTTACGTACCATGAAATGAGGAAAATAATTTCTGTAATACCCAATTAAAGATTTACAGTCGTAGCATAAGTTTCGAGTAAAATGTACAATTAGGATAACCAAAAGAATTTTTAGAACGTATATGTCACTTGTCTGTGCATTACACAAAAGTCGGTTCAAAACATACCAGGAAGCTAAAACTAAAAACTTTCTCTTATTTTTTTCAAGCATTGCTTTGGACTGTGGACTTTTAAGATACTAATTATGTGTATATAGAAATAATTTTGTTTCGTACTAATTTATTATATTGATAAGAGAACACAGGTATGTGTCGCTCCCCGATATAAATAAAACTTGTGGGTTTATAGACCGATATAGTGCAAGAGCAAGGATAAACTCTAGTATTATTTCGTTCAGACATTCATGTATTTGGAGGAGTAAGAGAGCCATTGTTTTTTCTTCATTCTGCTTTATCAAAAATATACGATAGACCCACAAAGAAATATTCATTAATAACATCAAAGTTTACCTGAAGAGAGTTAATGTATTCGAAACGCACTGTAAACAAGGTGTTATTAACATACGATTGTTTCTTATAGGTGTGGGTTGCAATAGTAGGAGGCGATTTCGTATAAATTTTGGTTTGTATTGTAATAATTTACTGTCTAGCAAAGAAATAAATATCATCTGGATGTAAACTGTTTACACAGCAGTTTATATTTGCCACTAGATTATTCGCATAAATTAAGAACGAACTTCTTCAAATTCAGACCCTCACCTGAGACCATCGCTATTTATTAAAGTACCCTTCTCCACTCAAAGTCACTCGTTGCTTTCTATCGTTCAAGTAGTTGTGCAGCCGCCTAATGCATGTTATCCCTGACCTCAGTGCTTAAGTTCTCTCAATAAAATATTGTGATCTACATAGTCAAAAGATTGGGACAATTCACAATTCTGAAGCCACCAAAACTATCAAAAGTGTCTGTTAAGGCATCAGTCTATTCAACCACTACTGTGTGCCCACTTCCGCAATATTCATGTTGTGCGTTGTTTGATAGAGTTCGTTTTCAGATAAATATTACGAAATATTTATGTCTTTGTCTTCGAATCAATTGTGCGTAATAAATAAATTAATGCGGTGTTCATTAACTATGCATAAGAATATTTAAATATTCATGTTCCGATACTATAATAAGATTAAATCAAAAATTGTAATCATAGAGTTTGGAGTTTGTGTCCATCTTTCTGAGTCTAATGAAACAAATATATAAAATTACATATCATGCAAGGGACGTTACCTCCGAGTATGAATCAATAATTTCACATAATTGCACACTGCCTTGAAACAAAAAATTTATATATGACATAGTTATAATCTTAGCTGAATTTTGTTAGCAATTCCATTAGAAATTCAAGTTTAATGAAACAAAATTTAGGAAATATCGTGACCCTACGTCGTGTTATGCATAACCCTGTATATCCATACTATCTAACAATATTCCTGATTCTTTTTTTAATTTAATTTCTTGGAAAATTAAATACAAATTGAATAATATAAAATTTAGAGGATATTATAACCCTTCCTCCTTTTATGCACAACGTTATACATATATCATAAACTACCGAGTAGATTTTAATGCTTCGATTTAAAGTAAAGAAAATTCATAACGATATATAAATTCTAAGTAAATGAAAACGTGTTTTGATTTTCCAAATCTTCAAATAGTTTGACTGTATTTTATAAATACTTTTCATGGAAGACTTCGAGTTTATCAATGGAAGAAAAATATTCAATCCTATTATATAAAAAAATTATTTTAAAATACCATAAAATGATTATTCATAAAATACGACTAGAGAGTTTGAAGCGTCAGTTGAAAACTTATCCTAATGCATCTATTCTTGTAAGTCCAATATTCGTATTCACTCAGTCTGGAAGCGGATTCTCAGAACGCTGGCATCTCCAATCATCTTCATCTAGTTTATAAGAATGTACCATTTAATGGCACATGACGTATATTATATATTGTTTTATTAGATGTAAGAATACGTTACACACATCTTTCTATTGCAAAATGCATAGGAATATTTGCAGTGTGTATTTGCCTATCGTGCTTATCGAGTTTAATATATTGTCCGTGTATTGATTCGCTACTAAATCAATATTATAAGTTAAATTGAAATTGCAAATATATTTTTTGTTCGTTGTTTTGATAAAACGCATTTAATATATACGAGACAATGTTTTATAATATAAAAAAATACAACGAAATCTTTAAGTTTACAATTTGCTTCCTTTTGTACGAAACTCACTTTTTCCATTGAGTGTAACGGATCGTGAAAGTAAAAGAATGAAATATGACATTTCCTTAATTAAGTTAAATTGATTAAAGTAGCGATAAATTAAATTAATGAGCACTTTCGCTTCATACGTTTCTCAGAATTTCTGTATTTTATCTAAAGTACATAAAAGACGTGCAACGTAGCGAGCAATTAGTAAAGCAGGATTGTGTATATTTACACGACATGCTGCAAATAATAGTACAAGAATAATGCAATCCAGCTCAGTAGATTCAAAATATGCTGTATCTAACACATCATTAATATGTTCCTCTGATATAGAAATAGGTATATGTACATGCTGAAATGCTGAAGAGAATTTTGTAATAATATTTCAGTCGCTTGCTTAAAAATTTTAGCTAATTAGAATTCGTTGGTGCAATTAAATATATTCGAACTGCTTTTAACGACGTAAAAAGTAGTAGCAAATACAAAACTTCGCGTGTTTTAATTTTTACTAATGAAAATTTACAGCTATATCATTAGTCACAAGATGAGTTTCTATAATATGTTTCAAATTTTTGATATAACACTGAAAAGAGCTATAAAGCATGCGAATAGGTTTCCTATAGAGTACATTGATAATTTATCACGTTATGAAAAGCTAATATAGGAATCGTGATTACGTTTTCAAACGAAATCACAATTCCTATAGCCGATTCAAAAGGCAACCGATCTATTTTTAAGGAAATATAAGGGACCCTCATATTATAGCACCTAGTGGTTCTATTTAGTGGAGATGTTCATTTAGATTCGTATCTGAGGCCTGGTCGAATCCGGCCTGACCGCCAACCAGATTTGGAATCCCTTACAGATAAACCAAATCGGATCGAATAAATGTGACATTATTTCGAATTTCGCATCGGTTCATATCTAGTCCGGGGCTCTTCGAACCTCGTTCGTATTTCGAAGTCACTCAGTTCAATTTGATGCTCAGCAATATATGCTTTGTAATAAAAATAACATTATTTGCCTAGTATTAATTAATACTTTCAAATTAATTGATGCCTAATGAATGAATGAAGGTTTCTAAAAGATAATGCAATGCTTATCTGGACAGAAATTAAAATCACTTCGCGCTAAAACTAAAATTACAGATTTACTTCTAGACATATATACAGAATAGCTTATATATGTATGTACTACTTTTATTGTAATTAGAAGTCATGAACAAAACATGCATAATGAACGAAATTGAAAATACATTTTAAAGTGTTTCTTTACTAATACGAGGACAGCACAGAAAGACAGCACAATTTCAGGTTTATTTTGTGGTGCAGAATGGTGTCTATAACAATGTAATCCGTCAAATTTCAAATAACTGCGTTTATTAGTTTCGTGGTCACGACAGTTTAATTAAGAGTAACTCGTAGTTAACAAGATAGATGAAAGCATCATTAGTACCTCTCTTGAAAGATTTATCAGCAACCAATTCCATAATGAGATGAAGGATGGTTTGAAATATTGGACTTCTTCAATTGACACTTGATAAATGGAGCGGTAAATTTAAATTTTGTCGTATAACCGTCAAAAATGCACCATATTGTTGACGTCAAAGATCAACCATTATACCAGATAATGTTGGAAAATTATTGTATGCTATGGTCTTAGGAGATCGTTATTTGAAGACGCATTTCCAATGAACGCGCAACGTACATTTTAAATTAACATTTAGCTGCGAGCAAAGAGTCTGCGAAGGCAATTTATCACCCTAGATGAAGCTTGGTTTCATTCTTATACTTCCGAAACCAAGCAACAAGTTAAACAATGGCAACATAGTGATTCTTCTCCCCAAAGAATGACTGTTACATTTGGAGGAATGCAATGGCTTCCATTTTTCTCTGAACGCAAAAGTTATTCTTCTTATTGGTTACCCACATCCGCCTTATACATCAGATTTAACATCGTCGGATTATCACCTTTTTCCAAATTTAAGAAAATACCTTGTAGTTTAGAAATTTTCTACAGTCAATAAACTTAAGCAGCTATGAATGCTTATTTTAACAAAACTGAGAGTTTCGAATTTTTTCTAGCTGTAGAAGTTTTGGATTATCGTTGGTTTAAATGTACCGAGGTGGTAAGGGATTATGTTAAGAAATAAACGCAATTTCAATTCACAAGCGACTTTTCAGCCTTCCCTCGTATATTAACCATGGAACTTGTTTATATGTGCTGAATACAATAAATAGCCTGTATATGAAATTATGTTCTGTAATTTTTCGTGTAGATAACTTTTATATCAATGAGCGCATTATGTTGCTTATTGATTACAAACGAATCTTGTTAGAGTTGCATGACAGTTACATTATGTGCATTTTAACAAAAATGTGTACATGTATGCAAAGTCATGGATCGCTATTTTTATTGTTCATTAATTTTCTATCTCTATTTAATTAGATTTAAAATTGAAATGACATCTATCTAATTAGCTACAGTTCTCATATACTTCGAAATTCAAATCGGATTTCCAATCTATATCGAAAGAACGATTCTGACTTGCATGGGAAATTTGTCTCGGATTCGGATCAGATCGAATTTTAATGGAATTTATTTAGCATAAAGCCAAGACTGAAATATTTTTCATAAAAAAGGTATAGTTGTTTACGAATAGTAATCATACGAAATTCAAAATATTTGTTTTGCAGTTAAGAATACAAAGTACGGCAATTTAGTTTTGTCTTTTCTGGGTTAAATCAATCACTGAAACGTCTGAATTGATAGAACTAGCATATGAGTCGCACTTAGGTTTATGAATGGTTATAGAAGATTATTCTACACCAACTATTTTGAAACGGTGAGTAATTTTGATAAAAATATGAGGCATCTGCATAATCTTCTTGTGTCTGGCTGGCAAATGATGTGTAAAATGAAAGTGGAAGGGATGAATGCTAGTTTCTGAAACCTTTACGATCCTCTGTAAAGAGCTTGGCAAGCAAAATTTGTGTACTAAACTTTTATAGCACTTTCTCAAACAAGATCACGAAAAGCAACGTACGAATGTAGTGCGAGAATTTGCCCAACCTACGGATAGCAATCTTGACTTTTTAGGCAATCAAGCAACAGAGTGCCAAATTGGTTGGAAAGTGCTTGCTCAGACAGGTAAAATCGAGAACATCATCAATAATTGAAGACCTTGTTGATGACATTCTTTGATGTACAGTAATGTGCACGAAAATAACAGTGGTTTTAAATTTGCTGAAATGTCAATTTATACGTTAAATAAAAGAAATTCAAGTTTATTGAACTCTTCATTCCAACACCAAAACTAAAATAAAATTGTTTATATTCTAGGACAAACAAAATAATTCTGCATTAAAATAGCAGCCATGCTAAATACTAACCAAATATCACTTTTACTTAGTTAATTGAATTGAAACGCTTAATATTTTGTTGTTTGACTTTATTATTTATCACCTCTTGACAACAGTGAGGCAACGAGTTCACCGGTTACCTACATGACTATGCTGAAATTGATTGAAATTCGACTTGACATATTCTCCACAGATAGTCAATATTTTGCGACTTAGCGGCAGATACAATCTTTTTCAACTCCACCCATAAATTTTCAATGGGGTTTAAGTCTGGCGATTGTGACGGCCCACCCGATAGTTGAACGTTATTGTCTCGAAACTATGCTTTCGTTTTACGAAAAATGTGTATCAGCTCGTCATCCTGCATATACAACCATCTTAGAGGCATTTCTGCCAGTGCATATAGTAAAACCATAGCTTGCAATATGCTCACATAAACATCATTCAGTATGCCTTCTATCTTGTGTAACAGCCTATGCCATACCACGAAAAACACCCCCACAGCATGATGCTTGAGCCTCCAAATTTTAACGTCTTTTTGGTGTACTAGGGTCAGTGATGGTCTTAGTACGTGTTGTTAGTATGCACTGGAACTAAATAAAACTATTTTCTATTCATCGGCATAATTACATTACGCCACTTTGATCATCCCATTGTACATGTTCATACGCAAACGACAATCTACTTTGTATTAGTCTTTTGTTTAATAATGTTACCTTCCTAGGCCTTCTTGCATGTTACTTTCCTTGAATCAGTCTTCGTCTAATAGTAAAGGTGCTCATACAAAGGTGCAACTGAGTTGAACTTATGAACGGCGTCTTCTTTGCACAAGTTATAATGTCTCTGTCTTCCTCCAAGGGTTAGTTTTCCTTTTTCTACCATGATTTCCTTTCCCTTTTCTCCAGTTCTTAGAGTTTGCATTCATTTTCACGGAACATGAGAGCGTATTTTGTATAAACATGTAGCTTTTGCCACTATTAAGTAGATCAAGTATAATTGCTTTTTTATCTGACGAATATTTTTTTTTCTTGGCCTATATTAAAAGAGAAATGGATAATTTAAAAATTGTTGAATAATTCTACAATAGACAAAACTTTATACATCGGCGTCTAGTGCCGCCAGCTATGTTACTGCTATTCTAATGCTTGGTAAATAACAGCGCATGACTAGAAAACTCAGTAATTCCCCTCATATTCGGTACTTTACCGGAAACCAAATACATTCAGAGATTTTAAATAATTTCAATATAGTTGCATCAGAATTGTCCGTTGTAAAAATTATTTATAAGTATAAATTGAGGACTGCTATTTTCGTGCACATGACTGTATGTCATGTAATCTATTGGGATTCGATTCCCCCACAGTAAAGGCTGCTTATAACCTACGCGTCATGTACCACTTATTAAAATAAACTATAATGAGAAGGGCAGGATTTTTATTAAACAAGTGACTAGTCTTCCACAATGTTCCGACTCATTTTGCTGTTTCCGCAGAAACGATTTCAGGTGCAAAATTTGCACATTGGATCGTAATAGCCAGAGTCAAACAACGGTTTGATGACGTCTAAATGAACTGAATGCGAGTAAAATTTTGCATCATAAAAAGATTGGGTTGGCAACTAAGTACTTTCGGTTTTTACTGATACAGAGCGTTGCTTTATCTTTTGTATAACGTATGTTAGTGCTGTATTTTACCGTTTGTCGCGTGATACTAGTCATATTGACGTAACTTCAGAAGCAAGTAGTGCGTGATTTTTATTAAAGCTATTAGTTGTGGGTTAATTTTAAATGGAGTGCAGAAACGAACATTTTCGACATATTTTACTATTTTATTTCTGTAAAGGAAAGAAAGCTGCTGCCCCTCACAAAAAGATATGGTGCTAATTGCTTAACAGAGCGCACGTGTCAGAATTGGTATAAAAAATTCCGTTCTGGAGATTTTTCACTCAAAGGTGAGCAACGTTCTGGTCGGCCTACTGTAGTTGATGATGACCAAATCAAAGTCATAATTGAAGAGGATCGTCATATGACTGTTCGAGAGGTTGCGGAGAGGCTACATGTATCGCACACAACAATTGAAAAACATTTGAAATGTCTTGGGCTAGTTAAGAAGCTTGATATTTGGGTACCTCACGAATTGAAAGAAATTCATTTAATACAAAGAATCAACTTTTGCGATATGCACCTTAGACGAAATGAAATCGACCCTTTCTTAAAAAGAATTATCACTGGTGATAAAAATGGGTCGTATACAGTAACATAGTTCGAAAACGATCATGGAGCAAACACGATAAACCAGCTCAAACCACATCGAAAGCTGGATTGCATCCAAAAAAGGTCATGCTGTCAGTTTGGTGGGATTACAAAGGTGTTGTGTTTTTTGAGCTACTTCCAAGGAACCAAACGATCAATTGTGATGTTTACTGTCAACAATTAATAAAACTGGATGAAGCAATCAAAGAAAAACGGCCAGAATTGTCAAATTGGAAAGGTGTAGTTTTCCACCAAGATAATGCAAGGCCTCACACATCTTTGGCAACTAGTGGGAAACTATTGAAGTTTGGCTGGGAAGTGATGCCACATCCCCCATATAGCCCTGATCTAGCACCATCTGATCACCATTTATTTCGAAGTTTGCAGAATTCTTTGAATGGTAAAACTTTCACAAATGACGATGACCTTCACTCGCACCTGGTTTAGTTTTTTGTTGATAAGGACCAGAAATTTTATGAGCGCGGAATCATGCAGCTGAAAGAAAGATGGCAAAAGATCATTGAGCAAAATGTAAAATATATAATTGATTAAAAACTATTCTTTGTTTAAAAAAAAGTGTTTTATTTTATACTACAAAACCGAAAGTACTTAGTTGCCAACCCAATAGTATTAGAGTACTTTTTCCAAGTAGAGAAAAACTCTATTTGCAAAAGTTGTAGATATATACATTAAAATGTGCAAAAAGTTGCTCTAACGTTTAACAATTGCACAAAAGCTCGACAAAGTTGCAACGGATTTCCGTCAAATAGTGTTTAATATTAAGTACAATTATAAGAACGAATGCTTTTTCATTTCTATGATTCGAGTACGTTACATTGTGAAGCATTCTCATGGTTAAGTTCGATAAAACCTGGGTGAACAGTTGTATATAACACACAAAATGAAATATCGAGATATAAAAACGTTTATTGTATAAACACAAACTCGAATGAAATAACTAAAATAAAATATGTCGTTATTAACAAACATAAATCGAAAGTGCAAATATGCGCTGTAATAGCATCTGCTGTCGTTATTTGCAATACTAAACATCACATGGAGCGCATAGTACGGTTTCTGCATGTAATGTACCAGGATATAGCTGTAAAGCTGAAAATGATGATAAACAAACTCGACTTGAAGTATTCTTTTTAATATAAGCTAATATTGTAATTTCAGATTTAGTTGTGATATATAATAAAATTATTTTAATTACAATTAAATATTATGAACAATATGCAGGGTGTATGAAAAGTATTCTGAACATTTTTATGAATATTTATAATTGTTTTATCGTAAAAAATTATTAAGAAGAAATTAGCGTACAATCAAAACGGTAGCTGGTGAACATATTTAAAAAATAAAATTAATCAGACTTATAGACTAGCTCGCAATATATATTTAATTACTTCTTTATTTAAATAAAATATGTATCGTTATCTTACAATTGTTATATGTACTTCTGTATAAATATTATTCAATCCTGAAACCAATTGTTAACATTTCGTATCACGACTGCTAACAGGCAAAATAGCGTACAGCTTTCCATTATCCTGCAGAGTAAAAGACTTCTGCACTATTTCCAAGATAGAAGAGTATTCAGTCAAGATACCTATTTACATTGAAAATATACATTAGTGTATTTATGAAATCAATTTTGCAACAATTATTTGTTAAAAGCACCTACATATAGATTTGTCAGTTTAACAATATACTTGAAATACTTGAAAAATTACAAAGACCTAACTTTATCATTAAAACCATTTCCATATTTAGTTTTATTTTTCACACGTTGTATACTACTGTGGGCAAAAAATAGTAAGACTTTTTAATTTAAATTTCGCGTGAAAACCCATTCGTCGAAATATTTTTTTTCTAGGTTGGTATGACTGTCAGTGACATCTGTACCAAATGTCACATCAAAATAACCATTAGTGTTTAGTATATGCTTGTCTTTCTAAAGTACAAAAAGTGCATTCGGCGATTTTTGCAATGAGTGAAATTATTCAACAAAGAAGTTTCATTAAATTTTGTGTACGAAATCAAATTTCTGGTGCCGAAATGATCAGAATGTTGCAAAAGGCCTTCGATGATAATTGTTTGTCGCGAGCAAGTATTTTTGATTGGTACAAATTATTCAAAGAATCAAGGAATTGGTGCTTGAGAATCGACGACTAACAGTCGGAGGCCTCACTGGCATCGTTGGAATATCGGAAAGATCAGTGAAAACCATTTTGAAAGATCATTTGGGCCTAAGAAAAGTGAAAGCACGATTTGTTCCAAAATCGCTCAACTTTTTCGAAAAACAGCGTCGCGTTGACGTCTGTGAAACAATGCTTTCCGACTATCAAAACAAAGTGAAAGGCATAATAACTGGAGATGAGACTTGGATCTACGCTTATGATCCGGTAACAGACGATCAGTCGGCCGAAAATCGTATCAAAGGTGAGCCGAAGCTCAATAAACCACGTTAAGGCAAGTCAAAAATCAGGGTTATGTTGACAGTTTTCTTCGATTATCGAGGTGTGGTGCACTCCGAATTCCTTCCGACCGGCCAAACTGTCAACAAAGAATACTATTTGAGTGTTTTGCGTCGTTTGCGCAATGATATTCGTAAAAAGAGGCCAGAATTATGGGCCGACAACTCTTGGTTTTTGCACCACGATAATGCACCGTCGCATACTGCATTAATTCTTCGTGAGTTTTTCGCCAAATTTTCAACCAATATCGTGCCGATTTAGCTCCGTGTGGCTTCTGGCTGTTCAGCAAACTCAAACGACCGCTCCGAGGAAACCGTTTTGAGCCAATTGAAGACATTAAACGTGAATCGCTACGCCCATTGAAGGCTATTTCTGAAATTGACTTTAACAACTATTTCGATAATTGGAAGAAACGTTGGCACAAGTGTATTGGGGCCAGGGGGATTACTTTGAGGAGGACGACATAGATTTGGAAGAAGAAATTAAGAATTTAAAAATTATGAACAAAGTCTTTCTATTTTTTGCCCACAGTAGTATATCAATTATTAGTTTCTAACAGTTGACATTCATTTATTTATTTATTTTCTTATACATTTCCATTCACAGTTATTTCTTTATCATTTTAAAAAACCGAATTACTATTCTCGTTGCTTAATATGCTCCATTTGTTATTATTAATACATTTTTGTATTTATATTCATTCTTGAACAATATAATCTACAATTTTAATAAAAAATAATTTTTGAGCCACATGTTCGATAATAAATGTAGTTAGTTATTTCTATCAGGTTAATGACTATCGATCGACCAACTATGAAATCATGTTAAGTTAAGAAGATTTACTACAATTGCAAATCCTAAAATAGAGAAGATATCAGAATATTTTTGCACAATCAGGAAGAATATTTATCGGACATTAGTTTCGAATATTTGAGCGATTACCTTTTCTATAGATAGACTGATATTCCAAAGTGAAAGTTTAAATATGACGCGCTAAAATTTATACTCGTATAGAACAGTGGCACAATTATGTATCGAAAAATAAATAGACAATAGATAAAACAGAATTTAAATTACTAAATATGTCACTATCGCTAGTCAATATCTGGCAATTGCTCACTAATGTTTACTATATGGGTGAGAAAAAAAGAGAAACAACTACTTTGATGTTGATCAATATATTATTGGATACAAGAATAAATAATTTCGTCTCAATTCGCTTTTAAATTACAAATATTTACATCCCTTCTTATCATAGATTCCAACAAAATGAAGATATATTGCCACATAAATAAGCGAGAAAATATGTTATCTGTGCTAACGAATTTGTTGTGGATGTCTCGAGAAATGTAATTCCATTAAGTTTTTAATTAAATCACGAATACCAACAAATAAATCACAAAGTACAAGCACAAATGAAAAATATAATGACGATGTGTTATATTGAAAGTGTGGGTCCACATTAAGTAAAATTTATTTTCGCTTTTAATTAGGATTTTTTGGAAAACCTTACTGGCATGTAACATAGCTTGTATTCAATGAATTACGGCGTTTCTGTTGCTCCCCATTAATCTCCCTTTCTCCTAATTTATGGCATGCCGTTTTGTCTAACTTATACACGATTATAATCATCTCGGTTTTGTGTGCCCACTACATTGATGTATAATAGTATGTGGTACAACGGACAAATACCCTAGATACAAACGAAGCCAGTTTCAAGATGCAATACTAATCTAACGTTAATACAAATCTCGATTATTCAGGGGATAGTAATTGCCTGAATAACATCTATTAAAGTAGTTGAACTTTAGAATGCAGTTCTATGATTTATAATCTTGATGCTTGAGGGCTTAGAAATTTCACGTAAATATCAATTCTCAGTGTTTGTTATTGTATTACAATTGTTCTAATGAAATACCAGTTAGTTCAAAAACTGAAATAATTTATACACCGAAATCATGCACAAGTCACATAACACAAAATATGTATATAAATCCAAATGCGTATGTTTCAAGCTGCAAAATACATCTTATTTGCAAAATACATCTTAGTTGCAGGTTTTTCGTAAGTTATCACGTTCCGGGTTTATTGAAGAATTAAAAGTATTTCCTAACCGTTTGTCTTGTATACATTACATGAAAAAAAAAGAATTAGCCACCATTTTTAAACCAAATTCTGTACAAATGTTTGCTGAAAATAGTAAATGATTAAATTTCCACTCAAAAATTTAGTAAATTGTCATTCCACGTAAACGAACACATTCATCTAGTCATCCAGGTGTACTTTTAATAACAAACAATCTGTAGTTATGAATTAGCATATGAAAATGCCATGAATACTAAGACAACTTAATTATTGTCATTCAAGAGATTTTGAAAGAGGAACTGCATGATGCAGGTGTTGTATTGCGTGAAATCGCTAGGCAGATGCAAAAATATTGCTACAATTATTCGTTATTGGAAATATTGATGTCAAGAAGATAGACAACATCGTAGACGCGGTTCCAGACAACCTAAAAGAATCACTGAATAAGAAGATAGTAGATTAAGATTGCTGGCCCTTAGGAATCGGTTTAGTATCTCAAGGACTATACAAAATGTTTTTTGACAGAGATGGACCATAGAATAACACACATTCAATATATCGCTGTATTCCTTCATTTGGGTTGAATTTTTGTCGTCCTAGACTAATTAATTAGCAACGTGCTCGTAGATTAGAATGATAGAATGTACGGGCAGCTTAGTATCAAGAGAGGAATAATATGCTTATTTTTATTGTGGGAACGTTATAGTTGTAGATGAGTCCAACGCCCAAAAGTAGAAAGACATTTTCAATTTCGCCGGAGACTACATTTACTGGTGGAATTATTAAGGCTACTTAAACTCTCGAAAGTATATTTACGACGTTTTGGAACCATTCGCTTTATCATTTATCTAAGAACTAAATAATGCAGTACTCCAGCAAGAGAATGCCCAGCTTCGTGTGACAGCTATTACATTATGATTCCTGCAAGAGGCCAGCATCAACATTCTCAATCGCTTACTAGGTCGAAGTATTGGTATGCTTCCTAAGTCTTTAATGAACTTATAACAGCTACATTACAGCCTGCAAGTTGCTTGGAATGAGCTTCTACAGAAATACATAGACTATCTTGTTAGAAGTATGCCCGGGCGAACAGTATAAAGTATTCGCTTCATAAAGCGGCAATTCATTATTAAATTTTTTTCTATAAAGAGTAATTTTTCAATAAAAATTTTCATTTTTATTATTTTCCACATAGTAAACATTTGTACAAAATGTGCGTGCTATATATGCTTACTAAGTGATGTGTTCTTTGTCGCATAGTGTACTTATTTTACTTTTACTATTTTACTTTTCTCATTTTCCAAACTGCATTTCAGTTTTCAAATCCTCATTTCGTGTATATAACATTTAAATTATCTTTTATTGGTTCGATTTCCTGTTACGATTGTGTTCTGTTTTTTCACACACCTAACAAGCGTAATCTTAACATTAGCCCTCAAACATATACCCTATCTGGCTTCTACTGATAAAGTTTTATCGTTTAGTTCCTTGTTTTATTTACTCATCCATTTTTGTTTCATTATATTTAGTTTTATTAACTTATATGATTTTTCGCTATCTATGTGTTAATTTCATTATAAATTTTATGTGAAAGTTGTCTGTTATTGCTAGTTTTAGGCAGCTAACATTCGTTATTGAAGATTAAAATGAAAGAAAAACGGTTCGTAAAACGAAATATTAGATGTCCAAAATTAAACCTGCTTTTGCAAATTAAAGCTCTATAAGATGAGGACATAGACAAAACATTTTAGACAGACTGAGAAAAACAAAATAGTAAAGTAAATTTATTTAATATGGCAGTTGTAATAATCTGCAATTGTAATCATTTACTTTTGAAATTATGAAAATGAGATGTAGCCTTTTCTTTGTTGCCAATTAAGAAAAACTATCATGTAACAAGTCTCTGTTTCCTTTGTCGAGCAAATAAATCATGGGCTTATTTAATACGAGATCTGTAACCACAGGTTAAAACTGAATTAATTACGGTCCTATATGGTGAATTGAAAAATAGAAACTCTTATCCAAGTACAGGGATGATTCGACAACTACGTAGTCTAAGATAGAGATGACCATTATTTGGCGGAATCTCTTTACACCACTCTGTAGAACCATCCCTTGTTAGGTTAAACTAACAACTAACGCTACATTTAAGAAACTTATTTCTAAACAAGGATAATTTCTTATTGTATTTTGATAAAATGAAATTTAATAATATTTTTTCAATGTTCAATTGGTACACGTGGCCTAACTCAAAGAATAAGCATGTAAGACAAATTCGCTGCAGACTATGCATACCATATTAAGTAACTACCGAAAAAAATTATTTTACATTGTATTTAAAAAATAACTAGCAATGTCCATTAGTAACGTAAATTATATTCTAAACATAAAAAAATACAAATGTATAACACTATTACCTAACGAACGAAGTCTAGCATTTAGAAAAACAATTTACACACATTTATCACATTTTAAGAGCATGCAGTGCTAAAGGAATACACTGTTTCGTAAGATTCTGTCAGTCATGTTGTTTTTAATTAATAAGAAAAGTAAAATAGTATGTGTCAATAATTCGACAACAATTTTGCAATACGATTAGTTCTCGCAGCATAGTGAAGGACAATAGAAAGCTTTTCAATCTAAAATATCCATAAATTCTTTAGCTGTATTGAATTTCACTAGTGGTTTTGAAATACAATATCTCTTTCAGTTGGTACTTCAACAATCTCTGAGATATACGTCGTTGACAAAAATGGAGCAATACGATCATCCTTCCATTTTTCTACTACAACTTTCGTGTTGCATTTTTCCATCTTTACTTCGCCCCTTTTCTATTTTCAATTTGGTCATCTAAATGTGCCTAGCTACTATTCAGCTCATGCATTCGGTATTATAATATAAAAATATCAAATTACTTTTTCCAAAGTAAGGCTAACTTTATATTTCCCAGGAACCTGACGTACTACGAGGGTAGCCGTTTATATTTCGCGAACTAACTACACTGTTAGTGTTGCCTCCGATCTGATGATTGCATCAATTTGTCATTTTTGACAATATTGACAGTTTTATTATCCGGTCGTTATTTCTATTGTTAACAGTAACTTGATAATCTTATCTCAAAGAAAAAATTGAATTAACTCGCGAACATTTTCGTGCAATTATTTTTCATAACTTTCGTCGTGGACTGTCTCAACAAGAACGCATTGACGAGCTGAATTCTTTATATTGTGATGAAGAACTATTGAAAACTACAGTATATCGTTGGTATAGTGAATTCAAACTTGGACGGCGTTCTTTGAACGATGTATTTTCTGAAGCTGGTCCCAGAAATGTTCTTGTGTCAGAAAACACTAATGCAGTATCTGAATTGATAATGCAAGGCTATCATATGACATACCGTGAGATCGAGACATCTCTAGGTATTAGTAACACCAGCGTGCATAAGATCATGCATAAATAGTTAGCCGTTAAGAAGCTATGTCCACGTTGGGTGCCACATATTTTGACAACCGCACAAAAAACTACTCGCGTCGATTGGTGGCAAGGAATGCACAAAAAATACAATGGCGGTGCTTCAAAGAACATTTATAAAGTTGTCACAGGTGATGAATTTTACATCTATACGTATGAGCCCGATAGTAAACAGCTGTCGACTATGTGGGTATTGCATGATGAGCCAAACCCAACAAATGTTATTCACGCTCGAAGCACATGAAAATAAATGGTCCCCTGTTTTTTCGGAAAGACCGGTCACATTGAAACCGTGCCTTTAGAGAGTACACAACTATTTGTTTGCCGAAAGTTTTTGACGAAATAATAAAAACGAACCGAAAACGACAGATCATTTTCCACCATGACAATGCGAGCTCTCACAAGTTGGTTCGAACAATTGAATATTTGACTGGGCAAAACATTGAATTGATGAGCCATCCGCCGTACAGCCCTAATCTAGTACCCTGTGATTTCTTTTTGTTCCCACACTTCGTGGTCAACGGTTTTATACTCCGGAAGGGGCAGGAAATACCGCCTTCACAGTGGCAGCAATGCTTTTCAGATTGGTTTAAACGAATGCAAAAGTACATTGATTTCCAAGGGGAATATTTTGAAAAGCAATGAAACTACTGTATTTTCGATAACAAAAAAATTTTTTTGTGTTCTATTCCCGAAATATAAACGACTACCCTTGTAATACATTCAAATTAAATACATTGTAGCTGTGTCCTAAAAATAAATTTAGTTTTCCCAATTTAAGGCGTCTCGTATGATTTGGTTAACAATGGAAAATAGTGTTATGAACTGCGATAAAATATCTACTTCAATGGATAAAAACTAGATTTCTGGATTCAAAAGTAGTCATGCGAATACTAAAGATTCGAATATAGTAGTGCAATTACTAGCGTGTTTTTATACCTCGCTTCTTATTGCAGGAGTGTTTTATGAAATTGGTTATTTTTTAATACTTGATTTTCCACGGGAAAAATTTAATTTAGGGATTGAAATTAAAAAATGAAAAGTGTACAAAAATTCTGTATAAAAAGTACATAGTTAAAATAAAGATTATGTGTCTACAAGGACAACTCTTGAAAGACATATAAATTTGGAAAATGAAAAATATTTTATAAGCTCTTCTGTCCTTAGGAATAATTCATCTAATTTAATCAAAAATCTTTTATAATAAGTAAGGTCCCCGTACTAGAAATATTATCTGAGACGTCTTGCCTCTTTGAGTTATAATAAGATATAATTACTGATTTTTTCTTAAAGCGCTTCGAAAATTTACAATCTAAATTAAGTGAACCCGCTACCAAGATTAGTTTTACATATACGGTACAAGCTCTTCTGTTAATTTTTCTTATGATCTCAGTCTCTTAGATAACCCCTCTCTTAGTTAATAAACTTAATCATTCCAAATACGATTTTTGATGGTTTATCATGTATAGCGTGATGATGGATCGTTTTAGACAAAATAAATATGATTGAATGAATTACTAGTTTTACCATCAATAGACACCTGCTATTCAAATAAAGACTACATATCGTTCAGCGCTACCTAAATGCAAAAGTATTCATAACAGTTTGTGGTGTGGTCGAGTATGTTGTGATTGAACAATTTTTAAAACAATAAATGCTAGTTCGTTTTGACCAGTTACAATTAACAGTCAAATGAAGACAACTGTTATTTCCAATAATTAAAACTGAACAAGCTTGTGTGTTTTATATAATGAACAATGTAATAAAAACACATCTCAAAATACGAGAATAAATGAAGGAAATGCGGAAGGTTAAATAATATGTATTGTTTCACTGCATATAAAGTGAGGTGCCTTGTTACAGTAACGATCTGGTTTTCAAATTGCGTTTGAAAACATTAATAGTAGCACAATACTTTAGATCTCTAGGAAAGAGATATTTAATAATATGTTGGAGCTATATATAAAAAAATTCTCCAATAATTCAGAGCATTATTGCAATTATTAAATCAAAGGAAACAACAGAAGACGCAAATATTGATTTGCGTATTTGCATTTATAATAATAATCTTTATTAGTCCAACAGTCAAAGACCAATTACAGGACAAAAATAAAGAGAAACACATTGAAAAAATGCTAATAATGACAAGGTAAATACAAAGTAAAGAAAAAAGATCTAAACAATTACAGAAAGAAATTAAAAAATATATACATCAGGACCGCACAAGAATCACTCACCATAACTGAGACTATAGGAAAGGATTCTCAAACAGAGTATTGGCATTCCTAGTCAAATACGCCACAGGAACTTTGTACAACACATTTGTTCCAGCTCTAGGGACCGAAAAAGTGTCACTAGATCTACTCGATCGACGAGGCACACGAAAATTTACCTGCGACAAAACGGATGAGGCATCCTTAGTGTTAGTAACAAGTCTCATTAAGAACTTGGCCCTTAGAACCTCGCACCTCTCTGCAAGTGACTGAAATTGAAAATTACGAAGCAAGCTGACACAGTCAACACCACGATGAGGATACATGCCACTCACTTTGAATGCCAGATATTTTAAAAACCTCTTCTGGACTCACTCAAGCTGCAGATGAAAGTATACATAGTGTGGGTACCAAACAATGGCAGCATATTCAAGTTTGGAGCGAACAAACGTTTAAAATAATAGTCGAAGAGTAGAGAGGTTAACGAATCGTCGGCACGAGCGATTGATAAAACTCAAAGAACGACAAGCAGAATTACATATGATGTAGATATATTTCACAAAGCTTAAGTGTGAGTCGAAAATAACACCTAAATATTTTACCTCTACTTGTCTTGTCAAAAAAGTTTGATAAACTGAATAATTAAACATAATATTTGAGCACATTTTAGCCCTGTGGAACACCAGATGACGCAATAAAACAATTGGAATTAAAACCATTGTAAGGTACATAACAGGTCCTGCTGTAAAGGTAAGATTCAAAAAATTGAATCATTGAAACTGAAAATCCGAAAAGATTCAATTTGGAAAGCAGTACAAGGTGAGTAGTTTTATCAAAAGCTTTACTAATGTCAGTATATATAACATCAACTTGCTGTTGTTTGTCCATAGAATCACTAATAAATTGAGCTATTTCGACTAAATTGGTAGGTGTCGATCGACCAACCACGAAAGCATGCTGGTTCGAAGAGATATAAGGCCGAACACAGGCATAGATTCTGGAGTAAAGGAGTAGAAAATAATCTAACCAAAACTAGTTAATTTTTGCAATTATCATTTTATGATTTAAGATATTGAATGCCCTAGAGCATTCCAAAAGTATCAAATCGGTAGCTTGATCTTACCTCTTATGGCACAATTTAATCTAACACCACCTCTTGTGGTAAAATTTGCTCTAAGATTCAAGAGCCATGTTGGTAGAACATCTGCTAATTATAGCAAAATCGAAACAGTTGGGATACCACTTTTTCTATAGCTTTTGACAACGAATGTCAAATATGGAATGCAAATCTATAAAACTCAATGGATTGCTTACCTTGCAGAGTTGATATTGGAAAACTTGTTTCTAAGTATCGCGAAAGATACGTGTCATAAAGCATCTTGGACGTATACAGTTTTACCATTTTAATACTAATACACATACCATCTATTGACGTGAATTATTAATTTCGAAGATTCTATGTACATATTAGATTAGATGTGGACCTAGACGTATTAAATTTATTTTATCCACAATACTCAGATGAGCCAGAGTAACCCATTTAATTGCACTATGTTGATCGTGTCGCTACAATTGTGTATTAGTTAAACAGATCTTGTGTAGTTTTATAGTATTAATAACATTACAGAAATAATGACTTCATTTTAGGACTATAATTTTGGTTGCAACAGATATTTAAGAAAAGTAACAGCATACGAGGCGTGGCAATTAAATAAGGAGACTGGTGTGAGAAATGTTATTTATTGCAAATAAACTTATATTTAACTTTCATCCCGTTCAACATACGCTCGTCCCCTATCTATACACCGCTGTATACTTGTCTTCCATTTTTCAGAACAATGCTGTAGTTCATCAGACGACAGCCTCTTAAACAACTACGTTTTTTGCTTTTACATATTCAACCGACTGAAAATGTGTTCCCTTTAATTCACTTTTCACTTTTAGGATGAGGTAGAAGTCACATAGTGCGAGATCTGGCGAATACAGAGGATGATCAAGTACAGCAATGAGCTTGTCTGTTAAAAATTCTCCACTGATAAAGTATTGTGAGTTGGGGCGTTGTCCTTTCTTCGTCTTTTCTTCCTTACTCTTTCCATCAGCTTGATTAGGACTTTTTTGTAGTATTTCTGATTAACGGTTTGATTCTCAGGCTGTCAGTCATGATAACACCCTTAATATTGAAAAAAACTACCAGCATTGCCTTCAATTTCGACTAACTCGTTCGCTCTTTTTTCACACGCACGTGCAGAACATTATCACCATTTAACATTTGTAAACATTCTGTTGGCGATTTTTTTAAATTGGTAAAGAATTTCAGATTACTTCACTGCTCGATTTTTAAGTCAACCATTATCACGGTACTACTAAGTAATAGTGTCCTCTACAATTAAAGATCGAAAATAAACTAAAGCATACAGAGAAACTACCGGTTGTTCCTTGGAAAGTATCAAGGTCAATTACGTTCTAATTACACCCAAGTCCGATACTGCTGCGTGCTAGAAGAAGCGCAGTCTCGTCATAATTGCCAAACCTCATAAACTCAACAAAAATTGTTTATTTTTTTATTCTTTAATTACATTAAAATAAAATTGGACAAAATACGTTGACATTTAAATATTTATTTAGATGAAAGCGTACTCAATATATATGATTGGTTATACATTTTTCTCAAATATATTTATTAACAAACTATTCTGCTACTTTAATGCATTGGTTCTACAAAGAAAGTGCATTAGTTTTACGATAATTAAACTAGTCTCTCTGTCGCAATGGATAATTCCCTTGCCCCTTATTATACAGGCACTAATAGGAAGTGATACAAAATAAATGAAGCAATTGCTGCGTTACATCCAGCGAGTCCTGTTTCAAACATTCTGGAAAGGCATTATAAGACGATATGAAATTATAAAAGTATGTTTGACAGAACTTCAAAACTTCATGGCATCGGTACAAAATGGTCTGAAATACATGAATGAGACAAAACGGTTTAATATTTACAGTTAAGGTTTTTATATGCTAATTAGATTTATTATTAAGATTAGTAGCTTTAATTTAAGGAATAAGAAATACGGATACAATATGAAATTCCTTCAATAAATGCAAAAATACAAATTTATCTAGGCAATTTTATTTTTTGTATAAATATTGGGGTAAGTTGACCCGACTAGTAACAGATAAGGACTATATCGTTTTATAAAAATCAAACTATCGAATATAATATTTTTGTTGACCCAAAGAATTTAAATGGGTTGGCAACTAAGTACTTTCGGTTTTTACTGATAGAGAGCGTTGCTTTATTTTTTGTATAACGTATTTTAGTGCTGTACTTTACCGTTTGTCGCGTGATACTAGTCACATTGACGTAACTTCAGAAGCAAGAAGTGCGTGATTTTTATTAAAGCTATTAGTTGTGGGTTAATTTTAAATGGAGTGTAGAAACGAACATTTTCGACATATTTTATTATTTTATTTCCGTAAAGGAAAGAAAGTTGCTGCTAATGGTGCTAATTGCTTAACAGAGCATACGTGTCAGAATCGGTATAAAAATTTCCGTTCTGGAAATTTTTCCCTCAAAGATGAACAACGTTCTGGTCGGCCTACTGAAGTTGATGATGACCAAATCAAACTCATAATTGAAGAGGATCGTCATGTAACTGTTCGAGAGGTTGCGGAGAGGCTGCATGTGTCGCACACAACAATTGAAAAACATTTAAAATGTCTTGGTCTAGTTAAGAGGCTTGATATTTGGGTACCTCACGAATTGAAAGAAATTCATTTAACACAAAGAATCAACTTTTGCGATATGCACCTTAGACGAAATGAAACCGACCCTTTCTTAAAAAGAATCATCACTGGTGATGAAAGGTGGATCCTGTACAGTAGCATAGTTCGAAAACAATCATGGAGCAAACACGATAAACCAGCTCAAACCACATCGAAATCTGAATTGCATCCAAAAAAGATCATGCTGTTAGTTTGGTGGGATTACAAAGGTGTTGTGTTTTTTGAGCTGCTTCCAAGGAACCAAACGATCAATTCTGATGTTTACTGTCAACAATTAATAAAACGGGATGAAGCAATCAAAGAAAAACGGCCAGAATTGTCAAATCGGAAAGGTGTAGTTTTCCACCAAGATAATGCAAGGCCTCACACATTTTTGGCAACTCGTGGGAAACTATTGGAGCTTGGCTGGGAAGTGATGCCACATCCCCCATACAGCCCTGATCTAACACCATCTGATTATCATTTATTTCGAAGTTTGCAGAATTCTTTGAATGGTAAAACTTTCACAAATGACGATGACCTTCTCTCGCACCTGGTTCAGTTTTTTGCTGATAAGGACCAGAAATTTTATGAGCGCGGAATCCTGCAGCTGAAAGAAAGATGGCAAAAGGTCATTGAGCAAAATAGAAAATATATAATTGATTAAAAACTATTCTTTGTTTTAAAAAAAGTGTTTTATTTTATACTATAAAACCGAAAGTACTTAGTTGCCAACCCAATATATAACACAAAAATAGTTAAGTAGTTCTGAAAGTATTTACTGAAATAATAAGAAAATAAAACAGAAATATGCAATTGGGTAGATCATAAAGAAATAGAATTATTTATTTAAACATGAGAGAAGAGTAAATTAATGGTTCTTGATTACCGGTTTCAGCAATGTTGCTATAAAATTGTGATCAATGTTGTTTAGACGATATATTAAAGTTATTGAGTAACAGTATTACCAACTTTATGATGAGGAAGAGAGAAATAAGTGAGGTTATAACAAATAATTGTTGAGCACCACGTTGCAGGCGCTATATTGTTAACAATAACACTACATATGTTAGGAGATAAATGAGATTGGTAGAGGTTCGGCCTAACTCTACAGTTGCAATCATGGAAACAAATTGAAATAAATTAATTTATACCGCTTTATGATGCGCATAGAATCCAGGACATGTGTAAAAGATGTAGAAAAATAGTATCTAAAATAAAATTGGTCAATTTCTTTCTTTTTGGCATTTTGTATGTTTGTTGACGAATTCTCGTGTTACAACTTACTCGGACAGATTCTAGACGAATACTAAAGTTTGTGTGGTACCACAAATTCCTATAAATTATTTCTTTATATCATTATAATCTTATAACATAAAAAAACCCTTTAAAATAAATATTTTCAGGAAAGGATTAATACTGAATACATGTAATGTTGGCATAATTCAATTAACGTTTGAAATTATTTGAAGGACCTGTATACACACCATCACATATGTATACATCTTAAAGTACCAAAATCTGAATCTGAACTTTTCTCTAATACGATCTTTTTTGTGTCACTGCAAGCTCATAACAGTGAGCGAACTGAATAAGATTGTTGCATGTTTTATGCAACAAACATAAAGAGTTTTGTTGAAAATTCAAACTGTGTTAATGTATCTTGTACCAGTGTCGCAAATGCTTTTCATAACAAGAATTATTTGCAAACTCAGATTTAGTTTCGGTAATTTCTTCGGGCGCAGTTGGTACAATCCTTTGCAATGTTCGTCTCCTCGGTAATTTGAAACTAGAGTTATATTTATTTAGTTCATGGTAGAGTAAATTACGTCGTAAATTGCAAGCTAGTAACTTATACACGTTACGTCAAGCTTAAATTTAGTTTGTCCATACACTTCTATCGGATCTTCTAGCAAAATCTAAATCCTAAATATACGAGAATGCATTAGCCATGGAAATTACGGAAATGCTTTGACGGAAAGTGGGGCTTAACTACTAGCACTATCTTTAGAAAAACTTAGGATTATACTTCAATTTTGAAATGCTCTTTATTCTGAATAAAGTGTCTAAATAGAAAGTCCTAAAATACATAAACTTGTAAGTCGTGGTGGAAGCCAAATGTGTGGGTGAATTGCATAATTCATGACAACCAGGATATTTCTAGGCTGTAATAAAAAATTATTAATCAAACTATAGTATACCTACACATATGACGTCCACAAGCTCTCAGTGAGGCGGTTGCTACGAAACATGAATGGTGGTAAAACTTGAAAAGTTGTTAAACAAGAACCCAGTTTATTTTTTTGTAAAGATTTGTTAGAATTTTTGAAGCCAGACCTCATTCCTTTTTTTAAATCCAAATGGAAATTTATACATTGAATTTCATGGTAGCCTTGCCCTAAAGAACACCAAAACGGTTTCATCGGAAAGTAAAGTAAAACCTACGATTCCTTAGATCTCCAAAGTGACAATTTTCACAGACAAATTGAAGGAAGCAGTAAATGGAAAATTGTCTGAAATAGTCTTCAAAAATTTTCTTTCTTTACAATACGCATTCTATTACTTCAATGGGATTTCAGGTTGTTACGCCTCGTCCACTGCATTCTTCATATGTAGTGACTTCCACTTGTGGCCTAAAGTTTTGTTTAGATAAATAACTTATTGGAGTAAGGAATCAATATTTCTAGAATCTCAGGAAAAATGATTGCAAAAATTGCAATTTCAAATATGCTGAAACTAAAGCAAATATATTGGAAAACAATAAAAAGACAAGCAATGTCCTAACTCATTTAATTAATTTTTCGCTCTCTTCGAAGTATTTAATGTCCTCATATAACATACATTCCATAACATTGATTACTACATCCCAATATAATGTAGCTCCAACCCATAGCGTTTAGAAGTGTACATTTATGTTTTGCGCCTTGTTGTAGACTATTATATTATTACATTTTGAAAAGGAATTACATTTTGTAAAAGAATTGTGAAATTGTATCTAAAAATGATAACAAACAAAACTACTCCAATAAATGCATTACCAATGTATTTACCCTAAAGACGCTATATTTCTTTTTAATTCGATCAAGAGTTAAACAAACCTAGGTGGCGTGGAGTCTCTTCTGCGATATACATAAAAAACAATTGAATATGTACAGTGACGCTTTCTAAAATATCTCTGATTTAAAAGTTTCACCATTTCTCTTTACAGGGAGTTTCCTTATAAAACATTGCTGTTTTCCATATGTATACTCTTATTGGATTTGTTGCTTAAATCTCCGATTGCATTTCTTTGCGGTTCTTGCAATCAGAATGATAACCTTTACGACATTTTTAACTGTTCGTTCAATGATTTGTTGAATCTCGTTAATTTGTAATACTATTTTTTGCATTTAAGCTTTCGTTGCATTTATAGAATATATATTATATTTATGTTACTATTGTCAATTATCTTTTCGTTATTAATGCTATTATTATCTTAGAGTTACATATAATTTTTCTCTATATGTTTTTGTTTATATCGATTACTGTTATAGTTTTGTTGTTGGGCAATTAATGGTGTTATTAAAACTACATATACATATGTACATGTATACATTAAATAAAATTTCAAATTGGAACGTAATTAAAGATACTCCTTCACTATATCTATTGAAACAATGAGAATGCCTATAGGCAAGTTGTAAACTCGTTTCGATCCCCGAAAAGCAGAAATTAAATTACAAAAGTTCCATCAATAAAAGAGATAAAATCGCCAGGGCCCGAAATTTCATTCTTTAGACAAAAATTAATTTATAACGTTACGCAAAGTAAGTTTGAAGTCTTCAGAAACATGATAGGTCCGTTATGCGTTCTTTTAGAACAAAGGAAAACAAAGGGAAGGCATGGATATTGTTAAAACGACTAAACAGGATAGCAGTAAGATAATTTGCAATATCAAAACAGAAAAGGGAAAATCTAGGCGGTTCTTTGGTAATCATTGACACAGGAAACCCACCTGTATTTTATTAGAAAGGGAACACTCCCTCGATTGTATTGCAAGAAAAAGGGGGAAAAGCTACTGGTAATAATTTTGTTTAGGAAGCAGTGAATAGTGTAATAATAGCATAATATTTTATTCAGTATTGGTCAATAATTTAAGATTAAATTTAGAAGAAACTATTACTTTATTTGAGTAAATTGGGAGAAATAATACTTCATATATTAGAAGAAGTTTATAGGCGAAAAAGTAGATAAAAAGCAATACTGAATTATTGTAGAAGAGTGTATGTTTGTCACACATAAATTTATAATTCTTTTCGATTGCTTTTATTGTGTATAAAACAGAAAGAGTGTGCTTTGCATTTGTCAATATAATTCGTAGATTAATATTTCCCATTATCTTACCTAATTTACTAGATTCCGTCTTCTTCGACGTCCCGTTTCCTTTACTGTACAATTACACATATGTAACAAAATGTCGGTTGATTAAATTTTTCGATATGCCAACTTGTGCTTCATAAAAATCATTTTTAATATCAGTAATTTACTTTTTTAACTAAAAACCCAATATATAAGATTTAAATACTTACCATGTTAATATTAGGACGGTATGTTGCCAGAATTAGCCCTAGTTTTATTGTTAGCATTAACCTATAAAAGTCGACATATGGAATCAGACTCTGTTCTTAGTTTCCATTAGATAGTTTTGCTTAATGCGGTTGAAAAATAAAATAATATCTTTTTTAATAATATTTTGCAATATTTTTGTAATAACCACAAATAGTAATACCTTCTACGGTTTGTATTAGACATTTTATAAGAATAAAGAGACATTTCATGTTATTTTATCATTTGTCTTTCAATCTCTCAATTTTATGCTCTCGTTAAAAAGCTTCCCTAAACGTAGTTGCCAAATTTTGATATCTCGCAATCTAAATAGTCGCATAAAAATATAACAGGGTGCAGTCTAGACTCTGGGAAGGCCTCTACATAATTTCCGTTATGTTTCTTTACTACTTTTCCTTCTATTGCAGCAAATCCACCAATTTGTCTACCACTACAGAAACAATTGAAAAATATTATTTGAATGTTCTATATTTAATTAACTGTATTGTACGAGGACTGTTTTTAAAAAACTTTAGTTACAAAAAAAACCGAAGAAATAAAAAAGAATATTATTTTTTGCTTCAACATGATACCTTTTTTTAAAATGTCAAATCATTAAAATATTTCTAAAATGCAGCAACCATTGCATTCAGAACAAGAAATCTCTTATAAAGTATCGAATTTTTAATTAATAATAACATAGAAATCATTGGAGGCAAAATCAGAATTGTATAATGAATGAACGACCAGATCAACTCTAGCTTTTTATTAAAAATTTGCTATTTTTGCAACTGCCTGAGGAATTGTTTTGTTATTGTGTAATAAAATTTCTCACAAACCAGAGCTTGAGTAATCACCCTACAATTTTTCAGGAACTCGCAACATATGTTGAAGCATCAATCGGCATTTATTGTTTTGTGACCTTCGATATGAATTACTGCGCCGTAACTAACTATCTGAACCAAACTCCTTTTTTTGCTGGCACACGCTTAACTGAATCGAGTTTTTTAATATAACCTTCACCTATCTTGTCAGCTTTCTTATACGCAGATGTTTGTAAAAATGTTATTTACTGCAGATGATCCAATTCGTAGTGACTCTTAAATCTGAATTTGGAACTGAATTTTCAGGCTTTGGTTCATCTACGATCCAACTTAAAGTTAACGAAACAATAACTAACCGTACTTAATAAGGGCCTATTATACCTAAAACTGACACTAAATTTTAATAACTTTTGTTATGTAATAAGTCCCCTTTAAAAGCAAGTCACAGCTCTAAATGTATGCGTGGAATTCCAATACAGTTTATTAAATAAAAATATTTTATTTTAATTTTCTTAAACAAAATTGCTACTAGAAATTATCAAAAAAAAAACAGGTTATCAACTGGCAATTTTGTTTATAGGACATTCAATATAGTAGTAAAAATTTTTTGATTATTCCTCGTATATTTGTCCAATAATTTCTTTCTTGACAAAACAAGTATAAATGAGCATACGATCTTTGCTTCCAGCAGGTTCAAATTCACTGATAACTGTTCTATGGAACAACTTTGATATTCTTCAGGTCATTGTAATAATTCCTTTTGTGAATATTCTCCTTGTTATATATTATCTCAGGATTGCTCCTTTTAAACGCCGTTTTACTATTGCGATTCTAATTTGTTTACGATGCTGCAAATAATTTGTCATGATTTACGGTGTTACTTATAATGGAATTGGCAGCGATATTATTTTGTTATATTAACCATAATTTTTAATCTGCCACTACGTTTAAAGTCCTTTAAATCATATGTTCTGATACGTTTGAGTATATAAGCGTTATTTTCTCTCGTTTAAATATTTTTGCAGTTTTCTTTTTTTGTATTAAACATACATTTATAAACGCAGCACCAAGGTGAAAGAACCCTTTATCAGATATAAATTTGCCCACTACTCAAAGATATCTTAATGAGATTCTGCGACCTGTTCTTCCATATGCACCAGCAGTAGGAGAAGAATTCATTTTCATGGGCGATAAAGCTCTTGAAGCTGGACTGATGAAGTTGGCGTAGATGAAATTAAGTGTTCGCCCAATTGCCCAAATAGTAATCTAATAGAACACGTTTGAAAAGTTGTGCGAATTGTCGTCCTTGAAAAATAGGCTATAATTTCCCAAAAATGTTCGACATGCTAATTGTGTCCATAAAGATGCCAAATGTTAAAACATACACAGATCTTTATTTGTTTGTAGGAATTAAGAATTATTGCGATGAAACTATAAAACAATTTTACTGAAACCAAGAAAGGAGGGATTGGCCGCACATTGCATTATAAGCTATATTTGAATTTTGTCAAATGCATTTGAGGGAGGATGCTCTAAATTTTCGAATACTATCGCTAGAGCACACCAGTCCCCTATAATAACGTCGGTTGTAATATGAGTTTGCGACTACTGGACAAAGTGCATTTCGTCATCAATGTAATATTAAATCTCCAAATAGCATTTGTTGTTGGAATAAAGAATTTGACGATACTTGCTCTCTATGTAAAGATAAAAGCCTGGACAGATCGCGTGTATCGAAAGAGAACCTGGAGCAGATACGAGTGGGTTTTAAGTGCGGCCCAATTAAATCAACTCTTAGAGCGGATAGAGAACATGTATCGCAAATAATTATTTAACGTGTGTTGAAGCGGTAGTTAACTAACAAACTCTACTACCCATAACTGGTACAGACCTTTTAAGCAAACGAAAGATAAAGCGTGTAGAATTATATGACCGTATTCTCTGAAATATGGAAAATAAATTGTTTCTTCCTCACAATATTTTTAAGCAGTGAAACAATATTTAACATAAATAGAAAAGTCAAGAGATACAAAGTTCGCATATGGGTACCGGAACAGCACGTCTGTTCTTATTACTAAGGTCCCTTGATCACCAACATTTTTTCTGCCGTGACTTGCGAAAGGTGCAGTTTACGTATTACCTGTTCCCATAAATTTGAGTGACCTAAGAAACGGTATCACAGATGCGGTGAACTCAGTGACAGAATGATTTCTTCATCAAGTGTGGGATGAATTTCGCTATCGTTTAAATAATATCTGTGCGGTTTAAAGACAAATGAACATCTATAAATTCTAATTATGTACATATAATCAAATGTAATTTATATAATTCAAATGCAACACGGATTTCAGAAAATATAACTTATTAAAATCGTATCTACCTATTGTAATCACCATGTATTCCATTCATGAGAAACTTTAGAACCTTTAAGCGAACATTATTTATTTCATAAATTAGAATTAACTTGGTATTTCACGATATATTTTGCGCGCATCATATATTTCAGTATTTAAAAACTCATTAGCGCCCGCTTTTATCTCTCTTGCTTTCGATTACGGGAACATTTTAACTCATATTTTATTCTCGTAAACATTTAAAGTAGAAGTGATATAAGCTGAACGTAAATTTTAAGTTTCTTTCTGTATTACGTGTCACGTAAATAGAATTTTTTTATATATTAGCAGTATATATGTATACCACAAAATAATATATGGGAACGTATGTGACAAAGTTTCATAATAATGACTGATTGAATTAATGTACGTGAAAAATTAGTTATTAAAATTAAACAATATTCCAAATTTATTTTCATTTCGGCAGCAATATCATATGTTATTGGAAATGGTAAATCAAACTCGAAATTATATTTCTCCGAATTTATTGAGATTTTAATTTACAAACGTATACATACGTGGTAAAAGTAATATAAAATATATTTTAGTGGACAAATTATTTAAAGCTAATTTGTATTTTTAACTGCAAAATAACTCCATTAAACAATGACCCTATACCACAAATCTTAGACAAATACTAATATTCGGTTTTGACAACCACGGCACAACAAACTTTCGTTGCGCCGTGGTTGAACGAATTTAGCATGCTCATGCTACATTAGTTCTTCGGTCTCTTTAACTTTCACAAAACTGATATTTTAGAAAGATGTCGTTGGTCAAAAGTAGCTATACTTGCTTTTGATTGATTTTGTGTATACATAATATTGAGTTTTACAGTATTACATTCAAAGATTTTTTGGGGTGTAAAGTGGTTATTGGAAGCACAGTTTTATTTTCTTTTAATATATAAGAAATCAGTATTTTACTTCTGTCAAACACAAATAACAATTCGTGAGTAATTTCTTGCTTTCTTTTTTCTCGAAGGAAACAACACCATCTAAATTTGATTAGTTAATTCGCTTCACCAAAGTTCCGGTACGTTACACCGATATATACAATTTACCAATAAATATTATCATTTCTGCTAGTTTTGTTTCTTTTGTATAGTTTTATGATAAGATAGAGGCACGTTTTCGGAAAATTTCTTCATTTGCACAACGAACAATAATATCTATCAGTTCTTCTGATACCATAACTACACCTACTATATTTAGATGATCGAACCATTAGAGTACTCCCTTCGGAACTTACAAATGTAATACCAGATTTTTACGTCTTTTACGACCGTGTGTTAATGTAGCTTCCGTAATCTAGCGAAGTAAACTTTTGCGCTTTAGTTTTTCCAGATTTCTAATTAATAGATGATAACCTTCCGGTCCTTCCTTTTTCTTTTTCTTCTTTGTTTACTTTCTGTATCAGTCATTTGTTCTGATACATAATCTTCTTTTGTATCTGTCGTCTACAAAAATATCATCAATTTAATTTACCGATAAATCTTTTGCTTGTCTTTTCAAGTCGATGGTCAATAATTACCTCAATTTAAAGTAACTATTATAGTAAATACGAAATCAAAATTATTTTAGAATCTTGTGATGCATAGAATATTAAAATAATACCGTACGACTTCAAAGTACTGTGTAAGTTACATTAACATGAACATTGCATTGGGTTTCTGAAACATTACTAAGAAGATTATAAAGCATTTGATTGAGATTATTCGCTCGAGGAAGAATTTGTAGAAGAGAAGTTCCTCAATTTTTCACCGTGCTAATACGCCGTCTCAAGCATCGACATTTCAACGAGTTTCATTCACCAAGCACTACGAGGGAGCGTTTTTATATTCGCGAAATGAGCGGGTTGTAGAGGGGTGAGTAAGCGCATTGGGGGCGTGGCCTGTGCAGCGACTCATGATTAGTATAAATACGAAGTTTCATTGTTATTATACAGTTAGTCTTTGAGCTATCGTCAACCAAGTAACATAATCAGGAGTGAAAAGTGAAATATGGAAAAAATCGAATATCGTGCCGTTATAAAGTTCCTTACCAGGCAAGGAAAATCAGTCGCGACCATAATGAATGAGATGTCATTGGTTTACGGCGACTCTTGTCCAGGAAAAACCATGGTGTACAAGTGGCATAGTTTATTCAAACAAGGAAGGGAATCCCTTGAAGACGACCCGAGGCCGGGCAGGAGCATTGAGGTGACCACGCCAGCACTTATCCAAAAAGTTGAACAAATTGTACTCGAAGATGCTCGACTAAAGAAGAAACAACTCGCAGAAATGGTTGGAGTATCCGATACAACAATTTTTAAAATCCTACACCATCATCTCGGCATGTCTAAGGTCAGCGCAAGATGGGTGCCGAGAATGCTCACGCCGCCGCAAAAACAACAGCGCGTAGAGTGTTCGCGTGCATTTGGACCTCTGTAATGAAGACAAGGATGGTGTATTGAGTGGAATTGTTACTGGAGACGAAACTTGGGTTCATCATTACGAACCTGAGTCCAAACAAGACTCCATGCAGTGGCATAAAAAGGGCACAGCACCTCCCAAGAAATTTAAAGTGTCACAATCAGCTGGGAAACTCATGGCAACGGTATTTTGGGATTCGGAAGGAATATTGTTGATTGATTATAAAGATAAAGGTGTTTCTATAACTGGAGAATATTACGCTTCAATATTAGAGCGACTAAAAGAAGCCATTAAAGAGAAAAGACGGGGAAAATTGACAAAAGTTGTTCTGCTTTTGCACGACAACGCGCCCGTCCACAAGAGCCGCGTTGCGTTAGCTGCCCTGCATAAGGTGGGCTTCGAAATTGTGAATCACCCACCCTACAGCCCAGACCTGGCCCCGAGTGATTTATTACCTGTTTCCGAAAATGAAAAAAGAGCTGCGGGGTAAAAAATTTACTGCCGACGATGAAGTCAAGGAGGCAGTTTCGGCGTATTTTGCAGATAAAGAGAAATCATTTTTTTATGAGAGTATAAATAAATTAATTGAAAGATGTGAAAAATGTATCCGTCTTGCAGGTGAATATATTGAAAAAGAAAAATAATTTGGTTTTTTTATTTCCCCCATTCCGCCAATATAAAAACGCTCCCTCGTATATAACTAGGTACATTGGAGTGTTATATAAAATGGGTTTTTTATAATTCGATTATTTGGTGGCACAAGTACATTGCATCAAGTGTGTTATATTTTGAAAGTGATTATATAAATTCGGAAAGTGAAACAAATATTTTGTGTTTTATTTAACAATTTCCGGTGCCTGTTTGATAGAATGTATTTTTCTCTACCGATCTGACAACATTTAAAGACATTTCTTTTAAGTTGACTAATTTATTTGAGAAAACAAATGTAGTAATTTTTTAAATTTCTATTGACAAATTTTTCTTAATTAAACTGTTTCGTAACTGACAAAAATAATAAAAACTTGACAGTTCAGAAAATGTGGAAGTTGATTAATAATACTGTAACTTAAATTCGCAAATATCCTTGCGTCTGCATCGATGCATTTCGCATTATGTTGATAAAATCTGATCTTCTCATAAAATATGGCGACATTTCGCCATATTTTCCTGCCCTTTGCTCTTATTCTTGCCTTTCCTTATGAGAGTTCTATTACCACCAATACTTTTATAACACTTACGTTTAATATATTTCTTAGGCTACTTCTATCTCTCCTCTACTCTTTCCACTTGCTGCTTGTATTTTATTTCCCAACCTTTCCGCCAAACTAATTCATTTAATCATTTAACGTTGATATATAACCCATCTCCATATTAATTTTCATATTCTGCATACGTATTTCGACAACCAATTTGTCATCACCATCAGATAATTAAACAGTATCGCTCCTGGAAAACTACGCACAGCGTGCGCTTCGGCTTTCGACATTACAGATCATGTACGGAATTTTTATTGGACGGGTTTTTTCAGTAGTTTACCAGGTGCTACACTGTTTAATTATCTGCTGATGATGACAACTTAGTTGTCGAAATACGTAAACAGAATACGAAAGTTAATGTGGAAAGGGGTTATATATTAAACTTAAGTAAGTTAATCAAAATCACCACTGAAATAATTCATAGTCACATATCAAAGTGGATGTCAGTACAGTTTCATATATTTTTACTTTCATTGGTCTACTTATTTCTCTTTGTTTGAAATGTATGTCATATAGTGTCCTATACATTTGGTTTCTATATGGTATTCTATTTATTGACCTAGAAACTTCCCTAGTTTTCCATCAGTCTGCTCAGGTATTTCATTTAATTCACGTAGTTAAATAAATTTGATTATTTTTCTTCAATTGCCTATTTAGCTGATCCAGTTAGGCATTCACTACAAAAAAATTAATGAGAAAACATATCTGTATTTATGGCGCTGTACATAAACCAATACTTTCTAAAATTTAGATCAATATTTTAAATGACTTATGTGACTGTTTTAGTTACAAATTTACTATCTAGTAAGCAAATGATAATATGTGTGTCATGGTATTCTTTTCACTTAATAGGCGAAACAGACAGATTCAGCTTTGCAACATTTTTCGTGGTTTCTTAACATGATGATGTGGCTTAAATATGTCCCAACTGAGACTTTCAGCAATTTCTTCAATCGACATTCTTATACATGTTTCTAATAACGTGTCCATAACTTCATTTGTAGCACTGTTATGATAATCGTCTTAAAATTTTTCAGACAAATCAGATTTGACTTGCCCTAATAGTTTTACATAATCCTTTTATTATATAACTACAAATATAATATAACATTTTAGATATTCGTTACTTATATTCAATTTATAATTTTATTTAATTTTCAAATTAGAATAAACTTTATGCAACGTAGAGACTAATTTCCTACATCGTAAATATATCAATATATTAACAATTGGTCATTTTAATATGTAGAGAAATATATTTTTCGATTTGAATTAAAACACATAAAATATGGTAGAGAAATTGACAAAGTATTGTTCGTAATTTTTTCATTGAAGTAATTACTATAATTAGTAAGAAGACCAAGAAATGCTGTCAACCTTATAGAGGTTTTACATTTTGTATTTTTATTTTCGTGAAAAGTCGAAGCTGAATCCCTACACAAAGCATTTAGTTCTGCGAAATGAAAAACAACGAGACATTTATAAAATGTAAAAAGTTGAAATCAAATATCGGAATATCATTACGGTAGCATCTCTCCATTTTAATATTTGAGACCCAATTTTCAATCACAATCCTCAACGCGCTCCCCTCCCCCTCCCGCCGCTTTGATAATTTTTTATTAAAATATTAGTTTCTGTCTGAATGAGATTTGATTATAAGGTCACATTAGGAACCGTCTTAATAACATAACCATATAAATTCATTAATATTTGACAGCACGGATCCACTAAATAAATAAAATTAGAATCAGTGTCTATCTATCGCTCTCTATGTTATATCTACCATATTTGAAATTCTCTGGACTTTCCAAGAAGTTCCGATTTGTCTCAAACATTCTAAAATGTCTGTAGAGAGCGCGACGCATGCTCATATATGGTTTATAAATACTGGATCTCATTCAACACCAGCCAGTTTCGAAAGAGCTGACCCTTGAATACCTATATTTTAATTTACGTGTTGTTTGTAAATATCTGTATTTGAGTACAAGTATATTTAAGCAGAATTATGGGTAAATTTTTAAGCGGCCATAAAGGAGAATTAGATGATAGTGAAGCAACAATTACACAGATGAGCGTTGTTTCAAAGACCAAATCTAGAAAATTTTCTCAAAAATACTTCAATTTTGGCGTTACTAGCACTGAAATAAATAAAATAAAGAACCCCTCGTATTCGTTTGCCCAAAAATTTTGCCAGCAAGCAGAATGAATCCCAGTAAACTTGCCAAAGATTCTGTGAATTAAAATTAGAACCATGTGAAAAGCAAAAATCATTTCTGGAAAAAGCTTTGTATAACGCTTTATATAATTGCATATAAAATAACCAAATGTAAAAGGCTGACACCATTGGTGACGAATTAATTCTACTAGCTGAAATTGTAGAAACTATGTTTGGAGATAATTTTGTCTCACAATTGCTGTCCTTACCTCTCTATCAATGATACTGTTGCTCATTGAATTGGTGATATATCTGAGGATGTTGAGCATCAGCTTTTCGGGAAATTCCGTGACACATTATTTTTACTTCAGCTGAGGCAACAGATAGCAATACAGATGCTTATTTAATTATATATGATCTATTTTGCGATGATATGTCAGCAGTAAAAGAACTACTTTTCTGCAAACTAATAGAACTCTGAGCAACATGACTTGCATTATTTAATTCATTAAACGATTTTGTAACGAGGCGAACATAGAGTGGAAAAATGCCTCGGAATATGCACCCATGGTGCTCGTGCAATGTCTGGAAAAGTCCAAAGTTTAAAAGCGCGTGTGAAACAAAAATCTCCACTGTGGACACAATGTATGATTGACGGACAAGCTCTAGCTTACAAAGAAATGAGCCCTAGTCCGAATATTGCGCTTACGACGATTGTAACCATAGTAAATTACATAAAAATAAGACCCGTTAGAAGGAAACAGACCGGAAGCCGAGAAGTTTCGATATGATTTATTTGTGAAGAAAGTGAACTACTGGGTCGACATATTCGAAAAATTAAATACTTTGAATCTTCAACTCCAAGGTGTAAACGCGCATATGTTATACTGGATGCGAGTGGTAAAGTGCTAATGCTTTTTGAAGAAAATTGCGAAGCAGAAATATAAGCAAGAAAACCTAGAAATGTTTGCAAGTGTGGATGGACTTGTTAACACTTACGTGGCCGAAGGGCAACATACATATTAAAGTTGTTTTTGTAGTGTAAATTTGAAATATTAAACCTTCTTTCGAAAAACTTTATTCTCTAAGACAGGCTAAAGGGAGTTACTGATAATTATTAAATCTGTTTGTAATTTATGTTACAATGTGCTTTTCTTTCAGTAAATTAAACAATTTTCAAAAAACAAAAGAAATAATATTTTTTTTATTTTTGTAATATACTCCTAGAAGAACATGATTACATTAAATGAGGGGCGTATTTAGTGTGAGCACGCTCCCCTAGAGCATGCGCTCCTGTATTATATTATACAGACTTGTTCATTCTAGACTTAGATATGCGCTGTCCACAAGTGGAAAGAGTGCAGTTAGGTTAAAGCGCGCGAAAAAGGAGGATAGAATATCTCTCACTGGCAGTTTCGTTTTCTCCCACTGTTGTATTGCAAACAACTTCCCCTACTTTCTCGCGTGTTACGCGTGAGAATGTCTGAAATCAGTCTTCACCAGCGACATGATGTGTGTAGGTCGGGGCTGTAAATCATTATGCATTGACAATACGTACCTACATTTTTGAATTGTATAAATTATTTGATGCATTTTATTTGAATCTTTTAATAAAATGCAACATGGCTATTTTCTTGAAATGTTTTGCCGTTTGGCGTGAAACTAATAAAATATTCTTGAAATAAATGAAATAGAAAATTCTAAAAATTAAAAAGATTTTCAAACATGGCTATTTTCTTGAAATGTTTTGCCGTTTGGCGTGAAACTAATAAAATATTCTTGAAATAAATGAAATAGAAAATTCTAAAAATTAAAAAGATTTTCAAACAATGAAAAAATTAAAAGAAACTTTTAAAAATCCTAGTGTAGAATACGACGAACTGTTAGAGGTTTTACGTCAACTACTTCAGATATTTGTTTACTAGAATAAGAAGGTTCGATTTCAACAATACTGCACACCTCGATTTCCCTCTGTTCTCGTTCTTCAGGTAACTGACGAATTCTAGCTTGATCTTCGTCAAATAAGTGAATACAGTAGGGGAAGTTGTTTGCAATACAAAAGTGGGAGAAAACGAAACTGCCAGTGAGAGATATTCTATCCTCCTTTCTCGCGCGCTTTAACCTAACTCCACTCTTTCCACTTGTGGACAGCGCATATCTAATTCTAGAATGAACAAGTCTGTATATTACGATAAATATTTCTATCGGTTTTAATACTTTGAACACACTACCTTCTTCAGAATTTATTCAATATATCTACAATTAAAACCTGCTAAATATATCATTTACAATCAACATTTAAATTATAGTTAGAATTAATAAATGAAGACAATTGACTTAACAAATTAACAAACTAATAATTACTTGCCTCACCAAAATCCAAGTATCTCCAATATTGTCTTAAAGAATGTCATGTACGCGTATATAAAACATATTTTTCCTTTTTTCTTGGTTTTGGAGGTGATCAATTATATGATATTATTGTCTATATCTTGTATGTATTTTAGTTGTACACATCGTTGAAGTCAGGTGATGTGTGTTAAATGTTTAGATATAAGGAGAATTTTTAAATTTTTTTAAATTTTGTTATTTTATTAAAACCATGTGTGTTTTTTCTATTTTGTGTGTGCATGGTTGTGTGATAGAGAGCATTATATGATGATGATATATTGTTGATAAATTTAATGTGTCCTTTCCGTCGTTTATCGGGTTTTTTTTTATTTCTTATGTGAATACTTTCTAATGTGGTTCTAGCTTTATCGTTTTCTTCTTTTGTAATAATTTTTGTTTTTCCAAAGTTAAATGTGTTTTTTTTGTTTTTCATGTTTTTTCAATGCTTCTGCAATGTTAGAATATTCATGTCCATTCAATCTATCTTGCCAATAAACGACAGAATAAACACATTATATTTATCAACAATATATTCCTCATCATATAATCCTTCCTAAGGCAGGACCATGCACACACAAAATAGAAAACAAACACATGGTTTTAACAAAATAATAAAATTAAAAAAAAATTTTTTAATTCTCCTCATATCTAAACATTTACCACACATCACCTGACTTCAGCGATGTGTACAACTAAAATACATACAAAATATAGACAATAATATGATATAATTGATCGCCTCCAAAACCAAAAAAAAAAGAAAAATTTGTTTTATATAGATGATATTCTTTAAGACAATATTGGAGATATTTGGATTTTGAGCAGGTAATTATTAGTTTGTTAATTTGTTAATTTGTTAATGCCAATTGACTTCATTTGTTAATTCTAACTATAATTTTAAATGTGATGCGTTGATTGTAAACGATATATTTTGCAGGTTTTAATTTATTGAATAAATTCTGAAGAAGGCAGTATATATATATTGCCGAAATGTTAAAAAAATGAATAATTGATTAATTGCCGCAAAAAAACACAAAAAAAAAGAAAAGAAAACGTTATACTACTAATTATAAACCGAAAAAGAGGCAAAAAACAACATACTAATGTATATATGTATATATATATATATATATATATATATATATATATATACATATAATATAATTATGAATTTGCCTCTAAAATAATAGTTTTTTAAATAAAGTTCTTGTATAGCACGTTTAACTATTTCGTTTCATAGTTAATCCATAGCTTTATGTAACGGGAATAAACTTAAGGACATTAGTATATCAGAATGTATTCTGATATACACTAATGTCCTTAAGTTATGTTATATACACAATATAAGTAATGTGTTTCTTCATTTTTGATTATAACAGGATATTATTATAACCGAAAGTAATTCTATCAAAGTTATCCAATGTGCATAAATTTAATTATATTTCGCACACATTCCAAAATGAAGCCGAAATATGATAACTTTCACGAATTGTAAATAGTCTAGGAACCCTATATCAAGTAGCGGTATTCAATTACTTAAGCTGCGGACTTAGCCGCTGACGTAAAATAGACAAACAAAGCAGTCAGAAGAACAAGATGTTTGAAAATTAAAATCTAGAAAAACAAAAATCCAGAATAGAACCAGAATATATGAACGTGTATAAAACCTGTCATGGCATATTTGGTCTAGGTAAGAACAGACACAACAACGACGAAACAATTCTTAGGAACTACGGAAATAGCAGCCTTAAGAATTATCGCGCATACATTAACGGGTCAAAGATGAAGATCTGATATTATAAATCGGTTTAAATTTGAGGATTTTGTTCAGTGGCTAACAGAACACAGATTGAGCTAAAAGGTACACATATTGGATGAAAGGAGATAGAATAGCAAAAATAGCATGAAATGAGCTTAAGTTGACCACTAAGAGATGGAGGAATAGCTACTAGTCGTTAGCCTCCAAGCAAGAACAAACTGGACCCGAAGTTTAATAAGCGCAATGTTTAAACAAAGAAGAAGAATAACAAGATATTATCTTTTTATTTAAAGGAAATTTTTATTTTGACTTTCATTTTATTGAATATTTATATTTTTACAAACCTCATAGTACTGAATCAAATCACTCTTTACTACTAACTTAAAATCACGTTTTTTTCTCTATTTACTTTACTTATACTTAATACGCTATAAGTAAGTGATTGTGTGTGAATAAACCTAATTCTGATATCATATGTCTATAGTCTCCTGATTTCTTCCACTTTCCACTGCCTACTAAGCCCGACTAGTCCACAGTTCTTTTACACATACTATTAGTAATAGGTACAACTAACTAAGTTTCCCGATATGCCCTTGCATTTTAATTAGCGTCACATACAACAATACATCGCACAGATTTGGAGCAATACCTTGGACATAGAAAATAACTGTAAAACGTAAACATATAGATACAAAGCATTCAAATATTCAGATTCTTATTATTTAAAATCACAATTGTAAAAATTATTTATAAATATGCAACGAAACTTTAAGTTCGTCTGGGGAAGCTGAAGTAGTAACTTTTTCTACAATTGACACACTTGCCGAGAATACCTTATGACAAGATACACTTATTCTTCTAGCATAGAGAATTTAAATGTGGTTAGAGAAACTGGAAGTTTTACTATCACGCGATTCTCTAAAATTCTTATAATATCTGTACAATTATCTTAATGAGTCTGTCAGTAATTTTGTTACAAATTGTGCCTTTGTATTTTGAAAAACTTTGGATCCATTAGACATTATCGCTACGCGTATTTTTTTTGCAATGCACTTACTGGAAGTTTAACTATTCATCCACCGCAATTCGTAGCTATGCATAATCATAAATATTATATTCAATAATTAAATTATTTAATGGTCTTCAGGAAATAGTACAATCAACCATTAGTATGAGTAAATCTAAATAGTTTTTGCTCGTTTATGTCACTTATCTCGATGCTCTTCATAATTTGTTTTTTCTATAACATGTGATTCGCGTTTCGACGATATTAAACTACCACGTAAGTTACTTCTTAGTACAGGATAGTCGAATTTTAGTTCAAACCATTAATGCATGGTTATTAAAAACTTTTTAATCGAGAAAGTCGACATAATGCTTAAACTTGAAGTATGCGATAATTTATTCTGGCTTTTCTAACACGCAAACAAAATCCGTTCCTGGAATAATTGTTATTATATTATATGTATCTTTCTAGTTTCTTAAATTTTCATGAAAATGTTTTTGTATTTGACTAAAATCGCGTTAGCGTTCAGTATATAGTCCATTATCTGTCCTTATGCTTTTGTGAGCTATATCAAACAAATGTATACTTACATATGTGGTTGTCGTTAGAAGTCCTGATCCTTACAATCTAGTTAAATTCGAGTCACACTTTCATGTGATTTAGGCAAGGCACGTACTACTACTACGCAGCTTCTTCACACCGGTCGGTTGGCCACAAAAGAAGGTGAATCGTATTTGTCTTTGAAATTCAGTAAGTTCTAGTTCCTTTCATAACTTTTATCCTCTTGTCGATGAATACATAATAATTTTAGATGCAAATATTGAGGTATACATATACACAATCTGTCGCAGAGAAAATCGAACTTTTCATAGTGGCGCAATCTATTTAAAAAATATGCGTCGATAAATTAGATCTTTCATCAATGTTATGTCAATATATTATGATATTTGCATTATTAGAAGCAGAGAAATTGCTCATAAAACAAGAGTGATATTGATCAAAAAATTAACTTTGAACAAAGATCAAATAACAAGTTCTGTTTTAAACTCGGTAAATCGTTTAATTTGATGAAACAAGTGTATGGTGATCCATGTTTATAACATACAAGTAACTATAAGTGGTATAAACGATTTAAAGAAGGTCGTACGGATATATATGACGACGGACATCCTGGTGCGAAAAAAATCTCTGGTTATGGAAAGTAACATCGAGATTGTGCGTGAATTTATCAGAAATAAGGCGAAATCCTCATTGCGATACGTGGGAATGGAATTAAATATTTCCAAAGATTCAATTCATCGCATTTTGTCACAGCTTTGCGACTGAGAAAAATTTGTGCAAGGCTGGTACCACACACTAACTGATGATTAACAATTGCTCGGAATTCAACGTTGTACAGACTTGATTAAAAACAAAAAACTACGAAAACTTCAGGTGTTCTATTATAACTGACAATGAGGCGTGGTGTTTCCCATATGATCCGGAAACCAAGCGTCGAAGCTATGAATGGAAGCATACAACCGAAGAAAGATCGAAAAAAGCCGTTTGGAGAAGTCAAAAGTGAAGATAATGTTAATTTGTTTTTACGATTGAAAACGCATAGTTCACAAAAAGTTTGTACCAACTAGACAAACAGTCAATGCTGTTTATTGTATTGGTGCTATGAAGCGTCTTTTGGTGCATGTTCGTCGTGTGCGCTCTCAATATCCTGAAAATAGTAGCTGGCGTTTATTACATGATAATACACCATCCTATCGCTCGACGCTTATCACTGATTTTCTAACTACAAATGGCAATTTAAACATCAACAATTCAAAATATTCACCGGATTTGGCCTCTTCTGATTTCTATCTATTCTCCAAACCACATATGCTGTTGAAAAGACAGCGTTACACTGACATCGAAGCCATTAAAAATCCGTCGACAGCGATCTTAAAGAACATCTCCAAAGATGAATTTAAAAATTCATTCGACGTATTAATTGACCGTGCGAAACGTTGTATGGAAGCCGAAGGCGACTACTTTGAATAAGATAAATTAATTTTACCAAAATAGTAAGCTTTTGCTTTTATTTTAAAAAAGCTAATTTTTTTCTGAGACAGAATGTATATATACAATATATATATATATATATATATATATATATATATATATATATATACAACCATGCTCAGATATATTACACACCCCAGGTAAAAACCCTTATTCTCGGTATTATCCAAGTCTGACTGAAATTAACCGTAAAACTAGTTAATGGTATTTACAGAAATGCGTTTTTGAATCCACTATTGAAAAGAATAGGTGGAAAGGGGAAATTGTGGATTTTAGAAATTTAGTGTCATTCTAGCAGTGTGTGAACAACGTGCGTTTGTGAGTTTGTGGTAGAGATCAATTAGATTATCCTATTTTTTCACGTTGTGTCAGTTATTTGTTGAAGAAAAGTGCCTAAAACACGCGAGTTGTCGGTAGGGGAACGCGCCCAAATAGTGCTACTGCATTCCCAGAAGTTATCAATAGCTGCAATTGTGCAGTCCGTACAACCATTAGTCGCTATCAGGAGAGTGGGTCGTTTGTTAACAGACCAAAAAGTGGCAGAAAACCCTGTACCTCGATTAAAGAAGACAGAATTTTACAAAGACTGGCTCTCAGTGATAGAAAGAAATCGTCGAAACAGCTCGCCAATGAGCTGAAACAGCGTTATCGCGTAACAGTTTCTGCGCAAATAGTGAGAAGGCGCCTCCAGCGTGCTGGTTTACGAAGATGTAAAGCGCGACGCGACGTAAACCGCTTTTAACTACGCTCATAAAAAGAAGCAGTATTTATGGGCCAAACAACATGAAAATTGGACAATCGAGAAGTGGTCGGAGATTCTTTGGTCTGATGAATCGAATATCGAGGTATGTAAGTACATCTTCATGACTAATATTCTTATAGTTGTATACAATTCAGTCTACATGTAACATTAAACAAAATTATTCCTGTCTAAGTGCTAACTTTTTTCTTTTGTCTGGCAGCTTTGGGGACTACCTGGGACGCTATACATTCGGCGTGGGCAAGGGGAAGCTTATGAACCACAATGTATCATTCCCACAGTAAAATTTGGAGGTGGTAGTATCATGGTTTGGGGATGTATGTCTGCATACGGTGTTGGAGAAGTGTACCTGTGCGATGGACGGATGAATAGCCAACGCTATTTAGCCATGTTGGAGGAAGTATTAGAACCGTCTGTGCTAAAACTATTCGACCAGGATATTCCACAATACATTTTTCAGCAGGATAATGCGCCCTGCCACAAATCGGGAGCTGTAGTGCATTGGTTCGAGGATAACACAGTGGAGGTATTGGATTGGCCGCCACAAAGTTCCGATTTGTTGCCCATTGAAAATTTGTGGCGTATCTTAAAAACTAAGATCACGGAACATAAATGCCTGTCAAAAGCAGAATTGTCAACAAAAATTCGCGAAATATAGGCTGCAATACCACCGGCAGAGTGTTACAATTTAGTAGCAAGTATGCCTCGACGAGTGCGAGCTGTCATTAAGGCCAAGGGCGAAGCGACAAAATATTGATAAATTGTATTATATTACTAAATAACACTTCGTACATAATTTTCACAACAGTTTTATTTTCCTCACCTCTCTTTTGACTAAACTATATAAACTATATATGTATGTATGTACATAAATTCGTAAGGTGTCTAATACATTTGAGCATGGTTGTATATATATATAGCTGACTCAGGAGAAATTGTGTTAGTGAGTATTTGGTCGTCTGTTATGTCAACAAAAAGTTCCTTTATTCATTAATTATAACAAATCAGGAGCTATTAAACAATTTTTAATTAATTTATGTCATAGTCAAACAGTAAAATTTTTGCTAGCCACTAACAGGAAAACATATAGTGTAGTGTAGTAATGAGTGTTTTCTCATTAGCAATGCTTCTAACAGGAAAGCATAACACCTTTCCTGTTAGATGCTAGAAAACATTTTTGTGCGTACGAGTATTGACATTCACTTATTGTGTATGCTTTCATTTGACTATTACGCAATTAATTAAAAATTAAGTACACACATTAGTCAAAAATTGTATAATACCTCCCGCTATAGGTCAATAACAAAATATTAAAGGTTTAAACAAAGCAACGTATTATTGACAACAGATTCAACACTCACTAACACAATTCTCCCATTCACTAATGAATTTAAATTAATTAATTAATATCAACTATTTACTGTATATTTTCTCTTAATAATATTTTGTTAATCGCAGAAACAACGTTAGAATTTCCTCTCTTTAGAAATAGAATCTCTTTTAGTTCTTTCTATAGATTCTTTACTTTTTATAAGGTAAAAAAACTTTATTAAAATTTTACCATTGTCGTCTATAATTTAATAAGAATTTAATTTATTATACTTTTACTTAAAACGTTTAAATTAAATCCATCTTCACTTATCAGCTATAAATTTTAGATTTTTGTAAATATAAATCTTATCTGTTAAAATCTCCTTCATGTTTTCAGGTTCTTCCTACCCAATTCCCACCCAATTATATTCGTAGTGTTTATTCCACTCTTTATGTCTTATCGACATCGTTGCCAAATGTAACCGCTTTCACTGGTTTTCTCTCCAAGGTTCATTATATTCGTAATAAATATAAATATTTTTATATTATACAAGTTTATAAATATCTTTAGTAATAGACAGTAATGGTCTTTCTACGGTATTTGTATCGATATTTTCTTTTTCTCTTATTTCTCTATTAGAAATTATTATCTATACATTCATTTATTTATACACTTCACCTGTTATTACGTCTTTCTATAGTTAGCTTCTCTATTTTTTTATTACATGTTTATATTATTTATAATTACAAATTTTAATGAAAATTCTTTCTCCACATCTGATGCCTAGAATCCTAATATCATAAATATATAATCTTAGTTGAAATTTAATGTTTATTATATACTAATTAATTTAATTTATGCTTTCTAGATAATATATATATATATATATATATATATATATATATATCCATTGTTAATTAACGAAAATTTCATTATGTTATTTTTACAATATATGCTTATTACACATTCATAATGGATTTATTTTTTGTTCAATATTTATTAACACATCCTACTAATATGATTTAAAAGCGTATGTATTGCCTATTACTTATTGTTGTTTATATCTCTTTCTTTTTCTTTTAATTGTGAATAATATGTATGGAGAATATTTAGATAAGTATCTTTTTATATATAATTCATTTTTCTGTATCTAAATAGAAGAATCGTATATCGATTTTATTGATAACTATGTTATAATATGATATATTATTATGAAGGAAAAATATTTAAATAAACCAAAATTATTAATTCGCCCACATTTGTGAAAAAAATTATATATTTTTTTAATTTCTATACGCTTGAACACATCGAACAACAGACGAATTCTCTTCTGATCGACTGTTTCTCTATCTTTTATACATGGATAATTTATCGATGGAAAGTCGTCACGCAAGCAACACTAGAAATAGTAGCCGCGTCACGTTCTCATTGACCACGTCATCATTTTATTAAGTCTGTTTTCCCTTCTTTAAAATGTCTTGAGTATAATTTCTAATTTCATTTTACGTTTAATTTCTTTGTTTATTATTAATTTTTCCATTAAGTTTCCACTTTTCATATTTTTAAATAAAATCTCTAAAATTACTATCGTTTTCAGTCCATTATGGCTATATCTCTTCGTAGTTTCACGATTACTGCAATATTTATTATAGCATAATTATTTATATCAACATTTTAACGTATAACCTTATATTGGTTGAAAAAACAAATAAACAACAAATTAGTCTGGTAGGTAGACCAACAACTAACTATTTACAAAATTATTGTCTTCAATTAGTATGGTACCTCATTATTCTATCATCTAAGGTATCGTCCATCGTAATATATACCACTCGTTTATATTATATGTAATATTATATACGAGGGTAGTTTGACAAGTAGTGAGAATGGAAAGGAAAAACAAATTTTTTAAATACAAAATAATTTTTGTTTTTCAATATATTCTCCTAAAAAAGCAATACATTTATTTCAACGGTGCTCCAATGCCCTTATGCCATCTCTAAAATGTGATTCCGGAAAGCTTGCAAAATACTCATTTACGAAGATGATAAGCTCGTCGTTAGACGAAAATTTCTTTCCACCTAGTGCCGTTTTCAATTTTGGAAAAAGGTGGAAGTCGAAAAGGGCTAGATCCGGCGAATAAAGCGCATGCGGTACTAATTGGAAATGCAACTCGTGGATTTAGGACATCGCAACTATGCTGGTATGCGAAAGAGCGTTGTCTTAGTGAAACAGAATCTCTTTCTTTGCCATTCCTGGCCGTTTAGCACGAATCTCAACATTTAATTTTTGTAGAAATTCTGCATAATATTGTCCGTTTATTGTGAGCAAAATGCCCTTTGAATCCCAAAAAATTGATGCCTTCACTTTGTTTGCCGATAAAGTGGTTTTCGCTTTCTTTGAAGCTGCAGAACCACGTTCTACACACTCATTGGAAATGCGCAAACGAGTGAACTTTTGATTGGAAAGGCCCAATTCTTTCGTTAAAATGTGGTGTACGAGTTCTGTTGAAATGTTTACCATGTCTGCTATCTCTCTCACTTTAAGTCGTCTATCTTGTGTAATAATATTGTATTATGAATTTTTATAATTATTTCCTTAGAAGTCACGATTTTGGGTGCTCCAGAGCGCGCTTCATCAACACAGCTTGTTCTATCACGTTTAAATTCATTTACCCATCTACTTATTGTGGCGGATAATGGAGCAGATTCACCTAATGTTTCCCGTAACTCATCTTTTATTTCGATAGTTTTCATATCCTTAATTACGAAGTATTTAAACACCTCACGATACTCAATCAGCTGTCAAAAATAAACTAATCAACCGATTTATCTAAATATCGGAATGTAAACATATAAATAGGCAACCTAAATTACAATGCATTTGTTTTACCAATTAGAGCGCCACCTATGTGTCATTCTCACTACTTGTCAAACTATCCTCGTAATGTTGTTTTTAAGTATATACAATCATGGGCACGAAATAGCAGTGGTCCTAAATTTTCTAAAATATTAATTTTTACGTTAAATAAAAGAAATTCAAGTTTATTAAACTTTTTGTTCCAACATGTTACATAACTAACATTAAATAAATAGGTTTCTCAATGCCAATGAGAAAATAAAATTGTTTATATTGTAGGACAAACAAAATAATTTGTACATTAAAATAGCTATAATTCCGAAATACTAACAAAATGTCATTTTTACTTAGTCAATTCGATTGAAACACTTAATATTCTGCTGCTTGATCTTTATTGTTTATCACCTCTTGACAACTGTGGGGTAACGAGTTCATCGGTTGCCTACATGCTTCTGCTGCAGTTGATTGACATTCGGGGTGGCATAATCTCCACAGATCGTCATTATTTTACGGCTTAGCAGTAGATACAAACCTTTTTCAACTCCACTTATAAATTTTCAATGGGGTTTAAGTCTAGCGGTTATGCTGGCCAATCCAAAACGCGAACGTTATCATCTCGAAACCATGTTTTCGCTTTACAAGAAAATCGAAGCATGCTTCGGATCGTGATTCTGCATATACACCCATCTTAGCGGCATTAATTCCTCTGTATATGGTAGAAGCATAGTTTGTAATATGTTAACATAGACATCAGCATGCATTACGCCTTCTATCTTGTGTAAATGGTCTATGCCATGCCACGAAAAATACCTTCACAGCGTGAAGCTGGAATCTTCAAATCCTAGCGGTTTTTTATGTACTGTTTTTAAAATACTATCAATAGTGGTCTTCGTACGTATTGTTGGTATGCATCGGAATTAAATAAAACTATTTTCGATTCATCGAACCACAGCACATTACTCCATTTTTTTTCGTCTCATTATACGTGTTCATGAACAAAGACAACCTACTTTGTATTTGACTTTTATTTAATAATGGTGCTCTACTAGGTCTTCTTGCATGCAATTTTCCTGGAATCAATCTTCGTCTAATAGTAGAGGTACTTATACAAAAGTGTAACTCACTTTTAATTGCAGTTGAACGTACAAGCGGTATCTTCTTTGCACAAGTTATAAAGCTTTTGTCTTCTCTAGGGCTAGTTTTCCTTTTTCCACTACGATTTTCTTTCACTTTTCTCCAGTCCTTAGCGTTTGCAATTATGAAAGCATATTTTGTATAAATTTGTAGCTTTTGCCTCTATTAAGTAGATCGAGTATAATTCTTTTTTCCGACGAAGAATGTTTTGCTCGGCCCATATTACAACAGAAATGGATGATTAAAAAATTGTTGAATTATTCTGTAACAGACAGAACTTTATACGACTGCATTTAGTGGAGTCAGCAATGGTACTGCTATTATAACGCACAGGCAAATAACAGTGCGTGATTAGAAAACTATATATATTCAGAAATTTGAAATAATTTCAATATACCTGCGTCAGGATTGTCCGCTGTAAATGTTATTTAAAAGTATTAATTTAGGACTGCTATTTTCTTGCACATGATTGAATATACTTATAACCTAACCTGTGTAATTCGAATTGGTTCTTTTGGCATATAATTACAACAATTTTTCAAATATACATTGGTATAACATCGTATTTTAAATCAACTTAAACTATCTTCTGTGTATTTTTAGTCTTACAAGAAATTTTGTTCGAACCTAAAAATATTTGTATGTGTCTTTGTAAATGTTTTTCATTCTTTACTAAGGTTATGGAATACAAGTCACACAACAAGGAAAATGTAGTATATTGTATATATTTATCTGGGATATTTGAAATAGGATAACTAATATATATTACTACGTATCCTTTTAAAAATCAACTAAAACTTTTTATAGTATAATATCCATCTTCGTATATATGGAGGCAAAATTTTTAGTAAGATTGTAAACCTTTTATGTCGTAATTCAATGTATAAATGTGCGTTACGAATTAATTTTTTTTTTCGCAGCACATAATTAGTATATTTGAGTATTGTGACATAATGCATGTTTACAGTTACATAAATGCCTAATTTAAAATTCGCATCAATGCATACATGGATATTATGGTTTGTTTGATATCTACTTAAAATATATATAAATTTTGGTATGGTTGTATACTTAATAAAAATTCTATTTCATAAGTAAACAAAAGCCTAAATTGTAGACAAATTAGTGTCGAAAACATAAAAAAATATTACATGTTATTAGAGTATATCTACTCAGAAGAACAAAAAGAGAAGAATAAATATGTAAAATTATAACTGCATGAAACATTAGCATGTTCATCAGCAGTAGCTCATATATTGGGTATTTATATGCTGCAATAAGCGCAATGCATTGTTACGTGTGATATAAACTGAACATAGTACGCTGCAATAACATCGTACAATATGAATGTTAATGTACATGTTCCTACATAACTAGGAATGCCAAATATATTTGTGAACTATTCATAAAAGCGATTGCGGTTTCAAATCTAGTAGAAATACGAAAACCATAAATATGTGCTTTAAAGTTACTATTTCTTGAGCACGTTTTTATAGTTTCATGTTCGTATTTGAGAGATCTTCTAAATTCCTGTAAATTTCTAATCCTGCCGAATAATGTAGTACTATTTAGACATAAACATATTAAATGATGCCGATAGTACACTTGAGTCAGATCGTTAATACAGAAATTTATTGAAGTGTTAATTTTGTCAAAATGGAAGATGCTCCAAATTTTCAGAGCCCATATTTTATTTTTACACAGTTATGTCGAGTATTTGCAGTAACCGCAATCTCGAAAAGTACTGTTTACTATTGCATTGATCAGCTTAAAGCTGATAGAAAACATTTTCTGTAATGAACGGCCAAACACTGCAGACATTAACATGGCTGCCGAAGATAACGTTTTGAAGAATGACGGACGAAATTACTGGATTTATACAAATGTAGATATTACTACACAAGTTCAGGACATTTTGCACGAACAAGATTTGTGCTAGCTACTGGCACCAGAGTAGTAACTTCGCGAAACTGATGCTTGTCGCCTACTTTAAGGACTGTTGATCTATTGGCGACTTATTTTTGCAACGAATAATAATAGCTAGTGAAAAACACCGATCCTATAAACAGTGTAGCAAACCCTTAAAACAAATTCAATTCCATCTATTGATAAGTCAGTTATTTCGGGTACTTCGGGATTGCAATATGTTAATTTTTGTGGATTATCTGCTAGGAGGCCATACTCATCGCATATTATTTATATATATATATATATACATATTTAGGCAGCTATTACTGCAACATAGAACTCCAAGTATAGAAATTTTTAAACAAATTGGGATAAATATTTTTACTCTATCTACCTTATTCATAGGGTCTAAGCACTTAATCATTATCATTTGCTTATTACTGAATTGAAAAATCTCTACCTGGTGTGCAATTTGAAACACCAAATAAATACTTTCATAAAAAATTTCAATTGCATTATAGACGAAAATTATCAAATAAAGGAATTATAATTATTTTTAGAAATTTGAAAGCAGCGTTTTATTTATATTAATAATTTAGGTGAAATTAGATTATTTATTTTTATGTAAATCATTGTTTTATTTTTGTCTATTTTTAGGAAAGATTAAATTTTCATAATATAGCAATAGCATAGTTGAGAATTTTCTTTCCATTCCTTTTTAATCGTCACCATTTTCTTAAAATTCATTTCTCCCTTCTGGAGTAAATCATTTGCTTGGCCTTAGGGCTCAACTGTCTTTGCCTCTGCATCAATTTAAATTTTAGATAAAGAATTTTAGAGGAAGATATTTCATTAACCCAGTTTCTTCCTACTCTTCATATAACCTAATCATCTTTTTCATCGTACCTTTACAAATTTCGTATCTGGCAGTTCTCCATTCAATTGTCTTACCTCTTGAATACTGCTTCAGTTTACTCTTTCTTTCTCAATATTTTTCTCTCTCACAATTATAGTTTTTTCTCAAAATAAGAAGTTCGTTCACCACATACTTGTACGTGGATGTGTTACTTCACATATGTTAAGACTAAAATTTATGACTCATCCTACTTTTCCTTTGTACAAACGTGCGCATATATGTATGCATGCTTTATAGCATACTATAATACAAATTTCCATTTCGCATTGTTTTGTATACTAAATATAGTATATTAGAGATTTTTAGGCATATCTTACTCCAAGGATTTTTCTAACGGAAAATCAATACTGTATACTCATAGCATCAATACTTTGAACTCAAACAACCGCCCAAGGCTGTCCAGGTCTTGATAAATTCTAGAAACTATTCTTCTAGAGACTATTATTAGCAAAGTTGACACTAAATTTTGACTTTAGTTTTAAGATAAATCCCTTTCAAAATCGTAAAAGATCATAGCCCAAAAAGCGACCGGCGAAATTCGTATATTTTTATTAAATAAATATAACAAAAGAACTTGTTTATCAATAGGTTCCAATAAAACTAAATTATAACTAGAAACTGGCTGTCAATTAACGCAAGAATGTTTACTGCTGCCTGCGTAAATAACATGTTATTAAAAATTTGTCTAGTATATGCCCAGACGCAGAGTAGTTTTCTCACAAGATCTATTCAAATCCAATATTAATAACAATCTAATATACTAATATATAATATAATTCAAGAAATTTCTTCATTGACACACTATGGAAAGTCTGCTGGAATAACAACCATAAGATATGTTAAAATTAATAAATGAGAAAATATATATGTTATAACTATATTTTTTTTAAATTTCTTCCAAATTCAATTCAAAAAATAGAATTATGTAACACATTTTTTACCGAAAATTATTTCTTTATTGTATTTTGGATAAAAGATTCTAAATAATACGAAGTAGTTTTAATAAACTGTAATGAATAATTGCAATATTGCAAGATATGTAAGGCCTAAAACGATATATAATTAATTTGAAATACATCTGTTTTGTTTTATGAACATGTTATACTTATAAAGAAGCTGAATATGTATAAGACTGATGATAGACTAAAAAATTTCTCAAAGTTCTGGACATTTAATAAATTTCAATATTATCGCAACAATAAAATAATGAGTAATTGAAATTTTATTGTAAAAATATATTTAAGTAAATTAAGATTCTGAAATTATTGAAATTTTTTAAATTTCTGAACTCTTGAGCTTCGAGCATCCATTTTATCTGCTTTCACTTTTATATACATGCACGTTTTCTTGAAATATAGTAATTTTATAAGACATAAAGTTATAGACGTATTTCGCATCAATTATATGAATTTTCATGTCATATTAAAAAGAAAACGTAAATATTTTGAAGATTAACAACGAACAATTCATATTAAGCAGGTGCAAATATATTGAAGATATCGTGTGATATATATTAGGTTTAATAGAATTGAATTTGACTTTCATATTTTATTATAATGAAACTAAACCAACCAGGCTAAAGTTGATTTACTGCGACTAATAGGTGGCGCCACATATTTAGAGCTTACGTTAAATAGAAAGCTTTGTAAAATTCTAACATTTAAATTCTAAACATCAATACTTCTCTTGTGGCGCCATCTCATCACAAATAACAAAGTTTCAACAATAAGTTGGAAGAGAACTCTACTAAACTGGACAGATATTGATTTAATGTCCAGAGACAAATATTAGAATTCTTTAAATGTAAATACTTAAATTCATTTTTAGTAGAAAAAAAAATAATGTAGTATTCTTCTAATATAACATTTATGTAAAAAGCTAAAATAATTACAAGATACATAAATTGATTGTATTGTCGACTCTTGGTGAATCATTTTAACTAACAAGTATAATTAAGTTTGGTATACCAGGTGTTTTCAATTTATTTATACTTATTAATTAATAGATGTCGCTGATGCAGAATTACTATTCAAGTTTATATGTGTATACATACTTCATCTTATTTTCCTAATTCAAATGAATATATAGGATAAAATGACATAAAACATTGAAAAATATATTAATTAAAAATTACTTAAAATGCGCGTCATTTTTTTCCAACAGAAGGTATACACTTCATAGCATCGGTTGAAATAATAAATATAAAATGTTTGAAATGAAAATATACTACGAATATTTAAAAATTCATTATGATATATTTGTGTCAAATTATTCTTAACCGGTCACCGATAAAAATGGACATAATTTGACTCATTCAAAATTATACGTATTCAACAAAATAGTGCTAATTAATGTCGTGTTTTGTAATCGGACGAAATCCTTCACGCTGGATATCATAATAAAAAAAATCTGAAGAACTGCTGTCAAAATTATTTTCAATAGTTCGACGGGGTTGCATTTCTGTTTCGTCATAAATTATTAGAAAAATGAAATAAATGGGTTTTCATAGTTGACACTCATGCACTTCCTTTCAAAGTTAAGTAATACTTAAGTGAATAAGATTAACATTAACCATTAAGAATGTTAGTTGTTAAAGCATTAACAAGGCAGCCGGAAATATTAGTTTGCCATCTTAAATGTTTAATGTAATTAGTGATAAACAGATAAATAAAGTGAGCACATCCAGAACCTATCCATTCCATTAAAGATTTAAATTACTATTACACAATATTCAATATATATATTAATATCTTTTCAAGGAAAACGTATGATATGTAGTTGATTGATTATAGTATTAATTATCATTTGCGTGTCTACATGAGCTAATGCAGCTAAATTTCACTTTAGTTTAATCAAAAATTATACCCCATTACTTCTCTGTCATATACTTAATTTGAATTTTAGTTAGTATACATATATGTAATACCAAACCATTGATCTTTTCAATAGTAAAGAGAGGCAGCAATGAGTTTAATTTAAATTTCACATTAAATAAAATATCTACAAGTTATATTTAATAGCATATTTATAAACTCGAAATGTTGCTCTTCGTTATATAAATCTGTTTGAAGCCTTACTTTAAAGTTCTTTAACTGCTTTAGCCTCTATGTTAATGTAAATGTCTGTGCTTCAAGTTATAAACAATTATTCTCAGCAGCGTACTTACTTTTGACAAATCAACTGTTTTGCTACCTTATTCCAAGGGTCAACATGTAGAATCGTATTTAGATATTCAAATCGATCGCAACCGGGCGAAGAAAAATCTTATGTATGTACGTCAAACAATATATTGCCAAATATGCAAGAAACTTAAAAATTTCTATGTGAAACGTGAATCGTGTATATTTTCTCAAACTGTAATATGATACAGGATGATTCAAACAAATGTTTTCAATGGATTATATTTTCCGAAATACGTAAAGTATTTGAATTCTGTAAATTACGTTTAATTATACATAGATTAGAGTTTTCAGATATTCTCTATGCCTTCCTTTTGGCTGCACGAATAACAACTAGACGATAGCTGAATGCATCCCGCACTCGATGAAGAATGTGCCGCCTCACTAAGTACACCGTAGCTGTGATACAGTTTTCCTTAAGTCATTCGAATTAGTGGGTATAAATGGTAGATAAACTTCATCTTTCACAAATCTACACAGGATAAGGATTGCAAGGTGTAAGATCAGGTGACATATGTATACAAAGATGGAATGCTAGTTCTTCATTCTTCATACGACCTATCCATCGTTAACGATGCTGTGTGACACTGGAGTGTTCTAGCAATAGTATTCGAAACTTTAAGCGGTGCTTTTTCAAATATAATTGACAAAACTCAAATATAACATATATTATTTTTTGAGTCGTATGTTTGGATACGAAAATATAGTATAAGTTACAGAGTGGTCGAAGTACTTATTGCGAACTTATGTTCAATATTGGAAAGTACGACCATATATGCTATAAATTTTCTGAAATATATTGACTCAAAACTGAGAATGATGCAAAGTTAAAATTTTAGTTTTTACAAAGGGCTGCGTTTTAATTTAAAACTGTTTGTATGAAAAGTTGCTTTTGGTGAAGTATACACTGTATAAATGTAAGACACACAACTACTATGTTCCAAAAATATTTTACACATATTGCTGTAACGTTGTATAATAAATTTCAGCAGCATTTTCTCAATAACCTCACGAAGCAAGTTTTGATTTAACATTAAACGAATTGCCTTTGTGCTTAATTTTATGTGTCGAAATCCTTCCTGCCACATTAGTCTGGTTGTTTTGTTTACTATAAGATTCCAATGACAGAACCCTTTGCTTGAAGAATATATCCCCATCAGTTTCCCTTCATGTCATATTTTCAACTTAGCAGTATTGTTAATCACTGAATTTGTTTTCTTTAATTGTTTATTTCGACGTGTTCTCTTGGTACACGCATACGATTTTATTTTATTACATTTTCTTTATTTTACCCTAAATTTTTTTCTATGTACTTAATTTAATTCTATGTATTAATTTGTAGTGTCGATCTGATTAAGTGGGAGAGTAGCCATTACTAAACTGACTAGTTGTGTACAAATAATATTAGTTTTAGTGTATATTATTTTTGTAATTATATTAATTCAAATTAATAAAGACGATTTATTATTATTGTTTTCTATAATTTCAGCATCAATTCTGTTAATCTGATTTTATGCCTACAATTTGCTGCTATACTAGTCTGTTTTGAAAAATTTTATATTTTAAATAACTAACCAACTATATAAATTTAAGGCAGAAAGAATAATTAATATAGCATACATTCCTTTATATATATATATGTATATATGTATATATATATATATATATATATATATATATATATATATATATATATATATATAATCCTTTGCGGAAAGAATTGTTCCAAATATGGCACAGCAGCTAGTAACAATTGCATATGAAGTAAATCTGTCTTTTTAAAAATACCCATGCAGTATTTCATTCTTATTTATTTTATTTAAAAGTGGATCTAAATTTAATTTAAAAATATCAGACCAGTAATACGTCTATGAAAGATGTAAGCTCGTATTACAATCTCAATTGTATGTAAACTTGTCCCGATATAATGCGGATTTTCAGTGGATCATATTCTATAATTTTACGAGTTTGCAGAAGCAATCAAGAGAAACCAAACCTTATCCGTATAGAAGGTAATGTTAAGTACATTACTGTTGTGAAAGCCAATGCCAGTATTCGATTCATGCAATGAAATTTTGCAGAAGCTGTTAATGAACTCTCATCACTTTGTATGGATTCATATGCTATTCCTTTCGTACTACCGAATAACAGGTTCCGTTTGATAACCCAATAAACATTAAAGGTGCGTTATAACTTAGAAAGTGTTGGGTGTAAGGCCATTGAGAGTATATACCACGTGATATGAGAGTCGTTCTAATTTTCAAAGGCTAGATAAGTAGGTGTATAGGTATGATATTCAAAATTTAAAAATTTGCTTTTCTTCTAACTGATTTTATTTATATATATATAAATGATGAACAGCATAAAAAAAAGAAATGTTGGCAGTAGTTAAGTGAAGTGAATTTATTAAAAAACTTCATTATAATAGATAGTCAAGATGATCAAGAAGACTAATAATATACTAGCATCTTTTAAAATGCAATTCTCCAATTAACTGAAAAACAATTTCATCGAAGAACTTATAAAATCATTGTTGCCATTATTACATAGTAATATTAAGAAAGAGCTTAAACTTGATTGTCTCCATCGACTAAATTTCCATTATCTATTTCTGTGTGGGGATGTGAACATATCGTTGCATTGCTTAAATCGATATTTACTGATTAATCATGAATCATGTCTTACAATAAAATATAAAGAAAGTAATGAACTATTTACTTCCAATTTCCAAAACACACGTAAACACAGCACATCAAACAATGTTATCTAACCAAATATATCTTCTGCACATGACCGAGCAATTAACACCCAAGTTTAACTTGATGTTACAATACCACACCCCATGACTCTGCCTTTCAATTTTCAAAAGAAGTAGTGTTACTCTCATTGGAACACACTTAGTTTTCGAACACTAAATAGTGATACCTACACACTCTTATAGACACTCTCCAGTTTCAATGATACAAAAGGAAAAACTTTAGCCATTTGTTGAGAAATTTGTAAAAGAAATTTACTTGGACATTCTTGCATTCGTGGACATACGTCTTCATTCAATCAAGAACTCGTCTATGCTGTCAATATTAACTTTGATCCAAAGATTATTTGTTGAACGAGGATAACACTGGAGTTAGATTTATTCTACGTGGAAAAAGAAAAAAGGAAGAATATATATATATATATATATATATATATATATATATATATATATATGGGTCTGGGAAAAAGTTCGTGGCGTTTTTTCAGTAAAATTCAACTGGTCCCCGCATGGCGCGTGGACGAATTCATTTAAACCGAATATGCTCCATTATTATCGACAATGTTTCGCCATTTTTTTGGTAGATCCATGATCCCATCGGTGAAAAACTTCTGTGGTTTCTGGTCGAAAAACTGAATCAAGTAGTTTTCACAGGCTTCTTTTGAAACCAACTTAATTCCATTGAGGGAGTTCTGCAGAGATCGAAACAGATGATAGTCAGAGGGTGCTATATACGGACTGTAAGGTGGGTGCATCAAAACTTCCCAACCAAACTCTCTCAATTTTTGACGGGTCATCAAAGAAGTGTGTGGTCGGGCGTTGTCATGATGGAAGACAACACCTTTCCTATTAATCAATTCGGGCCGTTTTCTTTCAATCGCCTGGCGTAATCTCTCTAGTTGTGCACAGTAGAGTTGAGAATCAATCGTCTGACCAGTTGGAAGTAGCTCGTAGTGGACGATTCCCCTCCAGTCCCACCATACACACAGCATCACTTTTTTTGGCGTCAATGTTGGCTTAGCGAACGCTTGTGATGGCTCACCATCCTTTATCCACGATCTTTTACGCTTCCGATTATCGTACGTAATCCATTTTTCATCTCCGGTTATTAAACGTTTCAGAAACGGCTCGATTTCATTCCGTTTCAGCAGCGCATCGCAGATGTTAATTCGGTCCATCATGTTTTTCACGCTCAACTCATGACGAACCCATACGTCAAGCTTTTTTTGTAACCAGCTTTGTGTAAATGGTTCAAAACAGTTTTGTGGTCAATGCCTAGCTCCATGCCAATATCGACACTGCTGATATGCTTATCTTGTTGGACTTTTTCAAGAATTTCATCAGATTTTTCAGTGATTGGACGACCGCAGCGTGACTCATCTTTCACATTGAAATTTCCAGAACGAAAGCGAGCGAACCATTTCCGGGCAACAGATTTCGATAAAGTACCTTCGCCGTACACAGCACAAATTTTATCACAAGCCTGCGCAGCGTTCTTCCCCTTATCATAATAATATTGCAGAATATAGCGAAATTTCTCATTATTCTTCTCCATTTTCAAGTGCGAATAACTTTCCAACCACTGCACCGATTACAATGTTTCTACGCTCAAACTAACGTTCGGAAGGTCATCTAAAAAACGAGCCCTCGGTGGTGTCGCTGTGACTTGTTGTTCTTTAGTTATCGGCAACCAATGCCATCTATCGGGAAAAACGCCACGAACTTTTTCCCAGACCCAATATATATATATATATATATGTATGTATATATATAGTTTATTAGATGCTTTTTTTTTATTTACTCCTTTATTAAACTAATTGAATAATAATTAAATATTGCAGACGTAAATAGCGAGAGTGGAATCCTCTGCCTGTCACTACTAGGTTTTATGTGATGAAGGTTAACTAATTCCTATCTGGTTCCATGAGCCATTGCATTGTAAGTCTTCTTAATACGTTCGGAGAGTTTTTCATTTCTTCTAATAGGTTTTGTATCCTAAAGCTTGTAAGTAAGCTTGATCCTTCCTATCAGTGACAAATGGCATTTTCATAATTGGAAACAATTATTCTTATATAGAATGAAATTGGATACGTGCCAGGTTGAGTTGATAATAGAACCAAAAATGTTGACAATAATTTTCGTGTTCGATTGTTTTGTACGAACGAAATGCTGAACCTCTAAAGGAACTCTATTATACACTTACATAAGAAGAGTTCATTCTCTCATGATAGTATAGCTTTCCATCTCAAGACAATTCTTTAACTTCAAAATCATTTGATATTTTCTTTAATATGTTTCCTTCAGCTGAGTTTTTTGTCTAAATATGAAACCATGTACTTAATTTTAGTTTGGGTTGAGAATTGCATATTCGTGAAAAGTACGGATGGACATATTGTGGATCTTATGATAAAGATAATTTGTACGGATGTCATTTTATTGATTTTTATTTTCCGTTTGTCGAACCAATTCCCTTGAATTGCCAAGTGATTTTGCAGGTGTTGTGGTGCTACTATTGGATTCTAATTTACGAATATGTAATAATTGTGTCATGGGTTGTTGGCATATCTACGATGTAAATTAGGAATAGTAACTAATTCAATACGTTCCCCTGGGGTGCTCCTGAGTTTACTTATTGGTAATCAAATTATGTGAAGTTGTACTTAATCTAAAAGTATTATTCCAATATATACGATTTTAAGAGATAGTGGTACAAGTCTGGAAAAGTGTTGTTGTTGTGTAGTATGCCAGACTATCGAACACCTGGGCAACACCTAGTAAAACTACAGGGTATAGATTTCCTCCCCAAAGTTTTAACTGATTTCGCCGATAATTCTGTGTGCTTATTGTGTACTTAAACTATGCTTTTTAAAACCAAACAGTTAACTAGAAATTATGGTAGGTAATTCTGTATCACTTTCAATTCTACTCATCAGCAGTTTTCCAAATACTTTTAACGTGTGAGAAGTAAATTAATGGAGGTCTACAAGGCTGGCTTTTCTGATTTGGGCAACATTATAATGTGCAAATTTCCATACTACGCAGTATTAGACTTAGGAATGCTGTTGTATAGAGTTGTCAACAATAACATTGATTTTTTTGATAAACGGTTCAATATTTTGCTTCAGGTTTCTAATTTTCTGTATTACATTTTTTTAGGTGTAATTGTTTGATATGGTTTGCCTAAGAAATCTCCAATTTGCACATTACTGTAACTAATAACTGGATCGAATAGTGTAAAAACATGAACAGGATGTCCAGCAAATGTATTTGCTTTTTCTGTTTAATTTCTAAACTAAGTTCTGTCTGGTTCTCTTGTTGGAGTACTGCTGTTTTCGTTGCCCTCCAAATAATGTTATCATCTTTGAAAGGTGTGGTTATATGATGTTCAAAAGATGTACTTACTCGTACTTCCCTCTTCCATGGTTTAGAAAAAAAAATTCTACTATATACTATTTTGCGTTTCTAAAATAGCATACGCAATTCATTTTTAGACTGTAATTAATTTATAATTACAAGGTAACGAATCTATTTATGAAAAGTCGCGAGGTTAATTGCAAAAGGTTTTCTGATTTCAGTTCCTCTACCTATTTTTAAAAGACTTAAAAATGAATAATGAAATTTAAAACTAATCAATGAGAAAAGTTAACTTTGAACGTAATGATAAAATAAATTTTATACTTTTCATACTGATGCGAGTATTATTATTTCATGTTGGCACAGTATTGCTAAGCGCTATTTAATGTCAATTATGTAATTGTACGTGATGAAAGTTTAGAACATCACGTTACTATACAAGCGTCTCTTCAACAATATTCGACATGCAAATTATATTCATAGGATTAATGAATGGATTTATAAATTACGTAATTTCATGCAAAATTTTTATCACTTTAAGCGCCAGCTGTTTGGCTTATTTGATAAATAATTCGAATTATTTTAGGATTTCGAAATAAGTTCTCCCCCTGCGAGCCAGACACCTTAATTTCATCAACCTAATTTAAATATAATTTCCTGTCTTATTATTCTTAATGCCAGAAGTGAAACGTGTTACCAGGCGTTGCCCCAATTAATTTCGAAACTTTTGTGTAACAATGGAGTAGCGAAAACATCATTCATTTCTTGTTTGATAAATGTTTCGCATTATTTTTCCAATGTCAGACGACCCTAATTGCAATTGCTTTAATTGCTATTGACATTGGAATTTATGACTTCCTTTCTGAAATTAAAGGAAGTACATATATTTACGTACGAAAATTGAAAGGACAAAAATTTTTCATAAATAATATCGTTACATTTCTGGGTTAATGTAATGGATACTGAGGTACTTTAATATATTAATTATAATATAGAAAGCTTCGTATTGTAATTCATAAAATTAGATACAAATTTTAATATAGTTTTAAAGTAACATTTTCGAGAAATTTTCAGTCGGTATTTATTACTTAGGATACTTATGAGTCTGAGCATTTTGTATGTATGGTAACTTATAAATATATAGACGTATTTAAATATATTGTTATTTGATAGGATCCTGAGGACGATATTTTTCCATTCCAATGAAAAATTTCAGAAACTATTTCCACTTATCCAAATCTGGACCAGATCTAAAATCATAAATACATATCAGTCTATGAGCAATCACCTAAAAGATATATGAAGCTGATGAATATTTATATAATATTATATAATACTGAAGTTAATTCCAATACACCAATTGTTAAGGTCATTAACTATTTCTTCACAGTTTATATTTAATTTTATTAATTTCATATGTGCACATTTTTTTACGTTATTTTATTGATTTATTGTAATGTACATATCTAAAATGCTAATAATATAGTTAACCGAAAAGTTTCCTAATATCTCTGCGTCATTCCCTAGTTTGCAACATAACCCGTACATGTATGTTTATCATCAAATTTGGCGCCAGCGCAATCATGTGCCTGTCTCAGGCGGCGAACTTTGTCTTTCACTCTTCGCCTCGCAGTATCTAAGTACAATACGTAATGATGGACAGTTTCCCATACACAAGGAGTTTGAACCTTAAAGCATTAATGCAAGGCGATTCCAACTGACATTTTGAGGAACGATTGGGGAATCGTAAGCCACGCTAGAATAGCTTACATAACGGAGACCGACCTTCACTTACTGCTTTCGCGCTAGTCGAATCGTTCGTATTAATTGCTTATTTTGCTAAATTATAAGAGGAAGATTGGTAATCCTAGACTACTGGGAAACGGATCCTTCCTAATCATATAAGTAAGTGATGTAGTACATACAAACTCACTATGTATATCGTTGTAGACTTGTTCGAGTGGCTTCTCGTTGACCAGACCAATCCATCATATTGGACATATAGATATAGTGCATACGAGCACGTTAATAAGGCACACATTTAGGCGATATACACATCTAGTAGCTGCTACCAAAAATTGAGGTATATGCGAGTCGCAAACTGTTATCTAGATGATATTCGTACAGTTTATATATATGTAAGTACATGCACAGTCTATCCAAATGTTTGTTGAGTAATATTTTACTTTAGAGAGAAATTTTAATTTTCGCTTTATGTAAATATTATTTCATTTTTAATAAATGAATTAAAGGTATACAAAGCTTTTATTTAGAAATAGAAGCATACTTTTAAAAAGTGAATAATATATTTTATTCGTTAGAAGTAAACGAAGTGTGTTAATAAAATTAATATACTGACTAGAATAACCAGGTTAACGTAACGCTGATTTCACTTTAGTTGAAAGAACGTCATTGAAAAATCCCACCATATTCTACATACCAGGTGTACCAGAAAATCTTTACCGGTTCTTCTAACACATGTCGCTAGGCTTAAGTATGCAATGTTATGTTTTTAAACATATGTTTTCATCCCACTGATATCAAGCTTCAAAGCCATACATGTTATATTTTGTGAAAGTAACAATGCGGGACCCATTATTTTTTTTATTTAATTCACAAAAAAGAGGTTGAAAATCATCGTTGGCTGGTAGAAATTTACGGTCAGCGTGCCTCAACCACAAAAACATGTCAGGCGTGGTTTCGACCATTCGAAAGTGGTGATTTCGATATACAAGACAAACAACATTCTGGTAGATTGAAAAAGTTTGAAGATGCGAAATTGCACGATTTATTTATAAAGACACAAACCAAACTCAAAAACAATTGCAGAAGCATTAAATGCGGCGCAAGAAACAATTAGCGATCGATTACGAGCAATAAAAAAATCCGAGAGATGGTAAAACGGGTGTCACATCAATTGCATGACAGGCAAATGCAAAATTGAAAGATCATCTGTGAAATGCTGCTTCGAAAGTATGATCGGAAGTCATTTTCACATCGAATAGTGACGGGTGATGAAAAATGGATTTATTTCGAAAACCCCAAGAGCAAAAAAAACATGGTTATCACCTGGCAAAGCCAGCCCATCGACTCCAAGGCCAAATCGTTTTGGTCACAAGACAATGCTTTGTGTTTGGTGGTAACAGAGTGGTGTGGTGTATCACGAAAAATTGAACCCTGGTGAAATAGTTAATACTAATCGCTACCGATAACAAATTGTCCATTTGAACCATGTATTGACAGAAAAATGTCCAGAATGGGCTCGAAGACACAGTAAAGTGATTTTACTTATACAGCAAAACCGTTCAAGAAAGCGTTAAAAGCACTTGGATGAGGCATAATATCGCACGCATTGTACTCTTCAGACCTTCCCCCGTCCAACCATCACTTTTTCGCATTAATCGGACACGCGCTTGCAGAGCAGCAATTCGCCAATTTCGAAGAAGTTAGCAAACGGCTCGATGAATGGTTTTGCTCAAAGGTAAATAGTTTGTTTGGGATGCCATCCATAAATTACCTGAGAGATGTGACTACATAATTTTCAAGAAAATGGAAAAATTTATTTATTTGAAGTATTGATCATTTGACTCTATCAATACTTCAAATAAATAAATTTTTCCATTTTCTTGAAAATTATGTAGTTTTTTTACGAAAAAACCGGTAATGACTTTCCCGTACACCTGGTAGAATATACGAGTTTCTAGAAAAGAGATACTTCTACGTCGTTTTTGGATATTATATTTTACATAGACTACAGGTATGATTTTCTGGGAAAAGGATACTTCTGGATCGTTTTTGGACATCAGGGGAGCTCTTGATAAGTGCAGCATGCGTACCAAAGTAACTGATTGTGACCCTACGATGTTGTGGAGTTTAGTTTTTCCTTCAATTTGCTGCCTCATATCATTCGTTATTAGTTTCCTTTTACATATACAGAACAAGTGACTTTTCATGATCTTTTTTGAACTGGTTTTGTAAGCATCATTGATATTTTATTATTCATTTTTTAACAATGTTTACTTAATACTTCATTAATTACTTTTTCTAAGTTCTGTGTAATAAATGTTACTTTATATACCCCAATTTAGTGCTAGATGTTAGTGATGGTATTTCAATTTGAGCAAGACGCCCTTATTTTGATAGCCTATTTACATAACAGAACACAGAAAGCAAATGGAGCATAGGTTTGTTTATTGTGATCGTGTTTTGATCACTTCACAGTTTCATAAAGTAGATTTTGATTATAATATAGTTGCTCAACATAAACAGTGCATTGTGGAATATTCTGAGGACAAAACGTTATTATTCTCAAAGAAAAATGAACCGAGCAGTATACTTTGTCAACAGAGGATATGGTATAAGATCTATGTTCATGTTTAAAAAAATCTTTATGAAAGCTTGTAATTTTAACGGAACTATTATATACAATTTAGAGTCAATTAAGTACATTTAGTCATGTGCAGAATGATTACATGTAGGATGCTTAAATAGAAACATCACATGCAAGTTTTCGTTGAACTAAACTAAAACTGCATCTTCATGATACTGAACCTAAGTTAGTTTACAGTAGCTAGCTCAATAATCATTTAACTGATAATGAAATTTTAAAATTAATATTTACCGCTGATTACTACTGGTTTCGTTTATATGGATAATAACCGAAAACATCCATTAAGTATCTCAAAAATTTACATGTAGATGCACTACTTTCTAAATTGTGTGATCTAAAACTAAGTTTGTAATTAAATATAAATTCCAAGTCTTTAATTTAGCATTGTCTGTCAAGAATTCAACAACTATTTTATAATCCGATAGAAATGGTATATTTTCCTTTTATATGTCACTACAGAAGATGTGTGTGTATTTATAATTAGCTTTAGTCGATAAGTATTGTGCCAATTTTCAATGAACTTTGGATTTTATTGTAATTTATGGCCATCCTCAACGGAATTTATTTTAGAGTAGATTTCTATGTAATTTACATAGGTTAGCATAGATAAGTCGATGTTTGACAGGAGGTTATTGCTAAAAGGAAAGAAAAATAATGGGCCCGAATGTGATCACTATGGAACGCCAGAGATAGCATCAAGACAATTGATGGGGCAGATGGGGTAAATAAAAAAGGAATGAACTGGAAAAATATTGCATATTGACATACAATATCAAAAACACGTGATAGATATGTACATAAGACATCAGAGCTTGTCTTTGTTTGTCCTATATTTCACTCACATACTGGCAAATGGCTCGGTATTTATTATTACTGAATGACCGCGAACAATCCTACCCGTGTTGATTCGGCGAATGCAATAATCGAAAATTGGAGATATCGGTCCATGAAAACGTAAAGGGGATGCAAGTGGAAAAGGTAATCATAGTATTTATTTACATAAAAAAAGCTTCAGAAATTTCTTTTCAATGATTTCCTTTGTTTTTTCGGAAAGTTTAAATCCTGAAAGAATTAAATTCGAAACGTTTTGTTCTACAAAAACTTTATTCCTTTATGTTGCTAAAATTATAAAGAAAGAAGCGGTTTAGAAGTTCTCTTTTACTTGGGAAAGGCAGATTTCATGTCGAACAAAAAAAATAAAATATAATACGCAGATAATTATACTAAGATAATTAGTATTAGCAAATACGATCTTGTAGTGTCAGTTACATACTTGGTACATTTTTTTATAGAAATGGTGTGATTGAGTTAGAAAATTTTTGAAATTTGCTTGTAACTTTTTATTCCAGAGTACTCAGTAATACACATAAGAGAAAATAACAGTGGTCGGGTAATGAAAAAAGTTTCCTGTTTAAAATTCTACGGCTATTTTAATTATGTCTTTATTCATCTCAGCGCCTCTTTCAGGTTTATCGTTGAGAAAATTATTTAATTTTGAGAGAAACATTTAAACTTTTGTAAGTATAAATAAACAATAAGTTCTAAAGAATAAACAAACAATGCCTTTGTATATATAGCGCATATAATTAAAGTTAATACATTCAGATATTTATAATTTTAATACAAGTAATTTCACTTCTCGTGACGTGTAATTTCATACACACACACACACACATATATATATATATATATATATATATATGTATACCTAGTGAAATTTTAAAGCACCATTTAAGCTACTGAAAAGGACATATGTACCAAATAAATTGATCAAATATTAAATTTATTTATTTATTAGACCAATGGAAATCCAATATGATTCAATAAATAAAATGGAATATCATTCGACAGACAAATATGTAAATGTGAGTGAAAGACAGTTTGGTAATTGTTAACTAAGTTTCCCTAAGTCGCCCCAATATTTTCTTATCAAAATAATATGAAAAATTGATGTAATTATGAAATTTATTTTACTTTAAGGAGTTAATGATAAGTTAAGTAAAAACATTATAACTACTTTTCAGTTATTATTAATGTATATACATTAGTAATGTCTGGGGTTCATGGGTAGGGCATCTACTCTTTCTTATAAACGACATCTTTTATTGAAAATTATCATTTTCAGCTATTCTATCGTTAATTAGAATCACAGAAATTAATTAAAAATTTCTGCGCTGGAGATGGACTCGAACCTGTATCTGCCGTTTGGTAGACGGCTGCCTTACCAATTAGACTACCAGGCAGTATAACTTCGAGTCTTTTAACCCAATGTTTAAAAAAGTAAACATAAATAAGATTCTTAAAATTATTTTTTTTTAAACAAATACGACAGCGTATTACTACTACGTACATTAAATAAGTAATATAACGCAGTAAAACAGGAAATGAAACAATTATGAAAAAGAACAAAATTTAAGAAATAACAATTTTCTATCTTCCGCAGAAGTAATAATTGTACATGTACTCGTATTTGTGTCTTTTAAACATTAATGGCCTATTGCATACCCTTAGTTGTGGACCAATTACCTTACCAATTAGGCCACCAGGCAGTATAACTTCGAGTCTTTTAACCTAAGGTTTAAAAAGGTAAACAGAAATAAGATTTTTAAATTAATTTTAAAAATAAAAGTAATGACAACGTATTACTACTACGTACATTAAATAAATAAAATAACGTAGTAAAACTGGAAATGAAACAATTATGAAAAAGAATAACATATAAGAAATAACATTTATTTGTGTTTTTTAAACATTAATGACCTATTGGACACCCTTTGTTGCGAACCATTTCAGCACATCTTGGTGTATTTAATGTTAACCTTTCACATTTACACTTTGATATGGAGTATCAGACATCTTCCATACACCTAAACAATGGATTTAAATCTGATGGTTCTCTAGCTTTTCTTTGTTTATTGATATTATTAAATATGTGTTGCAATAAGTTCAAATTATAGCCCTGTGGTAGCTGCTCTATAACTTTTACTTTTCCATCCTTTAACCAATGTATTACGGATTTCGCGGAATATTGGGGATTGTTTGAGAATGTGAAATATTAAAATATGGTGTAAATTTTCGATAGCGTGTGGTTCATCGTAGTCACCAAATTGTATAGATATTGATACAATTCTAAAATGTTTACAATTCTTTCTAACGGTCCAGGGCCATGTCGTCATGACATGGCTCTGGACAGAGGTATTGCTAAGGTACGAGCATATATGTTAATATATGCTCGTACCTTAGCAATACCTCTACTGTGATAAACACTCTTCTATATATTTTGTGTTACGCGTTGATGAAGTGCTGAGCTGACTTCTCGCCATATGATCCGAATTATTAAACTTACTTTTGCCGAATCACAGGACACCTTTGCAAAACACGAGGTCTGTGAGGACAAAATAAAGGCGCTGGACGATTCAAACTCACCGAACACATCACTGAACATTGCAGAAGCGTTAAACATCCATCAGTCGAGCGGTTACGACCACTTGGCAACTCTAAGTTATACATTAGCTAGCTCAGTATTTGGGTTCCTCATGAACTTGATGGCGCATGTAAACATTAGCGACATGCTCTTTGAACTAGAGAAGAACTATTCTTTTTTGAAGTAACTGATAACTGATAATGTGAAAGGAGTTGCTTAGAAATACGTGGTTCGGAAAAAACTGGGTATGATAGTATTTTGATATCGTATTTATAGTTCTTACAAGGAAATCAGACAATTAAATCAAATGCTTATAGTATGCAAGTGTATAGTTCAATGAATTTATATCATTCAGAGACGATCAGAACTCGTTAATAGTAAACCACAAACTTAATCGACTATCAAAAATTATCGGACCTTCGAAATACCTAATATGTATATATATATATATATATATATATATATATATATATATATATATATATATATATATATATATATATATATATATATATATATATATATATATATATATATATATATATATATATATATATATATATATATATATATATATATATATATATATATATATATATATATATATATATATATATATATATATATATATATATATATATATATATATATATATATATATATATATATATATATATATATATATATATATATATATATATATATATATATATATATATATAATATATACAAGTTTTATTTTACCTTCCTTAAATAAAATGATCTAAATTAAATATATTTTCAATGACAAAACTTGAAATAATAAGGAATTTATTTTTTAAGAGAGAGAAAATTTCAGACTAGCGATCTATCGTAATTTTATACATATTCATATTTAGCTACATAGAGTTTATTAAATTTCGATAATTTTTCTAAGAGTAAATTTTAAAAAAATATTTTTTCTATTTTAATTTGTAGCAGTTTATGGTACTGAAATTTTTTATACTTCTTTTATAAACTTCTGTCTCTCCTTCCCCTCCCTTAATCCTTTCTTGATTAAATGTAAGCTTTCATCTTCTTTTCTTAGCGTCGCTTCTATTAAAGTATTCCATTTACGTTTTGAACACTCTTGTCTATGCTTTTAGGACGATTAGGGTTTTCACACAATTCTTACTTTTCTTCCCCTATTCTAAATAAACGACTGACAGTTTTTAAACTTGACTCTTTCATTCAACACCAACTAATGCTTTATTAATTATTTAAAATAAATTACACTCTTACGTGAAAAGGTTTACCTTATTATTTTTAGGTTAAGGTATTATACTTTACATTATTCATACGCTTTTATTTGTAAAATGGAATGGACTGACTTGCTTTATATTTGTATTTAGTCATGTGTATTATGTAAGATTTAGAACTTATTGCGACTTTATTAGGTATTTCATATTTTGTTCGAGTTTTCTATTAAAGAATGGAAGACCATTAGGTCTAGAAGTAATAACACATTGATGTAAATGTACGTGCATTAGCAATAAGTGCATTCAAGGACTACACAAAAGGCTAACTTTTCTTTCTTCGATTTAAACTTTAGTTGTCGAAATTGTAGAGGACGGTAATGCATGTTACTTGAAACTATTTCGAAATTTCTATAATTTTCGTTTCGCAATATTGCTTATAAATTGCAGCAAATTGAAATAAAAAGGACAATTCTTTCACATTTATATATCATACATATGTATGTCCTTTGGTTTCCTAATGCCCTTAAAATATAAGTAAATAAAAATTATCTTTGCTTAACCCTAAAACACTAATATTATCTATAACAAATGTGATCCCAACTCTTCGTTAAACTTATGATTACAAAATAGGTAATTGAAGTAAATAGAACAATTTGAGTTTTTTACCAATAATTTTTATTGTACTCATGCGAATATCCATTACAAGCATATGTATATAATTAGTGACGATTAAATTTTGACTATTTAGACATTTATTGGAACGAAGTTTTGCGACAAATTATAAACCCCCAGTAAGAAGTCGTCATTCCTCTATTCTCATATGGATAAATGTATTTTTCGTTTTTCTTTGGGGTTTTATTGTACTACTTGTACATCGTTTCCTAAATTGCACTTAATTTTTTCTCTAGTTGGTGTTGGTTAAGTTGATATTATGTTGCGCTTTTCCAACCATAGACGTGGCAATGAACCCCAAAGACGACATAAAATGGCGTCTAGACAAAACTGTAATTTTTTTGACTTTATAGTTTTCCAGTGTAACTTATGTTGGGAAACATCTGAACAAATTTATTTACTCCTACTACTACTCCCTTAAATAATAGTTCTTGTTAATTGTGCATTATATATAGAAGGATAACGTTCTTATTTTTCTTCGGTACATGTGAAACCAGAATCTTTTCTTGATTAAAGAAGAACATTTATATATTCACGTTGTAATTTCTTGCGCCCAATAGTAAAAGTGAATCTCACGTTCGTTTTTCCTCAAAGTACACACAATGGATAGTTTAGGCTCATGTAGTCATTTTTTCGCTAGTGGTTACAAAGTCTCGCCCTGCGCTTATAATGTAATAAGACTTTAAATCAACACTCGTATTCTTACCTTTCTAGCGATCTATTCGCTTAACTTTCAGGCCGTTAATAAAATATAATAGGACGCCACAATATTGTTAAAATAAAAGTCACTATGCAAATTTTGAAAAAGTGAATGGAAAGAAATTCGTTATTCGGTTTGCTAAAACTCTAAAGAAGAATAATCCCTTTTTAAAAAGCAAGGAAATAAAGAACAGTCCGGATATATACAAATTTATTCTATATTCAAAACTTTTGATTTACAAGATATCGTTGATGGCTTATTATGAGCAAGCATTAAAAGAGCATATAAGGAAATACTTACGTTGTTATTTACTCTAAATAAAACTTAAAAAAATAATCCCCCTCTATACATACAGTTGGTTTGCACAAAATTGTACCCCTTATTGGACACTTCCGAACAACAGAAAACCCAAACGAAATAATTCAAAAAAACAGATTAATAAAGATCAGCTTTCCACAAAATTAATAGTCTCTTAAATGTTCAATGAAATGACAAAAGGTAGAATTTGACTGTTTTTTTTTTCGAAAAGTAAATGTTTAAGGAAATTAAAAGAAAAATTACAATAATTGATTGAAGGCAAACTAATTACTTATTAATGAGCAAAAATGGACAATTTAATGCTATCTGGCCCACAAGTCCTTAATTAAGTTAGAATTTATAAATGAGAGTGGGCCATATCTTTCTGTGCAATACTGATAGTGCACTTAAAAGGCCCTGGATTGACTAAGTCGAATTAACGGATAAATGAAGGTACTTGTTCGGTAACAAAGACTGGTTTCAATCAAACTCATTACATAAATTAATGGTTTCATAAATACGTTCTGCTAGTTTATCTTACCTTATAATTCCCTCGGGTTTTAGATATCTCTACACCGGAACCGAACGATCTTAAATGGTCATGTAACTGAATGAATCGCTAGCATATAAATTCTGCCGTGGTAACCATAGTATTATACTAAACTAATATATAAAATAAAATAGCAATACGAATATTTTATCCCAGGTTTAATACTCCAACGACCACGTTGGATCTGGTCAAATAACTACGTTATCCTTGAGCGTGCTGATCAAGCTGCATCTTCCTAATCAGATGGACGTGGGATCCTTACATACACATTAATTCTGTCCGTATAACAGTTAATAAATTACTAACAAGTGAGTGAGGTAGTGTAAACCTAGAACCTTAAAGTTAAAGTAGGGGAAAAAGGAAACAAAGAAAGAAGTTAGGCTACTACGAAATACAAAATTCTAATTTACATGCCTCTGGATGGTCTTGTGAGGGTTAATTAACTACATCTTCGATAAAATAAGCCAACTTAGATCCTACTTGTATTTTCGAATACCACGTGCAATGTATTCACTTAGAAAGCTGACGTTGAAAAAAGGGCGATAATATGTAATACATAGTGTGTATAAATAAAAAAGTGCATACTAATATTATGGCCAAATAATTACGAACCACCAGGAATAATTTCCAATCAATACAAGGACACTAGTCACACGATTTATTTAATCGTTTATCGATTTATTAAGTAAAAATAAAAATATACTTATTCGAAAACCAAATCCAGAGACAAAAATTATGTTTGTAACATTATTAAACAAATAGTTTATTGTAATATTGCCGCTACTGCCGTAAAATGCTTCGATTAAGTTATGTTACATAGTAATCTGTTAATTATTGACCACTTGGATTTGTTGTTCTTCCTGTGTGTGAATAAGCATTTATGCATTTATTTTGTGCTTGTATAAAGTCGCACTACTTTGCTGGTTTATTTCGAATATACTACCTGAAGGAATATTCTTCTCTAAAGGAATATTCTTCTCTAAACGCTAACAACAGTTCATTAATAGTATAATCCGATCCGGATTTGTAGACATCTTTATAATGCAGTACAAATCTGTCCCAAATTTCAAAAAGTGTAGAAAATGCATCTATTTTCTTGCGTAGTGGTTTCGCTTGTTCATCTTTAAAATGAACACAAACAGGAAATCGAATTGTTGTGAACTCATTACCGCTTCCACATAGATTTGAACTAAATATAACTGGTGAATAGTTACCTTTTCTTACAGCCAACAATGTAAGTAAAGCAAGCAATGTTTTTATTTCGTCTTTATTAGTTTCGCTTATAGTTTTCATAGCTCTATACATAATTTAATATTTACTTCTTATTTTCCATAATAAATAATATTATCTATGACAGAATCAGTTAGTAGAGAAAACGCATTTATAGGTTCATTAGTATTTTGAGTGGGGCGTAAAATATAAAATATGTCTTGCAAATGTCTTTCGAACTCTTGGCATGCTTTCGGTAGTCCAATGTTGACCATTTCCTCCCTTAAGGCTAATTTTAGAAGATACTAGGAAGATAAATACAGTCTTCAGATTTCTTAAAGCTAATTGAATTAGAGGCACATCGTCTGAATGATTTTTTTAGCATTGTCGCTTTATCTAACATTTTCATAAACCCTCATGTCGTCACTAGTATCTTAAAAGAACTTTCTGCTAACGCATCGGTTAATGATCGCTAGTTTGTCCAATTTAAAACCTTATTTATAATATTATACATTAAGGGAAGATTACTGTTCAAGATATCTTAGGCAAACAACTTAAGTAAATTACTAAATTTTGCGATTATAATACCAATTTGTGCTGACAGAATGGGAAAAATAATTTGTATATCAACTAGTCGTACGAGTTATGTAAAGTCATGACAAATACACTCCGCGCAACATGAATAGGACCAACTGCATATATGACATTTGTAGTTGGTATAAACATGGTAGCGCGCTGGAATTGTTATTTTCGAAAATAAGAGGGTTGATAAAAAGATGTATGTAGGTACCAAATATAATTTTTGTAAAAGTCAGTGCAAATGTACGTTACTAATGACAATAAGTAGAGTAATTAAACGCCACTTGAATACGACCAATCTACAAAATAAAAGATTCGTTTGCAATAACAAAATACTTTATTGTTTAATAATGAGTACTTTTGCCATTATTTCTTATAACCTCAAATGGTCGGGATGGAATGGAATTATACAGGGTTCTCAAGTAGTCAACGGGAAATTCCGCCCAACTTCGTTTCAGCGCCTGCTCTAGTTCGTCAGCGCAACTGAATTGGGTAGCATTGGAGTACAATTTACGCGACAACCATCCCCAAACATTTTCTATGATGTTCAGGTCGGGGGAGAGCGATGGCCAATCGAGAACCTCCATGCCTTGTTCTTGAAACCAGCGTCGAACAATGCGCGCGGTGTGAATACTGGCATTATCCTGTTGGAAAATAAATGGCCCACCTGCCATAACGTTGGAAAATTTGTCTTTCACCTGTTGCAGCAGCTGGACGTACTTTTCCGAATTCTGTCTGCCCTTCACTATTACTAAATCAACAGGTCCGTTATAGGAAACAGCTCCCCATACCATGACTGAACCAACATCGGCTCGCCTTCGTGACTGAATCACTTCATCTTTACGTAAATCGCGGAAATAATAAGAAAACCCATCCGGGCCATCTAAATTAAACTTCTTCTCGTCACTGAAAATAATAGTTTGCCATTCTCTTGTCCACCCCATTTTTGCTTGAGCAAACTGAAGACGTGCAGTGCGCTGAAATTCCCTTAAAGGAGGCCGTCGTTTAATTTTCAAATGTTTTAAATGCGGACATGTCTTCAGTAACTTCTGTACAGTTCTTACCGATGCATTCGTTCCAACGTTATTCGCGATTTGTCTTGCCGTTAATGCCGAATTCGATGCTTCGCGTAATATGGCTCGACGTTCTCTCTTAGTTGTAACGGATGTTGTTCGCCCTTTAAAACGTTTTCCATAATTCTCGGGATCCCTAATAAAATTGTTCACAACCTGGTGTGATCGACTTATTTTCTATGCAGTAGCCCTTGAGGAATACCCTTCTTGATGGAACGCTTTAATTTTTCCAATTTCTTCCATACTTAAGCACTTCTGTCGTCCCATCGTTGCACAATACCCTTAATTACAGATGTTTGTTTATCCGGATACACGTTGTAACTCGACACTCATCCGGTAGCTTACTATTAAATACTGGTCGTATCCAACCGGCGCGGTGCATTTTATATGTATGTGGTACTTACGTCACCCAATGCATAACGTTAGGCACTATTGCGCAATAATGCGTATTATTTGCCATATCATACCATTACAAACTTGCATTGTATTTTTAGTAAATGAATTGTTTTTCAAACCACCGAAAGCTTGCAACAAGTCGGGTGGTCCTATTCATGTTGCGCGGAGTGTATGTGCTTTTGTCGGCAAATTTCAGAAATGTTTGTAAACTGTTTTCCTAACAATTGTCAAATTTACGATGGTTTGCGTACTTTATTTATTGTATAATTTTCGTAGTTATAGTAATTCATGTGTATTTATTATTTAAGTGTGAGAGGGGAAGACTGCTTACAACACATTTCCAAATTTATATTAATATTTTTACAAATTCTTTGTTACCTAATTTTCAAATATAGAAATGACTAAAAATTAAAGGAGTTTATGTGGTAATATTGTTTACTGCAAACCAACACTAAACTTCAGCACTCACATAGAATAGAGGAGCTTACGTGAGTCAAGAAATAATTAAGAACTGATCATTGTCTATCTGAACTGTGCGAATGAGAAAGATCCAATCGTTCGAAAGGATGCGATACTAGTTTAAGTTATAGGTTACCAAGAGATCCACGTAAGGAAAGATTGTACAAATTAATCCTTTGACCTTTGAGGATCTAGGACCTCTCCGTGAGATAGTAAAATACTTATTGATAAATGAATGATCTTATGCATAATGAAGAATCACCTCAAGGCAGGAAGAGCCAAAACCATTTCTTAAAAAGAATCACCACTAAAAATACTAAATTGAGCCCGAGAGTTTATTGGAATAACGGCAAATCTACTGAAAGAAAGTAACAATAATAGTAAGGTGAAGAAAGTATGTATTGCTATTGCATAGTCTAAACAGAAACGCGATTTTTTTATGAAAAATTGAGGATTCTCAATCTCTTTAGATAATTACACAGGGCATTTCGCAAGGCTAATTAGTACAGTACAAAGAGCAAAACCCAAAAATGTAATTTATATAGAAGAAGAGTCAAAAAAGATTTACCTAGGTCGCAGCGGATTTTGTCGTAGTTGACCTCATTCAATTAATCTAATTCACTATTTGTGTTTATGAATTTCATTCAGAATTTCCATGTCTGGTCCTGGGTGACCTGACTCGTTACCCTTTCTTTTAGTTCGTTGGATTCTTGAGTTTATTTAATTTCTTCCAGGGAGATAAATTTCGTTCATTAATACTTCCGATGCTAATTGCTGTATTTTCTCTTCCGGATTCCTGGATAAAGACTATCAGTAACGAAATAATTACCATTGACGAAATAATTTATTTTTCTTTTCTAACAAAATTTTCAAGTTTTCGAAGTTACAATTTCTCATTATGAACTTCTTAATGTTTACAGTCTTCGTTAATTTAAAAATGTAACTGTCTTGATAACTTTGACCTTAAAAAGTCTATTTATAGGACCTATTTCGTTCTAATTTGTTGTTTTGTTTTTTTCAAATAATCTTTTAACTAAGGTGGCTAAATAAATTTGAGATATATTACATAACTACTTATGCAAGGGATATTTTGATGGAAAGTGAAACTTGTAGAGAAGCAAATGGATCAAGATATTAACTTTCCCTATTCATTAACATATTCCCCTCTAACTCCAACGGCCTTATACAAACAACGCTGAAGTATCTTCAGACAATTTTTGTACTGGTCTTTATCGAGATCACAAAATTTATCCCAATGCTGCAGTAAATTTTTCTTCCTATCGAAACTTGTTTCCAGTAAAGAAAAGTTTGAGTTTTGGGGACATGTAGAAGTTACTTACTGATAGATCTGGAAAATAAATCGAATGAGGTATAACCTGAAACTTTCCGCTTTCTCGTGAACGAGTTAACTGATGTGAAAAGAAAATTTTATTATGGGTCGTTCCACATCGTTTTTGGTCGTTTAGCTTTTTCCAAGAGCCTGTGGAAACTCCTTCGAAACCAAAGATGTCGTACTCATTATCTAACTCGCCGTAGGAAATATTTTGCGTTTCCTGTAGAAACAGATACCTTGATGTTTCTACTATTGAAACTGCTGTTCGGAAACATAGTGATAAAGCTATGTGTCAACCAGTCATACTAAACTTTCGCGAAAAAATAGCCTTCGTTCTTATTAAATAATTAAAATTTTTAATTAACGGTCATATTCTTACACATTTTTGATTACAATTCAATATTCACGACGTTACATTAGAGACTGTCCTAATTCTACATGTTCTACATCTCCTTGATGTCAAATCGTTTATTATTGAAAAGCAATATCATTCATATTTTTTGCTAATTTCTAGAATTTTTGTAGTTTTTGATGGTCCTTGTTGCACATCGTCTTCAATTTTCGTATCATCACATTTACATTTACGACATCTACTGGCAAATTATGATTATAGAGAAAGAACTGATATTCGAAGTTTACCACAAGCGAGTCAAAATTTTTGATTTGCTTAATCTTTTAAAAAGTAAATATTGCGTTGCACTATTAATTCTATATACATTTTAGGATTTTCCATATTGATTTTACACTTTTGCGACAAACACACATAAATATGGGTAACATCGAAGTCTAATTTCATCTATTGTTCTTGTACTTTTAAACCCTTTCCTACTTTCTGTTTTCATTTGCAATTAGTTTTGTTTTTTTATGTATTTTACATTATTTGCATTTATTTTTCTTATTACAATGGACTAAAATATACGTTGAATAATTGAACAATTACATACCTTCACTTCTATATATCTGTAAAAGAGAAAAGAGAAATATAATAATAATTCCAGACTATTGCGTTTACGATATACATATGTAGATACACATTTATTGTCTCAGAGAAGTATTGACTTTTGCGATATAATTTTTTTAATAAAATTTTCGAATAAAACCCTTAACGCATAATTTAAACCGGTATAACATAGAACAATAGTAAGCGTTATGACGTAAATTGGTATATCTCTATGAATAATGTAAGCATTATGTTCTTTAATAATGCCAATTAATCCCTAAGGATCTGTTGTATAAGCAGCTAACGAAGGATGCAGTTGTGTATACACCTGCTCGCAAAAACGGCCAATGGGTACTAGATCATTAGTCAAATGGACGCTCGCTAGAGGTGGCGATACCGGTGATGGTGGTGAACAACGAGCACTGAACCCGTAAACCTGTATTTATCCCTTAACAAAAGATTCCACTTTTACTGAATCTGAAAAATTAATGCCGAAGTTGAAAGCACTGTCGCCTGCACATAAAGATGATTAATGGTGTGTTCGTTGCATGCTGGTTGAAAAAAAGGGATAAATGTAACTTTTTATGGAAGTCAGGTAAAAGATTGTGGTTTAATATTCACATTATAAAAATGCTGTACTTTGTTTGTATCCGTTTATTTAAAAATCACAACAAAAGGGAATTTATGATATAAATGTTTATGGATCATTTAAGCGATTTAGAAAAAGAGTAATTGTGCTTTTCTAGTGCTCCTTTTATAAGAAATTTAATTTTTTGAGTGCAAATAGTGGTTAAAGTATGAAATAATATTTATTCTGCCACTTATTACTGATCGTTCAACATGTTTGTTAATATGGAAAAGAAATTAATATCTAATATTAATTTTTAAAACGGAATGAAATGAAATTATCTTTTTGAAATGATGTTCCATCGTTATTATAATAAAAAATCGATCTGTTTAAGTTAATATATTTAAATTTTAACCTATTTATAATTATAATCATCCTAGATAGCCAAAATCGACTCCAATTAATAATATTAAAAAAGGCAAAAATGTAGTACTGAATAATCAACGTAGAAGGTACGGGAGCTCGTAGGCATTGCAAAGATTTCAAATTAACGAATAATGTACCATTTCAAAGTAGCGTTTGAAAATTTTTCATCATAATTCATCGAAAGCTTTATGCCGATTTATAATTTTTGCCTAGACTTAAATCTAAATACATGCCCTAGGCAAAACAGTCAAAAAATGGGTCGAAACTAACCCGAAATGAAGTTCTTCAAGGGAAACAAAAACAGTTCCATCAGCTTGAATGTAAATGATATAAATATTACTCTTCGAATAGAACAAATTGGTTACTTAATCCCGGCGTACTAATGATAATAATAATTTCCTTTATTACTCAAAAGATTACTCCATTAAGAGGACGATACAATAATAAAGTACAGTGTTTTTACATTAATCTGTAATCTATAGAAAGTCAATTCGTAAAGTTTAAAATGAACTAAAGAGAAATAAACGAACGCTGTGGCAAAAACGTGTCTTCTAGCTATGGCTATAGCAAACCTTTCATTATATCTTGTTTCATATTTTGGCACCTCGACATAAACAGCAGATAGTTCGGAGCATGGATACCATAGTTAACCAGCGTAAACATAAAATCATTACTTGCGATCTCTCTGCGATCAAAAATCGATATGAAGTTATACTTCTGTAGCAATTTCTGATAGTCAATACCCCTACCAGGATAGTTACTAGAAGATTTATAAGTCCGATATTTCAAAACCTTTCTCTGCACCTTGTGAATCAGTAAATTCTAGTACACATAATGAGGGTACCAATTTATTGACATACATATATCCCAGTTTTGAGACATGCCAGTTTTAGTGTATCTAGATTTACAAATTTTCACTAACATCGAATAATGAAACTAAGAGAGCCTTGAAATATAAAAAGATCAAGTCAATAAGAATATATCAGTTGACTCGCCTTTGCTATGAACAAAATAACAGTACATTTGTTGGTGCTGATTTTAATTTCATTATTATTACACCCATGGTAGACATTATTTAAGTCCTTTTCGCAGAGCTTCGCAATCGAAAATTGATGTCATAAATTTTTTTTAAGTTGTTAGCATAGGCTAGGATGCGACAGTTAAGCAATCACAGAAGATCGTTGATATAAGCATTAACAGTCGCGGACCAATATTCTACCCCTGAGGAATATCCCAGGAGGATCTCTATTACAACAATATGTCAGTGTTGAAACACGCACATGAAATTTTGTAAAATTTTAGATACAAGGTCATTTACGTTATAAAAAACATTGAATTTAAGACAAGTCTCCACAAATTGTAGATTTTTTATCAATGAACTTTAAAGTCAAGTATTTAAAGAAAGTTCATAATTATCGTTACAAATATTGGGTGAAACATACGACACAATAAAGTAAACTGTTTGTGATACAAAATTACATTTAGAAATAATTACGTCAACTAAAAGAAACAAAGTTGGCAAACACCATATGGAACTATGTCGCATCGAAGTATCTGTCACTTCTGAGGACAGATGAGCAGCAAGTAGTTCGGTATCGTTAATATCTAGTGAGAGCCATGTCTCAAAAAGTAAAATAAGCTCAAACTTTGACGACAAAATAGAGCAGTAAAATTGGTTTATTCTGGATCATAGACCACGTGTATTCTGGTAATAGAGTCGTATCTGCGGCTACTAACCCTAGACGTTCTTGGGTTTTTTTGGATACATTGTACATTTCTTGGAGTTCTGCGAAAGTATCTAATTGTTTCTTCCGCAGCAACACATTCGCTGAGTTGGCACTTAAAATTTTTAATACGGTATTCGGAGCAGGGGACTTTTCACTCAAGAAAAACTGTTTTAAGCTCTTCCGTGCTCTTTAACTTCCTACTTTCGGACAAGGTCGACATTACAAGTTCTGAAATCGGTAGGGTGATTTTGACAGGACGTCTACGATACTGTAGTATTGAATCCTATTTACCGAGTCTTGCAGGATGCGGTTGACTTGGAGAAATGTTCAAATTACTGAATATTTCGTTTACTGAAATTATATCGTCTGTAACCCGATCGATTCTTGGCCACGCTTCCAATTCGGAAAAATTTAAACTAATTAAATTTATTTTCATTTTCTACGTCATCACTGAACCAATTTGTTAATTTTCGAGCGAATCCATCGTTTCGATTGACTTAGTAGAAGTCTTAGATTCAGGGGGTTTGCAAAACCTGAATTTCAATTTGTAATGAGATAATCAGGGATGACAATTCATTTAGTATCGTTAGTTGTAGCTTAAGATCAATACACATCAATCTTCGTGACCTACGTTTTAAGAATTGGATCTTACTTCGTGAAAGTTTACTGCACGTTGTGTGGATAACGGCTTCACATAATATGTTTCATTTTCAGAAACAGTACTCTACCCACATATACCATAATTAACACTCATTTTAAAACAAAGGAAAAAACTCTACAGGTTACAAACAAAACATATAAAGGAATAAACAAGGACACAACTTTCACACTAGAGGGTCCATCTCGGTGGCTGACAAGACAAACATGCAAGGTGCTGAAACATATATGCTAACAAGAAGACAGTACTACGATAACTTTATATCATGGACAAAGTTTAAATGTTTAACAATATATACCTAAAGAGCTTTTTTAGAAAAAACAAATCTCGATTGAATAAAGAAACTTTCGTGAACCTTCTCTGAGTCGATTAATGACAAAAAAGTATTATACGACATAAATGTCTGACACAATGGGAGCCACACAATACATGTAAGAACGTGCCATAAAGAAAATATTGAAAGAAAAAAGAATACCCTGTGTGTGGCAAGCCGGACAGACTACACTCGCACTTACTGGGAAGGGAATAGAGTTACTAAATATTATGTATAAGGTGAGGAATACCAAATCCCTAATAGATGTGGAAACACTTTTTGTAGATTTTAAGTAGATATTAAACTGGAAGAACTGGATGCGTGTTAAGTTAAAGATATTAGGTAGACAGAAACAACAAAGAGTATATGTGCTAATACAAATAAGTGAGAACACATTGTAGGTGATTTCGCTTAATCTTGCTTTAGAAAACCTCTTGAGGCAAATAAAAGGAAAATAGTCAATTGCTGCCCTCTATAATATTTACTATATACGAATAATAGTAAAAGATAAAGGAGGGATGAGTTTAATTATGAATTAGTGTGAAAAAAAATCGGACAAATGTAAAGATATTAATGTTTAGGAAGTACTACTGACACAAAAGAAAAGATAACAGCCTTTCTCAGAAATAAAGAATATCTAGCAATTACAAGTCTTTCAATGATGTTCGGTAAATAATTAGAACAATAATGGATCCGCTGATATTAGCCGACGAAAAGCATAGAATAGGAATAAGAATAATAAAATAGTTGGAGAAAGTATAGAGTATATATCAACAGAAACTTCTTCCCGACTCCCATTAGAGTCGGGAAGAAGAAGAGGACGCGAAGAATCTATAACAAAATAGATAAAACAAATTGAGAAGGACTTGAAATAATCAGGAATAAATGAAAACACAGGGAATAGAATAGTCTAGCGCTAACTAAGCATGAAAATTTAATTTCAGAAAAACTGGTGCATGGCCTACCACAGACGTCTAGGAAGGTTTTCATAGCGGCGCGACTCGGCACATGTTGAAGTTTCGTATGTGTAACCATTGATATGTCCACCAATAAGTCATATATATATGGTTACACACACTAAACTTCAACTTATGCTCCATAGCTTCCATTTCATTCTGAAAAAATTAAAATAAGCTGAAATAAGCCAGAAAAGGGCCTCATCCGTGAACAAAATTTTGGCCGAAAACAGTGGATCTTCTTCAAGTTTTTCAGGAGCCCGGACACTGAAATGGTGAGGATTCGAAAGGTTGGCTACTTCCAATTCTTTAATGAGTTGAATTTTGTATGCTTTTAATCCAACATCCTTATGTAAAATACGCCAAGTCATAGCATACCACAAGCCAAACTGTTGAGGTCTACGTGGCATTTATTCTTCACGATCATCACGTGCACTCTCAGCTACCATCGCTATATTTTCTTCACTACGTGCTGTATATAGTCTATTTTTAAACTTTTCGATGGAATAGCGAATTGTGCGTACGGTGGGCCGATTACGTAGATCATAAAATCCTCTAAGCATACGAAACATATGTCTCGTGGAATGCTGATTGTCGTAATATAGCTGAATAATTTGTAGACGCTGTGCCGATCTGAGTCTTTCTATAATCAAATGTCACACAGTACTTAACTAAAATAGCGTGAAAGTTTGACAGGATTCATACTTTATATGTCAAAAAACCCCTATTGAAAAAAGTACATTATAATGAACCACCCATTACAGGTACATTGTATATAAAATATATGTTATTCTTTATTGGAAAAATACCCTTTACTTCATAGGTAAAAAAGAATTACTTTGTCATTAATTATTTTCAGAATTGAATATTTGAACGAGTAATATTCGAGGTTCAATTCAAAATCTTTCATTAATTCAAATCTACAATGTGTGTAATATCAATAAAATTCTTATTTACAAGATTATAAAGTAAATCAAAAATTATAATTTTAAATTCCTAGAAAAATTAAAAATAATAGATATAGGACGATAGTTCGTAATATTATTCTTGTTATTAGACTTATGTACAGGAACTATACGTAATAATTTCCACGTTTCAATTAATGTTAATATCTTAAGAAATAAACATTTTAACATTTTTGTTCTTTAACAGTTACATCTGAAACTTTTTATGCATATACGCGTGTTCACCGCCACGCCACCTTTTTTCTTTATTAACACAAGCAATTTACGCATCTCGAATTCGATTATAAATTCGAACGCTTTCTAGTTTAAAGTTTGGTTAGATTTTAATAATCAAAGTTTGTTAAATAAAACTAATTTTACTTTTCATTGTTTGAACGTTGAATACATTGTTATAAATGCTTTCAGTTAAATGGTTTCGAAATGATTCAGTTTATTACGTGAACTAAATAGAAAGCTTAGTAAATATCTGTTGTTATTTGTTTTCAGGAAATTAAAGCGATTGCGTAAGAATATTATACATCAATATCTATTCGAAAGAAAAACAAGAGCTTTATAATTCGTTAAAGCTTTCACTTTAAAAGTTGTTCTAAAATTAAAATATTTTTGTGTATTTGGCTACGATTACGAGAAACACTTGTAAGTTTGCTCATATAATTACGTTTAAATTCACATATATTCACATGTGTAACAGTTACAGTACATTTTCCTATTTATAGCATTTTATATACAACAAGCAATTCAATCCATAAAGTTGCAAGGAATGGTGCCAATTATTCAATAAACCAAATAATTAATTAAGTAATATAGTTAAACTAATTGAGGAGGAAGAAATGAATTAGTTGGTAAGTAGTAGATTGGCGCATATAAAATATTTGTAGTTTCTAGAAAACGAATTTATTAATATTTTTAAGTCACACTCTTCTACTAACAAATTGCATGGGTATAAAAATGTCTAAAAAATTTGAATCTCTTAGCTTGCTATAGTTGTTGACGGTATCTTTAACATCGTCTTCTTTTCTATGAAAAGGGAATACGGATAGTCGGTTACAGATAAGACTGAATAATGGGGAGAAGCTTTAGAATTTTGTAGCTAAAAATCTTAAATTTTTAATATCGAATTTTTTGAACAATTAAGAGAAACAATTTTAATCGACAAAGATTAACTTGGCCTTTAGCTGCGACCAAAAGAATTGTTCTACCGTATAATCGGTGTGAGGTAAATCCTTTAAACGACTCAACATACTTGTGAACGTTTTTTCTGCTTTTACAATAAAATGATCGAGACGAGTAGGTCTATTTTATTTATCTTTTCTTTTGTTTGTATTGTTATTTACGCAAGTACTCCCCTTTGCCATCTGCAAATTGTATTATTGCTTGTTTTGCCGATCATCGACCCGTCCTCAGCATTAGACAGCATTTGGGAATCCTTTAATAAAGTAAATTTTAATGAAGGCTTTGGTTAATTGAATTAATAAAAAAGGTGAATAAACTTCTACCACTTCAATGTCCGCTTACTGTACACGATTTTCGACAACTAACTTGTCATCATCAGCAAATAATCCGAACACTTTTTCCTCTAAGAACCAAACGCATACTGAGTACGGGTGTACCATTCGTCTCTTAATATTGGCCGATGTCGACCGTGCCTTCGTCGAGCATCTCCAGTTTCAAAGAGGGATTTCAAAGTCTAGAAATTATTGTTTGGCTTAGTCCAAACAATTCAGCAACACTTTGTCGTATTCCTCTACTTTACTTGACTTTTGACACTCCAAACCTCCATCTCTGCCAAGTAGATCATGACGTGTTTCCATCGTGAACGAAACTCAAATTTCCAAATCTTTAATACTAATCACAGTGGTGAACTTCTGAACACTCTCCGAGGACAGTGTTAAAGCGCTCTTTCAGGCGCATTGATTATTGCTTTAGTACACGCAGAACCATGTCAAGATACGTATGTGTATTTGTTTACCTATTTAAGGAGGCTGTTTGGTTACAGACATATTTGTAGGTGTCATATTAACTGTCACGACTTTTTGTTATCAATTATTTAGAATATCCTTTATTTGTTTTGAGCAATGTAAAAGTTGTCCTATATGTAATTCGTTGTACGAGCTGGATAACTTTATTCCAATGCAGACTGTAGTTTTATAAGTTTGAGAAGGTAGTGAAGGGATTTCGCTAAGCGTGAGAACAACCTTGAACAATAGAACTGTGAACGTTATCCATTTCAATAAAAGAACTTTCTTTAGATTTTCGAAAGCATCCTAAATTTTTATCTTCTGAACTACTAGTAATATAAACGTCAAAGCTATTAACAATATCTACATTAAGTTAATAATATTATGAGTGGATTTCTAAACATATTTTCTCATAAAGCTTCTTTATGATAATTAGTCATTTAAAGAGTAGCAAAGTAACGAATTGTTTAAACACAGTACACTAATAATCTTCGGGTAAACTTCAGTCAACACATTTTCTTCTTATTATTAACCAAAAACACATTTTTGCGTAATGGCGATTTAATTAATCTAAATTGAATTTGACGTAATTAAAATAATACTAACTAGATCAAACAGACTGTCTTATTTTTCTTGCTTGATATTGTCCGGCGTCGAAGTTGCAACGCCCTTGTACCGGCGTCATGCAGTCTAAACAAAGGCGCAGTCTCCCAGACAGGAAGGCGCTAGGCTTTAAAATTTCTGGATGAAGTTTCAGTTAGTCGACGACGCGTCCGCGTTTAAAAACAACCACCACTCCAACAAAAATCTAAGAACCGTTACATTTACGCTTAACTTGTATATTACGCTCAAGTTTCCCATATCTGTCCTAATATAATATTATATAACTAAACTCATATCTATTGTAATGAACTTCAAACTACTTTAAAAATATTTTCGTCTATTGGTGTTTAATTAAAATTTTAGGAAAAAGACTCATGATAAATAGTTGTTCTAGTTTAACGACGGTATTACCAAGTAGTTAAAAGTACGTACACTTATGTAAATATAAATATTTATTTATACATTTATATGTAGTATATATTTAATCTTTTTTAAAGATGAGTTGGAAATTTATGAAAGATAACCTAGCGAAAATTCAAAATTTTTTATTTGTTAGAGAAAAATTTCTAAGGACCTCCTTTAACTATTTTTATTGGCTAATAATTCTTTATTTTAAAACACTTATTAATATAGTATTAATACTGTAGAACGAAGCACGCCTTTCAAAGTTAAAAAAAATATTTTGTCGCTCATTTCTTCGTTTTTGAAATATTTTATATGACAGCGACATTTTTCATATTGTATTTATATTACATATTCTTTAGTAAACTTATTTAAAAGCATATTATTTAATACGCCTACAAATTGCAACTGAAAACGTACAATCTATAACTTTTTGTACGTTTTATTATTAAATTCCATAAGGCCAATTAAAAATGGCCTTATGGAAAGTTTATAGTCTAATTCTCAAAACTGTATGCAAACAAGGGAATTAGAGAATATAGGAAAAAACTGGGATTAAAATTAAGAGATTGTAATTTAACTTCAGTACATTACATAACCAAAATTATATTAAATCTGTAAGATAATATTGTCTTATCGATTTGTGAGAATTTGTTGGGAACTAGAATTGTTAGAGAACATTATTCATTTAAAAGATTCAATTATGAATAAATAAAGTAATCAATTAAATAATTGTGTTAATAGTAGATTGTATATTACATTACGTTATTCGATTTTCAAATATCTATGCGAATATAAACTGATATTGAACTGATTTGAAGTTTCGCATTAGTTATTTCTAGTATACGGTTTTTGTTACTGAAATATCTGATATCAAATTAAAGTTTTTTGAAGTTGTTCTTCGCTCGCTTTTATAGTTGTTCGCGAAAAAGTAAGTTTTTATAAAAATATATCTAAAAGTTGTGTAGGTTATTATCTTAAAAAATGTATGAATTTTCGATAAATACTTACAATAACTTTATATATGACAACAATAATATAATAATTTATTATTATTTGCTTTCATTCCAAATAACATTTCAAAGGGATTTAGCACTTATTTCTATATTTTGGCAAATTTGTCATTTTGTTTGTAATGCATACCACAAATCGCCACCAATTTTTAAAATGAGCAAGATTGATATATATATATAATGCAGTCACTTTGAAGGATTTAGTATTTTTTTAAATTAAGTTCTTCATTTTACGCCGATATTTCGGTCATTAATTTTTTTTTCATTTTTGCAAAAATTTCTACATTATATGATGTAAAGAGCGGTTAAAATTAGGATTTTTCAGTTTAGCATCGTAAAAGTGCTTAATTACATGTAACTAATTTACTTTGTAACTTTTAACTCATGCTGGTAACTCAGTATTGCCGGATTTATTAATTTTTATGGACTTACATTTTGTACCTGATTTAACACAGTTGTCTTCTTTAGGCATTAATAATTGATTTCTATATAGATATGCAGATGAAATGCAGATTTTAGTTTTCTCTTCAAGGCATTTGAACATTTCGGCGATGTCAGTTGTGTTATCCTCATGTTTTAATATGTAATATAATTTTAAGTATTTTTTAATGTGTCTCGTAATCATCGCCTTATTAACTCAGGCAAACAATCAGTGCTTATTCATACAGATTCTAATTGATGTAAAATTGAAAACTATTACTGTACTTCTTTTCATCTTCAAATGTCTAAATATTGTACTTTAAACTTGTCACTTAGATGTAACAATTGTCTTCCTTTGTTTGAGCCTGATATATTGATATAAAAATATCTGAATTTTTCAACAATCTTTCCATTACTTTATTCTATTTTCAATGTACCGCGTGTTCCATAATATAATTTCTCCAGTTTATAGATATGTTACGGATGCAATTTCAAGTTAAAATTGTTTAATGAATATGTGCTCAAAATTCTATCGTAACTGAGCTACAAGCATTTGAAGCTTTACATAATACTACCAATGCCGGTACTACGTATTGCTGTTTGATATGGTATTATTGACGAGCGTCTCATTGGTTCCTTGGAAAATGACTCTCGATCATTATTGGAGGACGTACCTTCTACCGTAAGACGACGAATGTGAATGTAACACAATGACGTACCTCCGCACTATAGTAGACAAGTCACGGATTCATTATACGAATCGGTGGATTGTAGGAGTTTCAGCAGTTACGCGGCCGCCGAGGCGACCAAACTTAGATGCCCTAGATTATTAATCTGGTACGTAGACTTCCGCGGTCGTGCCCCATACTATCTGCTTCTGGGCTTCCGGGCTGAAACCGCGTCACTGGTATAACTGCCGACGTTCCGTACCCACTCCTATGGGATATCTTCAGGGCTCAACTACTGCTACTGCCTGTCGTACTGAAACCGGTGTTTCAGTGCCACAGACAGCAGTTCGCGCTAGACAGAAGATTCAGTGGGACAGACCGTAGCAGTAGTTGAGTCCTGAAGATGTCACATACGAGTGGGTACGAAACTTCGGCAGTTATACCAGTGACGCGGTGCCAGCCCGGAAGCCTAGTAGTTGTTGCTAAAATTGTGAATGTCGCAGAAACTATTCTTCTTGATCTATGACTCTTAGAGACCTACCTGTTCGAGTCTAGCTGGACTATGTATACAACAACTTGATGAACACATTGAAGAATTAATTCAACAAAGCGACTTCTTTTTAAATGATTTTAATTAATATTTTTTTGGATCGGTACACAATACCTGCATCAGTAGGGTTATCAACAACTATAAATGCTTATTGCCCAGTTACGATGGAGTTTTGGACATATACTTATTACGCTTTGTTAATTTGAAATAGCTTCAGTAACACATCCTTAAGCAATTATGCCATGAGACATTATGTATATTCGACTTTCATCAACTGTCAAATTAAGAGAAATTTTGTTTGGGTTCATTACTCTACACGTAGGCAAAAATTCAAAGTTTTGAAAAGATGAGAATACTGTAGAAATTAATGATATGCTGTTCATATGTACAAAAATTTCTTACGTAAATTTTTTGTTGTAAGGAATTTAGAGAACTCTGATATGTATAATAAACTTATCTATGTATATATGTATATCTAGGTACGATTAATTTTGTATTATCAGACATGCGTTTCAATTATAAAGTCATCCTTGTCAACAACAGAAACCAATTTCGCCAGCTGACAATTATACTGAATTGTACGGTGAAATTAATAGCATCCTTTAATTTAAAATATATGTATATTTATTTACATATTATTTTTAGAGATTATCTGCGGATATGTAACAGAGAAATTTTTGATAAAATTTTATTAAGCAAATTTGGTGCGAATATTGTATATACAAATAATATCGAGAAGTGCTTAAATAAGAAACTTTATTAAATATACATATTATGTAGGTTAAGAAGTTGGTTCGTTTCTCGAACATAAATAAAAGTCAGATTTTTCATTTCTGCCAATAACTTTATTAAACAGTCTTCGAGCCAAGTTGTAGCAGTTGTGTTTAATTATCGAAGAAACATTAGCTCTTACACTACCTTGCCGGAAGCTTCTCTTTTCTGTTAAATAAGTCAGAAAATGTGGAGACCGCTTTAAGTTAATCTAATTGGGAGAAGTATTCATTAGTAATAGTGCTTTGTTATTCGGAAAGAATTTATAACAGACGATTTCATTTTGATCTCACCAGACCCACATCAACTTCCCTAGCTGAATATTGAGTGCTAGTGTGGTCAGTGAAGCTTTCTTTGTGGATTCCATAATTTGTTTTTAAACGAAATATTTTCGTTACTTGCAAGTAAAAATGAACGTGAGGTAAAACAATTTACTGTTTCCGACAAATGATTTTTAAAGTTTATTATGGATATATTGAGTAGTTGCCTATGTCGTATGGTATAACATTTTCTATTCTTAACTAATGGCTTGATATATTATATTCTACGAATTTTAGCTGATTACAAAGCAACATCCAGTGAGATATCTCAAGTATGAATTACTGAATTATTTTTGGTATATCTATATTATTTTTAATTGTATTTATAATGTTTCAGATATTGTTTTCCTTTGCCATTCTTGATATGAAATAGTGTTATGCATCGCATATACATATATATAAGAACTTTTTTGTAAGTTTCTAAATTGTTTTTATGTAGATATTAAAAACTTTCTAAAAATTTTTGACTTGTGACCTATGACAGACCAACCCAACCTTTACGATGTTACAAATATTTACAACGAGAAATTTCCTAGTTAGGCAACGTGTCAATCATAGCCGAAGGTCTCTTTTCCAAGAAAATTTTACCTACCATAAATCTAGTTCTTCTTTTTAATATTTCATTTAATTTAATTTTCACTTTCTTAATTGTTTACTAATTGTGATTACGCAGTTATTGATTCTTGTTTGATAATACATATTTTCCACCTTCCTCACTTGTCACTAATATTTTTAAATAATGGTAGTCTGTACTTTTCCAGCGTCTGTAGCCAACTACAGGGCAAGTAATGCGCAAAACCAAATAAAGATTTCATATTCTATAATCGACTAAATATCTATGTTAAATAATAATGTTTACAGTTCAATAAAGCACTTAAAACATAATGTGCACTAATTAAAACCCATACTATATGAATGCGTGTGAGAGTCATTCGCCAACCGTAAGTTCACTATAATTTTTATAGACATGCACTAACGACGACCTGCATAAAATATTGGGTTTCGCTTGTACATATGGTAGAGTTGGATCCGACATAAAAATACGTCCGTCAAAAGACGACCCAAAGCTATGCCTATTTATTGAAGGAATATAATCTACTCTTGAAACGTATTCCAGTTTACTTCTCACTAGTGAGTAGAACATAGTGATCACAGTTTTAGCATCTATGAAGTGTCTGCATGATTTTATAACAAAACCAAGTGATTTGGCCGTATCAAAAAGAACCCCTAATTCGCGAATAGCTGTAACTCTATATATCAATTCAGACTGGCAATTATAATTGAACTTTAACGCATTTAAGCACCTGTTTGTCTAAAAATTAGTTTTTTTGCTTACATATTGCTTATATTCATTGAGCTTAGCTCGTATGACTATTTTTAATTCCCTGACTTGCATTTAGTGATGAAAAGAAAACTTTGTATCAATTGAATGCATTCAATGTGCGACGACGAGGAATTTTAACAACATTGTAGAACGCGGCATAAAAGTTTAATTTATGCGGAATGTATTTCCATCGAGAAAATAAAAAAAATTATAAATTTTATAAAAAAATCTTTTTACTGAAAAATAGCCAAAAAATGCGTTCTAACGTAAATTACAAACAAGTATATTAATCATCAGTGACTCCCTTGGGCCCTTTTGGTAGAGCAATCTTTAGAAAAAGGCTTAGTATTTGAAACACACCTATTACTAAATTGTCTTTCGATTTCGCCACTTGCCGTGAAGTCTATGAATATTTATTCTTCGACAGCTATGAGACCTTCGTCAGTATTTGGAAATGGGTACCTAGTCCACTCATAACTTTTTGTGTTGTTGGCCAGTGGGTAAATGATTTTCAGTGGGTACAAAAATAATTTTAATAAGCCTTGTAAGTTTTAACAAATTCATCCACATTTGCAGAAATTTCTAGATTGCTTTACAATTCCAAGCATTAACTTTATCACTTGTATTCAAGATATGAACACTTGCTCCTTGGATTTAAAGATTCAATGTATTTAGTTTCTCTAATAAGTCGACTAAATAGCCCAATTTTATTACAAATAAATAATTTTGAAATTTCTCGGCATTCTGTCTACTTTCTTTTTCTAGAAACATGGTAATTTCGTCTTTTAATTCATAAACACGTTGCAAAACTTTCGAACATGATAAAAATCTTGCCTAAAACAGGAGAGGTTAATGTGTAGCAAATGTTCTTGATTTAACAAGTTTCATTTTGATAAAACTTATTACGATAACAGCCGTTGTACGCACAATATTATATCTCATTTCTTTGGAATTCAAAGTTTCTCTTCGAACATTGTGTTCATACACACTCTGGAGAATTTTGTTTCCAAACTGCTTGAAAATTTTGGAGTTTTCCAGATATTGTACAAGCATCATCAGTGTATATTTTGACACAATTTTTCCACTCTATATTCTATTGGCTTGTCGAAAAGTACTTTAGTCTATTACTATCATACCATCACAAAATCAAACATAGACACTTAAATGAGCATCTCTATTGCTACTGTTGCCTCATTAAGCTGAATCGAAAACAATTTATCACGCAAGTAAAGTTTTGTAATTCACAGACAAAGCAAAACAACAATCATCTGTGTACTTGTTGATGCTTTCCTATCATTAATACTCGCTTCACGCACTTAAAAATTTATCCATGATTCTGTATAAACCTACTGCTACTCGAATCCTGACAATTGTAGTCAACAAGTAAATTACAACATATACAATCGAGGATCGACTCGCCTAAGACTGTCTGGAGTTGAACGAGGTTCAGTTTTTATATACTATATACACGCGTAAGTCGCGGTCGCGACAAACACTCCAGAATTTTGGACACAAATCTGAACTTCTCGAAAAGCTGCCACAATTCCAGATATGGTGAACATAGAATAGAGAGCGATAGAGTGAAACTAATTCTCATTTTATCAACAGATCAGTGTCAAATATAAATAAATTTTCCTTTTCGTAGTAAAGTAATTAAGGCAGTGTCAAAACAAATTAAAATAAGAACAATGAGAGCTGGCCGGGCATGATGAGAAGTATGATCGAAATATTAAAATATTCTGAAGCGCTATCATACTGCTGAAGTAAACAGTAATAAACATAAAATAGAAGTAATTAACATAAATATTAATAATATTAATTTGATATCAACAGATTCCTCAGGGGCACGAATTTTACGACAAAATATATGAATTACGCAAGTATCAATATTGTATTATTACAATATTAAATTTCAGGTTGTTTTATTGGTAATTTACAAATTTATTACATTATATAATTTAAAGTTAGAAAATGAAATATTACCACTTTTACTTATTGAATCCATGTATAGGTCACACAATAACTTAACCCTATTGTTAGAGACACGCATGAAGCAGAGATGCGTGTAATAATGTAATTATTTTGATGAGGGTGTGACAATAACTAAACAAAATTTTATATACTTATACCTAGATACATATGTATATTTTGTTCAATATTTACAGATATCTGGTTAATCATTAGGCTTTTACGTTTAGTACCAATTTATTTAAAGTGAAAAGGCAACAGCGTGATTAAAGTGTAATAGCAAATTCAACTTTACATTTTGTCGTAATATAATCGAAAGGAAAATACAGTATATCCCAAGGAATTGTTATTTTAGTAGAAATATTTTTGTATCAAACAAACCACGCCAAAACCAACATTAATATTAAATACGCAAAATTTGGTTTCATTATTGTGATTTTGACGAAAATAAATAAAACGGAGAGACTCAAAATTTACACAGGCTAGACCTTTCTGAGGTTTGCTTTTAAATAGGATCTAACTAAATGAGTTTGTATAGAGGATACGTAATGAGTTTGAAATATATTGTGTTAAATTAATAACTTCTTAGGGAACTTATCGCTAGTAAACATCAGAAATAATTTTCAGTCAATTGAATTAAATTTACCAACTGAAAAGAGATTTAATTGACTTACTCATAAATCCTTCGACTATTTGTTTGCAGATTAACGAAATAATTAAATATTATATTTATAACGTAATAAACTATTTCGAATACCGAATGTTTTTTTTTTCTATAATTTTATTTAAATTCTCTACTTTACCTAAGACCTATTAAGTTTTATTTCTGTATGAACTCAACAGAAGTTCTTACCTTATTTGGAAGATAACTTAATAACGTATTTATGTATACAATAGGTTTAATTTTTTCTATAAAGTGCGGTTCTTTTAACATTTTCCTCAAATGTAGGCTTAATAATGTGAATTATTCTCTGTCAATTTTTATCTGTAAAAGAAATAATCGAACAAAGATTTCGCATTCACTTTTATAAAACCATGGATAATGGTTCAGAAATATTATATATAATAGTAATAATAATCTATAATAATCCTTTATCGGAAAGAACATTCTAGTATTGCAAGCATCAGAAACTAATAAAATGATCGAACAAATGTTGGCAAATGTTCGACTACTAGGACAACGGTTGATAATATTCCAATAACATTTAATTCAAAGCATTTTAATTAAAACTTTCGCCAAAAATTTCTTGCAGGGAAATTAGTTTCAAAATTATTAAAGTTTATGAGAAGAGAAAACGTGTTTGTGTTGCTCAATTGTTGGCGTAGAGTCATAGATTTATGAGCTTAAAGCTATAACAAAGCAAGTGAATTCTGCTTAATCCAAAAATAATTTATTGTGCATCATGAATTTCTAGTTACTGTTAAAATAGCTAATAATAGGTTTTATCTAGCTACAATAAGATGTTTGAGTGAGTGTCCACACCAAAAATTTGATTCGTGAAAACTCTTTCCAAGTTTTGTACTACTATGATGCACCTTTTATTACCAAATATTAAACACCATATTTATGGAATCATGTGATCTTCTTTTTCTAGTCGATTTAAAATGCTACTTTGAAAAAATCTTTTCAAAAGCGCTGTTTAAATCGAACAGTTTATAATAATCGATATTGGATTAAACACTGGCACAAGTATAATACATTTCTTCAGACGAAAATTACTTTGAAAGAGATAAAAGAAAATGAAAATAAATTTGTATTTTATTGTATTGAATAATTCCGAATTATTTTTATTTGTAGACTTCCAAAACTACATCCGATCCGAATAAAGGTGTCGAATATTGAATTTTATAATGAAAGTTAATAACAATGCTCGGAGCTTATTTGTTATTTAAACACTAAATGCTAGAACATAACTAAGAAATATACAGAAACTCCAGGGTCTAGAAATATCGATAAGGATTTATTTACTCAAACTAATTTTGTCCAAAGCTTATTATCTTCTAATATTCCAAATACAAGCTTTAACAGCTACGTACTAGAACAAGCAACTAATTTCCAAATGTATAACTAGTTTGTTAATCGTAACAATTTGTTTGAGTGTGTTACTTTTATTAAATAAGCAAGTTGATAGTTCAAGTGAGAGTGATCAAGCATCAACAAGTGGTGGGGTAGCAATGAAACGAAAATATCGTAAATACCATGATAACTATTTGAATGTGGGCTTTGCTTCAATAGAAGTAAACAATGAAGAGAAACCGCAGAGTGTGTTCTGTTTAAAAATTCTCACATCCAAGTCTATGCTCCCAAGTATGATAAACCTATGTACATCTCGAGACCAATCATTTTAACATGGTTGAAAAATATCGCTAATTTTTTAGTATGAAATTGCAAGATTTATAAATACAAAAAAGTGTCTATAAAACAAGCCTCGGTACCAAGTAAAGCGCTGCCAGCTTCTTTTAAGGTCACATACAAAGTTGGGAAGTGCAAAAATCTATCATGGTTCGTATTATGTTTAAAAAATTGGTAGAAAAATTAATTTGGAAGCACCTTTGTGCAATAACACTAATGGTCAAAGAATCCATCCTGAAAATCTCAATGATCAATCAATAGAGAAAATAAAAAGCACGGAATTTGGTCTGTAACTTGACGAAGCTACTGACAGTAACAAAGACGCCCACTATATTTGTCATGTATGCATCCTGGATGATAATTTTATCGTTGAAGACCTTCTGTTATGCGAAAGCATCATTAGAAGCGCAAAAGTTTAACACTTATTTGAGATTCTTGTGATAGAACTCGATTAATTTCTAGTTGCTATGAAGGATTGCATGCACTTATTCGCAGCGAAGCACCGATGCTATGTAGATCCATTGCATCGTTCATATGGAAGCACTTGCATCAAAGTCGATGAATTCTCAATTGAATTTGGTATTAAAATGTATCGTAGGCGAAGTAAACTACATAAAAACTAAGACTCTGAAAGTCAGATTTTTCAAAAAGCTATACATGGGCATGAGAGCTGAATATGGGACTGCTATACTACTGCAGAACGCGATGGTTTTTACGTGGCAACGTCTTATCTTGATGACGTTGACATAAAAACAATATTTTGGGAAATTTAATGAAAATATTTTGACTGATATGCGAAAACCCATTTATTAACCTATGCCAATATATAATATCGACAGTGTAGGTGTTACCAAATTGGAAATATTAACGTTCGGGAAAAAAGGATGGATGATATAGACAAAATAATCACTGAAAGGAGTGCAGAAAAGTTGGACTAAATATATACTTTGAGAAGAAGATATAGTTTCCGAGACATCGTTGTAACATGGAATTAAAACGAACTTGAATATTTCACAAGAATATTGTCCAAGTTTTGTAGTATGTATTTGTTTCTGTTAGTTGTTCTTACAACAGTAACGCCAAACATTCTAGTCTTACTATCGAAGATGACAGCAGCGTTGACGAAGTACGTCAGCTGTGATATTTATTTGTATCACGTGTAATATAAAAGTGTTTAGTAATATGTCACGCTTCCAGAAACGAGTTTACTCTATCGAACTTGAAAATCACTCGTTCATACTCAATGAAGATTGTCCGACGACCAATACCAACAATTATAATAAAATTCCATTATCTGAAAAATTGCATCGCGCTTCATTGTAACTATAAAGTATAAGACATTTGTGTCTACGTATAAAGATTCACAAACACTGTTGTAAGATGATCTTGCTCGCAATCGTAAGGTCTATGTACCAACTAAACTTTAAAATACAAAATTCTTTAAATCTTTTGTATTTATTATGTTAAATTCCTCGTAAATGGATCTAACTGACACAGACATTACTGTGTTTGATTATACATATAGTATACATAATCTGTTACTTTCCTAATGATAGGTTCCTTGAAATCGTTTCAGCTTATCCCATTTCTAAATTAGATGGTCGTTTAAATGCTCCCCAATTAAAAAAGCATTCCTATCATTTTGCTCTAATGGTCCACAATTTTAATTCTAGTTGAAGTAAATTGTTTACAGCACTATATTATAGCTTCTAGGTTCTTCAAAAATGAAAGATTGTCCATGTCCATTCTTTTCTATTTTCCATGTCTTTTAGATGTGGCGTAGTTTAATTTTATTCTCTACGGAGTGATAAAAAACGAAATTAAAACGTCATTATTTTACTTTGGCTTGGATTTTAAAACAGCGTTGAAAGGAACCCTAATACAAACGGTAGAATTTCATGAAAATTAAAAGTTGAAAAGTATATGTTTCTATTTGTATAAGGTATCTGTCGATAATGTAATATGCAATATGTAGATGGCTCTTCTCTGAAGTAGGCTTTTTAGTGTTAGTTCCTCTATTAATTTACGTGATTAAAAAAATAGACTATAGTAGTTCAAGTAGAGACCTATTTTGCTTACTGAAAATACACCATGTAATAACACGACAATACACATGTGATTACGTTGCTATTTTAAGTTCGCTTCTATTACTATAAAATAAAATTAAGAACTTTAGAATTCTATATATCACATGGTGAATGATTTTTAGAATATTTATCAGCCACTTTCCGTTTCCCGAATTTTTCCATTTACTTCACGAAAAGTTTCATATTCATCTCTTGCATGTACTACATTGAATTCTGAGTATCTTTCCGAGCTTGATTCCATTGTGTATTAAAAAAGTTTAAAACACAGATTTATAGGAGCTAAAGCTTTAGCTGAAAAAGACTGTTCATTTTGTATGAGCAACTACCGCCTGTAGAATAATGCGGTTTATTTGAAATCGGCATAGTACATAATATAGTGTGTAGCTTTACTTTCTGTATTTGTTATGTTCGTTATATTAAAATTTACGTGTAAGAGAAACAAGTGTTTATATGAACAAATAGACGTTACCCTATTGATTAAGATTGTTTTCTGTTAAGCTTCGCTTGTATGCACATACAATAATTTAGTATTATTATTATTTACTAAGAGTATGACAATATTTGTATATAAATATTTCCAACAAGAAATACCTTTGTTAACATTCGTGGATTATAAAAAGCCTCTTTTTACCTACTACAAAAGTACTTATACGTATACCGTTTCCAGAATCTACTTTTTAATGTTACTTCCCATCTTACCTTTAAACTTCTATTGTTTAACAAAGAATCATGTTTACTATCTGTTAAAGATATACTTGCTAGGTACCTGTTGCCGTCATTTACCAATTAGTTTCTTTTGTTGTGTATCTCTTACATTGAAGAGAGTTAATTTTTAATTATATTACTTTCTAATAATCTCACAATCCCTTTCGCTATATAGCATGTATTGTTCTCTTATATCACTAGTTTACATAAAGACTAAGATGAAATCGACTCTTGATAATATCCCCTCGTTTGCTTTTATCAATAAATTCAAATGTGATCATATGTACCTTGACTGAAGGAGATGCCCGCTCTGAAAAGCTAAAGTTTTTTCACAACAAATAAAAGATGAGAAGACTTTAAACACAGTGGACCACAAAATTCTACTACACAAGATAGAGTATCAGGGAGCGATGGGTCGCCTATTATAACTAGTACAATCTCAGATAAAGAGCTAATAATAGATCGGAAAGAAACGAAATTCACAATAAGAACCGCTGAGGCTGGAGTGCCACAGCGTTCAAGCTTGGAACTACTGCTTCATAAACCCAAGTGTTTTACGCATATGATAGTACTATCCTAAGATAAATGTGAAGAAAGATTGGTTATAGATTCAAATATAGCTATACGAAAAGCCGATCACTTGTTTGCTGCTAATAAATTAATCTGAATCACAACAAAATACATCTGACTTTAACAGCAAAATCTAAAGGAGAGGTGACTGTGAACTTTCTTGGTATACATATGAACGAAGGATATAAAATAGACCCATCACGTGGGTTAACTGGCAAGGAAACTAACAGAAATTTACTGCATTGAATGAATAAAAATGATAGCAATATACCAGGCAGTTATATTTACCGAATATTCCTTCGTCTATTGTGACTTTTCCTATGGCGTCCTCTTCTAGAGCACATCCTCTATAACGGAATAGATATTTACCCTACCAAGAAGGGTAATGCGAACTATATCTGGCCTCCGATATCGTGATCCATGCAGGTATTTCAAGTAGCACAAGATACTTACTTTGATGTCCTTATGCATATACATGAATATTAGCGACAATATAGAAAATAAAGTTGAAGAACAAAACATAATCTCTCTATTCATACACCATATTGTAACAACACAAACCAATACCCACTATTGAGGCATATAATTACTTACCTCAGCAGTTCAAGAAGTCGAACACGAAAAAGTTCGCAACAAAAACCATAGACGCACTCTTTGAGAAAGAATTCTACAAACTAAAGGAATACTTCAGCGATCATGTTTAAGCTGAATTATCATATTACATAAATGTCTATATGTACCTATATATTCTGCTTGTATATATTGTATTATATATATATTTGTATGTATATATCAACAGAAAGAAATATTGTATTTCTATTTATATATTTTATCGTTTTTCTTCGACAATTGTTTGTATTCGTCAACATGATAATAAAGAACTATGTATGGAGATGTAGGAATTAGCAGATATCCTAAGAAATTTAAACGAATGAGTAAAATGTATTTTTCGTAAACAATTAAAGATACTTATGAAGAAACTCCCAACCAAATGGGTGCCACGATTACCGACAAAAATAAAAAACATCACGACGAGGCAAAAGGCTAGGTAAGTATTGGATGCATCACTACACGTCTAAAATATCACAAAATGCTGTACAACTGATTGAAACTCATTCAAGTGATAGAAGAAGGCAAAAGCAGCTCCACGGTTTGGAAAGGTTATTGTTGAAATATATGTGGCTAGTACTCTTCTTGGAAATAGGAGATCTGTAAGCTTTTAAAGCGATTTTCTTCACTTACTAACAACCAATACATGCCATGTTATATAAATTAAGGTCCTGTACCTAATTAAATTTAGGAATGCTATGCCTACCTAATTTTCTTTTCTCGTAGCTTACACTTTTTATATAGCTTGCTTATGTTTTTATTACTGTTTGTTAAAATATGTACACATCGCACAATATAACATTTCTTGCCTTGATAATTTGCTTTACTACTTTGAACACAAGTAGTATCGTTAGAAGTTATTTCGTAGTGAAGCACTTCAGGATGACGCTTCACTACGAAACAACTCCTGAAGAAGATGATTGAGATGTTATCGAAACGTCAAGATGGCGACTCTTTTGAGAACTTCTGTCCAACATCGCAGAGAGCCCTATAATCTAATATTATTCATACCTTTAACCGCGAGAATCTTCTTTCATATATATATACATACTATATATATATATATATATATATATATATACATGTATATTAACAATTAATTCAATATTATTAACACCCTACACTAATTCTTTGTGTTCTTTATATGCAACTATTACATTACGTAGTATCGATATTTTCGGTTCCGTGCACGTACTACAACTTTATCAAGAATCATGTTTTCTTTTCTGCTCCAAATTTTCATCAAATGAAAATCAAAATTAAATTATTTATTAACACAATTAATTAATACTATTAGCTGTTGACAACTTATTGTGTGCATTCACGTGAGTTTTTATAAAGAAAAGAATAAATGGTAATCAGTTTGTAATTTCTGTGAAATATAATGAGTGCAAAGGAAACGTCGCAAAATTCTGAAAATTGAATGCATTTCTACCCGAATTATTTTCAGCATAATTCTGGTGAATTAAGCCAAGTTACTTACATGCTAAACAATCATATCCTAAATAATCTCACACTTGTACATTGTCATTTTGTTGTATTAAAATACATAATATTTAATGGCCGACTGAATTGCAAAAAATATACTATTAGATATACGGAGTGTTTCAAAAAGAATATACGTATTTCGATTGCATATATTTATTAAACTTTAAGACATACGATTATGAAACTTTATACACATATTTACGAACCTCTCAAGTTCAGATTACAGATTTTCAATATGTCCTCCATGAACGACACGAACAATATCATATCGATACTCAAATCCCTCCACACTAGGGCAAGCATGTCCTTCGTCACTGATGTTATGGTAGTACGGATCCGATTCTTCAACTCTTCCAGATTCTGTGTGAATGATGGTACATAAACGTTGTCTTTAACGAAACCCCACAGGAAGAAGTCACAGGGTTTCAAATCCGATGACCGTGGAGCCCAGCTGGGAATGCTAAATCGTCAGGTCCTTGACGACCAATCCAACGGTTCCGAAGAGTTTCATTCAGATATTCACGCACTTGGCAACTCCAGTGAGGGGTGCCTCGTCTTGTTAAAAAATTAAGTTGTCTTCGTGCAGCCTTGGTAACAAGCAGTTTTGTAACATAGCAAGATACTGCTGATCATTAACCGTGTTTCCATCAAAGAAGAATGTATAAGTTATAAACGCAGTGTTTTGGATTAGAGTAATTTAGTGTCTATGAGTGGTCAATTTATATTTTCGTTCCTTTTCTTATGATACTCATTTTCTAACATAATATTTCAATGCTTTACGATTGTCCAAATGTAAACTTCGTGTCCTAAAAAATGAACTTACAATGATAATGAGAGCTTGAGTTTTAATGCATCTTTGTGTTGAATATTTACAGATGTGTTAATAATTTTGAGTACTTTAAATAGAGTGTTTCAAATAGAATATACCTGTTTCGAATGCATATATTTATTAAACTTTAAGACATATGAATATGAAACTTTACACGCATATCTACGAATCTCTCAAGTTCAGACAACAGATGTTCAATATGTCCTCTAATAGCGACACGAACAATATCACATTGATACTCAAATTACTCCCACACTCGCCAAGCATGTTCTTCGTCACTGATGTTATGGCAGTACGGATCCGATTCTTCAACTCTTCCAAGATCCGTGGGAGTGGTGGTACATAAACATTGTCTTTAATGAAGCCCCACAGGAAGAAGTCACAGGGTGTCAAATCCGGTGACCGTGGAGCCCAGCTGAGACATGCTATGTCGCCAGCTCATTGACGACCAATCCAACGGTTCGCTAGAGTTTCATTTAGATATTCATGCACTTGGCGACTCCAGTAAGGGAAACAACCAGTTGTGTAACACAGCGAGATACTGCTGATCGTTAATCGCGTTTCCATCAAAGAAGAATGGGTTGTAAACAGATGATCGGGATGTCGCACGAAACACAATGATTTTAGGCGAATATCGTACATGTTCAAAGGCTGCATGTAGGTTCTGTAGACCCCAAATTCGAAAATTGTGTTTGTTTACGAGACTATTAATATGGAAAACTTCATCACTCAACACGATGCGTTGTGCGAAAGTGTTATCATTGTCAATAACATCATGAATCTCGTTACAAAATGCCACACGTTTCCGTTTGTCATCATGACGCAGAGCATGTAGCAACTGTAACTTGTACAACTTCATAACTAACCGACGTCTCAAAACACGCCATATTGTTGTTGTAGGCAGTTGTAGCTCCCGACTGGCAAGACGAGTTGATTTTTAGGATTACGTTGGAAAGCAGTTTGAATTCGTGCAATATTTTCTTCAGAAACACAAGGGTGGCCAGGACTCTTTCTTTTACATACACATCCTATATCTACAAACTGTCGATACCATCTGCGAATGTTCCACCATTCGAAGGATCAATTTGGTAGCTCAACCTGAAACATCTTTGCAATGTAATCACGGAATTGCACTTGGCAAACTCGAGAACACAAATGATTTCTGCTGCGAAGTAGCCATTTTAAACATATGACGGTTACCGAGAAAAACAGAAGACAATTGATATCTAGCGACTACTAAATAAACTAGACTATGTATTCGTTTCTTCAACAGCTGAGCCGAGGTCAGCTATCGATAGTTTGGACAAAATAATACTTTGTAACACGTATGTTCTTTTTGAAATACGCTGTATAATATATTAGAAAAAAAAGGAATAGATTTTATATAGTTTCATCATTTGTTTAATGATTTGAAAAGATATGAAAACGATCTTTAACTATTACTAAATGGGAAGATACTTTTGAATATACTTCGAATGCTACTAAACTATCACATCAAAAATACTCAAATTTCCGTGAAACCATTCGACCAGAGGAGCATGTACGTTGTACAAATTTTCTTCGGCAGTAGTGCAAAACTTATTCTATCGTATTATGATTAAAATTTGCATAATAATGATATATGATTGTATACACACATGTGGATTTGGATGTTGGATGTCCGTATTAGGTTCTTAAATTATATTAAGGAAGATTACAAGAAAGTCCAAGTGGCTCTCGTAATAATAAGAAATTTCTAGAATGAATATTCATTTCATATATAAAAAATTGTTAAAAAAGTAATAAAATAAAAGCAAATAAAAATAATAACACGACTTATAAAACTACAATACCTTTAATAACATTTTTACTTCAATTAATTTTTAAGATTTCATGATTACGGTTAAATAGCCTGCAGTATTAAGTTTAATTTGACATATTATAGCACACGCAAACACACTTATTCTTGTCCTTACTGAAAGAAATATTTTAAATAATAGATGTATAGATCTGTTTTAGATATATAGTATTATGTAAATCTCTATTATATTTATAGAATTCTTTTAACAATTTTTTTTATAATATGTAGGTCACTTTAATTTACATTACCGTGGCATTCGATTTATTTAATGTCAATTCTGAATACCCGAGAATACTATTATAATTGCAATTCGAACAAATACTTATCTCTGCATGATTTCATTGCAAACATTTGCGATAATAGTCATTACACTCGCCAAATGTTGAATAATCGATGTTGAGAGCAGGAGTAACGATGTGACTATCGTTTAAGGTAATAGTATTTGAGTGACACTGTAAAGTCGTTAGAGAAAAATTCTCGGTTTTTATTCCACAAAATTCTGTAATTAGTGCTATTCAAGTAGAAGATACACTTGCACTATCATTGCATCTCTAATACTTAATGAAATGTAACCACAATATAGTGGCATTCGTAGTAGTATCAATGCAAAAGATATTGGTGTGGCATTTCTATTAAAACTTTCCTTTTTACAATAAAGAAGGTTCACAGAAATACAATAACGTAAACTAGTCGTGTTACAAAATTTAATATCTCCATTTAGATAAAAAATTAATTGTAGATTTTCTTCTGTTTCCTGTAAGCGGAAAAGTTGTAAAAAATAAGAGAGTAGGAATCAATATCAAAACGGGTATCCTTCTCTTGTGTATAACACTGTCGATTTCATAACATTGAAATCGCATTAAAAATATCTGAGTTTTCGAACCAAGACGTTAATATCTTACGCTTAATTTCACCTTGTGCGTGCTCTACATACTAACATTAAATTGAATTGAAAAGGTCTTAAGACACAGAAACCCTGTCAATTATTTATAGTTTGAATTTAGCAACTATTTAGGAATAATTCATCTGTTACTTGAATACGAGAATGGTTTGAAGGGATTGGAACTCGAAATAAAGAAGTGAGTTTTTTTATTCTTTTTCAACCTATTATTTTTTAACTTTAATATACTTGAAGTAATAATAATAAAGTGGTAATACACAATTATTGTAATCTTTGTCAAGATCTCCCAAAAACTGTTTTGTTCCTGCAATAAGTTCCTTACTCGACCGAAATTTTTTTAATAAAGTAAAATTTAAGCTCGAGGAATATAAGTTTGAAGTTACTTGAACTTAGAACTGGCAAATAAGATAGATAAGGCACAGTATAAAATCTTAATTAAACCAATTTTTAGTGAACTTGACCGGTGTGAGAACTTGCGTTTTTATGATGAAGGAGAACCTTTTTATGGTCCATTTCAAATCTTTTGCAGAAATTTCTATCTCTACTTTGTGGAGGTAGTCTCTGAATATTACGTCCAAAAATCATACACATTACTTTTTATTTTTTTGAGAAGTTTACGTATCCAATGCTGAAACTACAGCTTAAATTCAGAGACATAGTACTGTAGCCAGATTTCATCAAACATAATAAAACTCCATCAAATATTTGTTCGGTTTTTGTTAAGGAATTGTCACTAAACGTTCGCATTAAGGATACAGTTAACAAATAACCACCATAGTATGATAGTTTAATAATTTGAAATATTAAATTGAAAGCATATTATCCAAGTTGTTATAAACGAACAAACAGCTTGTATTATTTTAATGAATTCATACGTTTGAAGCTTATGGTGAGGAGTTAGGTCAAGGTCGCATTCAGTGTATATCTAGCTAGAGTCGAAACGTCAGTATCTTCGGTTTCCAAAATATTTTGGAGTTTCATCAACAAGAAACGTGGGAAATTGCTAATACTAATTCAATATCTTATAATGTGGATGGACTGGAAGGCGCGTATGTTATAGTTAATGGATTTTCCGATTACTTTGCAAGCGTATGTATATATCCGGACAGAATAGCAAGAGCACTTGCGAAACTAATAACATTATCACTGTGAGTGTCTCTTTCCTATCAGAAAAAGACGTTGACAGGGCAATAAGGTAACTGAACGATAAAATGACGTTTTTGGGTTAACTACTGTAGGATTTTTTTAACGTATTTGCTAACAATTAGAATCTTCTGTTTAACAAATTAATAAATAAGTAGTAAGCTCTCTGAAATGAATCTGCTTAACAATTAACTTATAAATAAAATTTGCCATCTAAATAAATTTGTATTGTAACATGTACTCCATTTTTGATCATCGATCGTTGTCAGAAGTGTTTAAACTTATTTCTGTATTATTAGCCGTTAAGATTTATTGCCTGGTAAGAGGTTTAATAAAGACATTATTATTAATATGATTACTTCACATTTTTGATCATAACTAAAAACACGTCCCATCTTTCTTGCTAACAGCTTAGATAATCCCAATCTATATATAACATACGTAATATATACTTACGATGCTATCCTCTCGCTACCAGTTCTTTAGTCATCAAAATAATATCATAAATTTGTTGACCGTTTCCGGAATTACTGCGGCTTTAAGTAGTCTTGGGTGCTCATTATTCGATCACAAGTTATGGCCTTCAAAGGAACATTGTTACCCAAAATTTTCTATAAACCAGTCTAAGTTTTATATGTATGTGTTGACTTCTTCAAAAAACATATATTCAACTGCGTCAACAATTTCCAGTATATGCAATTTAGAATTTTCTATTTTAGTACTTCATCTTGCTGTAATTTTCAAATTAAATGTCAAAAATTGACCACTCGTTACCAATAGAATGAAAACAATATTAAGTTTTTTTTGGAAGTAATGGTGTCTTGTATGCTCCTAAATCAACCTTGTGTAATGAAATATGAAATAGTTTAGAATTATTTGAAAAATATGAAATCGAAACTTATTTAAAAAATTATAAAGCATTACTTCTGTATGTGACTAACAAATTCTATAATATGATGTACACAGTGAGATTTATTGCGTTTTTAAAAACATGCACAGAAAAACTGGAGATCTAAAAAGTTTTTCTGATCATATAAAATTTTGAAAACAGGTATTTTTCGAAAGAATGAAGCAGTATTTATGTTACACGGAACAAGGAAAGGGACGAGTTTTATGAGAGCCAGGAAATTTCCTCACTCCAAAGCAGTGGTTTCTGACTATTACTCTTGATGACTTGCTAAAAGAAGAATTTTCACTCTATTTCAAAAGCAGAAGTGTTAAGTTTAATTTTGTTAGTTTCACAATTTCGAAATCTTTACCTGATTTAGTTTGTATTGTCTTTTCTTCGCACTGTAATTGGTTTCTGTTAGCTAAAATAAAGATATATATTATTATAGACTGCTTTGTAAAAGTTAAGATCATAGTATGTCGCTATTAAAGAAATTGAGGAAAGTGACTTCTGAAAAATGATCTAGAAGGGTCCATAAAAAGTTTTCTTTCATCGAAACAACGCAGCTTCCTACATCAGTCAGTTCGTGAAGACGTAGCTCGATTGAGATTTCTAATTGTGTCTCTCTCATAATATTGGTCAAATCTAGTCTCAAGTAACTTTCACCTATTCCAGAAACCTCTAATAAAGAACTTGTTTCCGCAACGAAGAGCATTTAGCTGATGTTGAGAAATATTTTCCTAGAATGGTATAAAGGTATTTCAGAAACGATGATGAAAATGCATTAAAAAATGTACATTATCATATTTGTTTCATTTCGGATCTGGCTATCCATCAAATTGTTGTATATGTCTCTTGCCCTATTAGTAAGTATCTCTAAATGAGCAATAAAGACTATTATTAGTCCTGAAAAATTACTGGTAAAAACCAACTATTTTCGAGAAACTACTGACTAAGACGTTAACAGTGCTAACGCTTCTCAGTTAATCTGATTCCTTGTTGACAAGTTCTACGCACTTGACAGTTGTCATACCCTTACAATAACATAAAATAGTGAGAGAAATACATTTCCATCTTGCGGACAGAAATTAAGCTATCAGGGAAAAGGACGTATAAGAAAACAACACTATCGCTTTTTAAAACAAATAGCTAAACTATCAGATAGAGCTCTCTCTGATAGTTTCATGTCTGTCCTAAAGAGGAAAATGTAGTTCTTTCACGATTTTGAATTATCGTTTAAAAAATTATTTTTGAAAGAGACAGTGTTTCATTGAAGGGGAGAAAGTCGAAAAGTAGATCAAATCATACTTAAGCCAAATCCAAATTATTGAAAATTTCTCCAATCCAGACAAACGTGTACTGATCAAAATGTTTCCCAATACAATTTATTGGCAACACAAAAACTATAAACATACTTACATTGTAACATTAGTTTTCAATATTAGTCGATGTTGTATTAGTAGAAGTACAACAAATTATAACAGCTGATTCTTACCACAAATGCAAATAATTCAGATACTTCATTTCTGTTGATTCACATGAATGCGTTTATATTTGTTGTATTTCAGCGTGCTTTTGCAAATAAATGAAAAATATATCTTTATTTTCTGCCATGCAATTCGGTAAAATCTACTTCATGTTTTCTGCATTAAGATAATTTGCAGTATATTTCTAATTAAGCATTGGTTAAAACAGAAAAAGTTGAGGTAAGCTTTAATCTTTAGGGACTTTATCTGATTTCATAAACGAAGATAAAAGCTTCACTCTTTTGATTATATTCGTTTGATGCATTTAAACTTTTGTAATTAAGAGAATAATCTGCGTAGAAGCAATTAAAAAGCATTTTATAAAACAGATATAAAGAACAAAGTTCTTTAAGCACCGCGTTTTAATAAAAATTTGTAAATCAATATCAATATCTGATTGTTTTCTAAAACACTCAAGTTATATTAAAGTTACGAAAACCGAATTCGTACGATTCGTAATTTTATTACAAGATTTGCATAATTTTAGAGTGGGCTTTGCATAATAAAAGAACACCTTAATTTGTAAACGATCGATATTCTACTGAAAGTTTTGTCCTTAACCTTGTTCCGTCTTCTCATGCAACACACCAATACAAACATCAGTTCTTATAACTCATAACCACGTTACAAGGTGCAATAATTTGTATATAGTTGCCACATGTTCCTGTTAATACCACTAATCTTTGCAGTATTGTTGGAGTTGTTCCTCGAATTCGTAGAAAAACATCTCGTGAGTTGACAACTTCGAAACTTATTCTGCATTACATTTGAACTACTTCAAATATAGAATTGTGTTTTCCTTGTTTGAAAATCGGGTCTAGCCCATATAGCGTGAGTTGTTTCAATTTAAATCTTCGTATGTTTACTAAAAAACCTAAAGTTAAAAACATTTCATATAATGTTAAATTAAAATGGATATAAATTAGAATGTGTAAGCACATTCATATCATACTCGTATATGAGGTTTGTCCGTAAAGTATCTGCTCTTGTACTGTATCGAGAAAAGAAATTAAATTAGGCCAGTGACGATGGTGGCTCCTTCAAAGTACGCCCTTAGGAAGCCACAATGGTTTTCCAGCGAACCTCTCACCTTCAGAAACAGTTCTTGAAATCCGTTTTGGGAATAGCTAACGGCTTCTTCGTTGCATTCTTTTCATCTCCTCTACGTCGTCGAATTCTTCAAGTGAATTTTTTAATTCAGTGAACAACCGGAAGTCACAGGAAGCTAAGTCAGGACTGTAAAGTTGTTGACGTAGTTCAATATTTCGTATTTCCCAACAAATTGCCGGATAAGTTTCAATGAATAAGTAGGTAGTTACACTTTTGAACATTTCCGGACCGCCACTATCCGCCTCCATTTGTCCCGACCACTTCCACATAATAATTCTTTTATGGTCTTCTCTCATCATCTCTCATCATGAATTTTGCAGTCACACGACTCGCAAAATTCTCAGCCAGAGTTTCTGAAAATATAGTTTTTGGAATTCCAGTCGTATTCAACTAATGTATGACCACTTAATCGCCTAAATCACACTTTAGTTTAAGTCCCATTTATAGATTCATTCCCATAAACTTGACGAATCTTTAAAATTTAATGCACACTCTCGTTCACTGCTTTCAGTTATAGTGAATGTCACACGTACGACGCATGAGGTTTTATGATCCCTCAACGATATATGTCAACTAAACACCAGCACTGTCAACTAAACACCGACACGACTATTTCTTCTGATGTAGGGTACCCGTAAAGGTCCACCTACATCACAAATACCTGTCTTTCACGATAACACCTAGGTACTAAGCTATAGCATAAGATCGGATACTTTTTTTTTATTTCACGTTTCATTAATATCAAAAAATTAGAGATACAGAAAACTTAATATTCCTAATGCTATTAACCTTCAATTGCTTAGTAATATGATTCATTAAAAGTTAATGAAAAAATTTTCAAATAATGCTATAAGTACTTAGCTGACGCTAAATATTAAATTACTCAATTCTACGTTCAATTTAATTTATAGACTACGTTTATGTAACTATTGATGCAAATATTGGGCACTGAAGCAAGATTATATCTAATCAATTTTATCGACAGAATAAATAGAATACTTTAGTATTCGTGGAGTACAAGGTTGAAAAATTCCAAATTGGTAAAATAACAAGAAGGATAAAATATCGTAAAACTCCAGGAATCAACTTCAGATGATTAAATACATATTATAGAAGAGACAGGGAAAGCGGCCCTAAGAAATCTACTAAATATGACGACTTACCCATTTAAGCAAATGCACGAAGTTGATAAGATCGGTTAATATTTGCAGCATCAGATATATTTCAACGGTGTCTTCATGTAGCAGTGTTCTTGACAGAAATAAATTTTCTTATATGAAGAGAACGATCGTTCGACACATAATATTGAAATATTTGCATAATTAAGGTAATCTTAGATACCAGTATTAACGAAATATTCAATAGTTAATAATAACTATAGTATTTATTCACCTAACGGATTTACAATCTAATTACAGGGCAAAGAATATTACAGAACACATATACATATGTTATATGTTATGTGCATGGCTTGAATTTGACAGCAATAATAATACTTATGGAAAATGTATATATATATATATATATACATATATATATATATATGTTGCTGCTGGATAAGATATTATAATACGAGAATTCCTTATGTAATAATAAATTGGGCATCATTGTTTTCGCAAAATGACAGTAAAACAAATTGTCCGATCTAGCTTCTAGTATTGCAACGAAGGAGTTAATTTTTTCTAGTAATTTTGAGTCAATGCCACTATTTAGTACAATAAATAAAAACCTTATAGAGGCGAGATTTCGACGTAGTGTCAAAGAATCCGTGCTAAACATATTCAGCAGTTCCTGATGATTAAAATCCCGAGTAGGCTACGTAACGTTATATTTAAATTAGAGATATTTTAGAAATTTTCTCTGTACTAACTCCAGGAAATGTACTTGTTGTGGTACAGGAGACGAAACTAAGTTTAGAGCATACGTAAGAAATATATATGAATAATATGGTATCCAACTAATCAAAGTTATGCGTACTTCTAACTATAATGTATGTATTTATAATATCTTCACTAGATTAAAACAATTTTTTGTTGATAGATAATCTACAGATCCATTAAGTATTAACGAACATAATTTTTATTATGCAAGTATTTTATCGTTAGATGTCGAATGGTATTTAGTTTCATATAACAACATGTGTGCCTCACAGCGAACACGGTTACATGAAGAAGCTGTTGAAATATATCCGATGCTGCAAATATTTAACTGATCTTATCCATTTTGTGCATCTACATACCGAAAACGCTGACTAAAAGTGTAAGTGCTTATTTCATTCGCAGCTCAAATCAAGTGTGTACATATATGTATGTATTATATATAAAATTAGAATACATACCTACGCATATGTACAATTATTGTATGTATTTTATGTATTACGATTATGAAGGCTTTCAAAATTCGTGGGACATCTTTCAATATTTTACATGAGAATCCATTTGAGCTATTATCATATTTTAACGCTGTTCTCGATGTCGGTTTTTTCTTCGGACTCTCCAAATTTCTGTAGAGGTCTTGTTGATTGTGATCTTGAAATCTGTCAACAAATGATAATTAAGTGCGTTGGGATCTCGACTACCGAAGGGTCAATTTTCGATGGTTAAAACCTTCAGTACGTATACAAAGCGCAAGGACACTACACTTTTGTAATTCTGGACTGCTTTTAGAAGTTCTGTCATCAATTTTGACATTTAACTTATTACACTCTTCTAGTGCCCCGATGAGGCTCTGTTTATATGTACATATGTATGCATATACTTATATCCCTCCTAAAAAGACCCGAAATTGGTATTACGTGTTTACGTTAAGAGTGTAGTTGTGGGTGATTTCATCTGGACACTTATCACATAGAAGCAATAAAGACAAAACAAATATGAATTAAAATATCATAAACTAAGTTTTATTTCGTGTAAACAGTAATAAGAATAATGTTTTTGCGTATATTTTATATAAAAATATATAACAATATCTGGTACTAGACATTTGTTTTAATACGCCCTACATAAATAGGATGTATAATACTATCAATAAACTCGCTTTTACAACCGTTATAAGAGCGATTTAATTGAAAGCTTTCTAAGAAGGTAACAACATAAAGAAGGCTTACGAATGACATATCATACTACACAAATACCATTCAAGTATAATCTGTTGAGTTGCATAGGCTCACATTCTAAAGAAATAAGTAACTCAAACTAACGATACATTAGGAAAATTCATTAATTATAACAAAAACATAATTAATAAATGCAACAAATTGGGAGTCTAAAGCTTTCTTGTAATGATTGCTCTACGATATATATCGATCAAACTGGGAGATCTACGGAAACAAGGCTATCAGAATACAAAAGAAGTTTTAATCATAACAAAGATGACTCCAACTATGCAGTACATGTACATAAATACATTATAATCATTCTTTTAATTCAGAGTTCACCATTTTACATTCCGACAATAAAGCGTTAAAATTATTATTACTTGAAGCTATTGAAATAAACAAACATAAAAAACGTAATAATTTATTAAATGACCAAGTAGATTTGAGCAATTCTCCCCTTTTAAACTTAATACATTGAAACTGTATATCACCTCCAACTTGAAAATAGTTTAGTTGTCTAGAATATATTCTGTTTGTGTTAGATTTACATTTAAGTCTGAAGAAGTCACAGTGTCGACCAAACAATTGTTACACATTTTCAATAAAAATATTTTGTGAAGATCACAGAACTGAGTTTTTGTGTTTAATTTTGGTATAAATTTTCATCAAGTAAAGGCTACATCAGTTAATTACTTATTTATAATCTATTATGCTCTTGGAAGAAATAGTAAAGTTATTACTTTGTAAATATCGTATATTTTATCTCCTTCAAAAACTGTTTACTTTTGACGTATCTCAATTCTTTTTTATATTAGTTATCAGCTTTGACATTACCAATTTTCTCATTATTTCCTACTTATATTATGCATACATACGATATCATATATTACAAACTTACCATTTCTATTACTCTATTTTAATTGTATATTTTTATCCTTATAAACTCATTCTAAATGTTGTATTTCTGAATTTTCCCCAACAAATGAACTTGTATTAAACTCTGAATATTTTTTTCCATTAAATAGATAAGTTTTAATTATTCTTACTGATTATTTTAAAATTTATAGTATTATCTCAAATCTTTTGGCATTTCCTTCCGATCCCTATTTCCTTTAGGCATACTATGAATAATTTAACAAGAATTACTACCTATTTCATATGCACAATGATTAACAACGCTCTCAAATAAAATAAGGTTTTATTTTATATCGATACAACGAAATATGTTTTTATAACGTTTGTTAAAAGTCTATGTTTAGAATTAAATAGAATAATACTTGACATATTTGTTTAACATATAGAACTCTTAAATTTCGTGACTTACAATTTCGTATGCTTTATGTGCCAGCTATAGAATTAATTCTTCTCATAATATTAAAGTAACATAACAATATACACATACATATACATAATGGAATCATTATATACGACATATGACAAGAAATACAAGAAATAATGCTTCTAGGGCGACATGATATATTACGTATGCATAAAAGCTAATTCCAAATGAACTTCCAAATCAATCCTGGTGTCAATTAATTGTATCGTTCTGATCAATATTCCTAATATTCGTTGATTAATGATATTCACTGATTGATGATATAATTAGCTTGAAAATGTTCGAAGGCACATTGTAGAATTATCTACGTGAACATGTCATAACGTGCTTGCTTTATAATAAAGAAGAAATATAGATGAAAGTCAATTAAAACCCTTCAATGCGAATATCCGCGAATGTGATTGCAACTAATTTCAGTCAATCAGACCTTTACTTTGACGTCCTTTTTTTATTCTACAAACCGTGATTAATGTTTCCAATTTCGAGAATAGCCTTTGAGGAAATTGCAACAGTTGTTTTTTTATCTTATTACCGAAAACATCTGACACTGTTAGAAGCATAAAAAAATAATTGTGATTTCCTTAATTTATATTAGGAAAAGTAATTAGTTTTAAGGAGACTGTATTTTTTTGAGAATTTAGTTTTATGTGAAAATGTCTTTAACTTGAATCTACAGATTTGTTATTAAAAGCAGTACAGTCTTAAGGACAAAAGTTAAAAAAACAATTCCTTAAATCACTCTAAACAGTAATGATCCTATACAGACACGTATTGATTAGACTTTTTATCGTTGCTGTCCGGTTATGGAACCGACGCGTTCATAACCAATGTTCTCGCTACATTTGATTTGAAGCTTTCGATGAAGATGTCCTTCCGCATATTGACGAAGTTCCAGGAAGAACTGCTACACAAATTGACAATGCATTAAGCACAGGTCATATATATTTGGAGAATTTAGAAGGAGCAACTGTTACATGCTTATAACATTCAACGTGTTTAACAGCTCGCGTTGCAAGATTTTCCACCACAAATCAATTTCTGTAAATGGATTCTTAATATCACTAAAGAAAGTATGTTTTTACTTCTACTCTGTTTACTGATTAAACTAACCCTTCTGATCAATAAGGTTGATATATAACCCCTTTCCACATTAACTTTTGTAAATTCTGTATACGCATTTCGACAACCAAGTTGTCATCATCAGCAGATAATTTCAAAGTGTCGCACCTGGTAAAACCCGGCGAAAAAATTGTACGAAAAACAAACTCCGTACGCGATGTGCACTGTGAACACAGTGCACATCTTGGTTTTGAACGGTGTGGATCGCGTACGGAGTTTGTTTTTCGTACAATTTTTTCGCCGGGTTTTACCAGGTGCGACACTTTGAAATTATCTGCTGATGATGACAACTTGGTTGTCGAAATGCGTATACAGAATTTACAAAAGTTAATGTGGAAAGGGGTTATATATCAACCTTATTGATCAAGTCAATCAACCACAGGCTCCATCAAATTCAACTAACCCTTCTGAAAGTATAATTGCAAATTTTCATAATATGGAACAAAAATCATTCCATCATCGGCACAACTTTTCGATAAACACGTGGGTTAAGATTTCAGATTTAAAATTACTTGATATGGCTATGATACTATTGCAACTTCTTCAAATCTATTACGGTTTTCATGTCTTTTTGGAATCTCTTGACTTCTTTGCATATGAATGTATAAAATGACTTTAATTAGTTTACTTATTTTTAGAATTTATGTAATATTGGCTTTGTTTGACCGCCTTTTGCATTTCAGTTTTAGAAATCATCAATCATCTGGATCGCGTTTAATCGGCAGACATCTGGTACACTTTCTACGAAGTTGACCCTCACGACCTCACTATATTTATCAGCGCATATGATCCTGATTAGTCCCTGACCTTACAGTTTTTGAACTTCTGAAATGTTTTTTTTTACTTTAGTTTGGGTTTAGCTCGAATACCTCAAGAGTACTAATTCATATTTCTTTTGCATTAGCTGTAGCCCCCAGGGTTGCACCTGCGGGCTTGACGATATAACTAAAAATATGCAAAATATTTTTGAGTATGTAGGAGTTTGAAATCTTGCGTTTTAGCTGACGGTGTCCTTCAACATTTCTTATATGAGGGTGGTCGCAGAAGTACCCGATCCAACAAAGAAAACACACAAATTTTGGAAAGAAGTATATTTATTTCTCAACATAATCTCCTTTTAGCTCTATACACTTTCCCAGCGATCTTCAATAAGCTCGATACCCTTTTCATAATAGAAACTGTCTTGCTCTTCAAAATAGCCATTAACTGCCGACATCACTTTTTCATCGATGGAAAATCTTTGGCCACTGAGCCATTTTTTTCCAGTTTGCTAACAGAAAATCATCCGAGGTGGCTAAATCTGGCGAATAGGATGCATGAGGTAGCAATTGATACTTTAATTCATTAATTTTGGCCATTGCAATAACGGATTTGTGAGCCGGTGCATTGTCTTGATGAAACAACACTATCTTCTTAGCCAAATGCGGCCATTTTTGTTTGATTTCTTCGCTCGAACGTTGCAATAAGTTCGCATAATACTCGCCGTTGAGAGGTTTTCTTTTTTCAAGATAGTCAATGAAAATTATTCCACGGGCATCCCAAAAAACCGATGTCCTGACCCTGCCCGTAGATAAAACGGTCTTCACCTTCTTTGAAACCGGTTCTCCTTTTTGAATCCATTGTTTTGATTGTCGTTTTGTCACGCGTGTGAAATGATGGATCCATATTTATGAAACGCCCCAAAAATTCTGCTTTATTGCTGTGAGACTTCGCTAAACACTCAATTGAAACATCATCACGACACCGTTTTTTCTCGTGTGGGCACGCGGCACCCATTTTGCACACAACTCTCTCACGTCCAAATTTTCAGATAATATGCGATATCAGGCACTTTTTGAAATCCATTATGACTGCTAGCTAGCGCACTTTCAGTCGATCATACAGTACCGCTCTGTTGATTTTCTTCTCCATTTCTGGAGTCGTCACCTCATTTGGTAGACCATTGCGATGCTCGTCTTGGCAGATCGTACGGTCTCGTTTATACTCCGATAACTAATAGTTTGCTGCTATAAACGAAGGAGCAGACTCACCTAGAGTAGAATCCAGTTCATCTTTTATACACGTTGGGCTAAGGCTTTTCAAATAAAAGTATTGTGTCACGTAACGATGACCAATTTTCTCCATTTTTACAAATTAACAGAAAACGTTAAGTTTTGATGCCTGCTAAACAAATACTAAACAACGTGACGTCTTCAAACATGAAACGTATGCTTTATAAATTGTGTACTTTCTAATACAGTGATATCTTTCAAACAACTACCGCCATATCTAGGTCATGTCGGGTACTTATGGGACCACCGTTGTAAATTTATTCCTTGCTCTGCAAAAATTGTTTTCTTCAATGTTTTGAACAATTATTGGTAGATATAGTAAACACTTTTTCTCAGATTTATATGACCGTCTCACATTTTTCACACTTACCTAAAAATACCTGTAACTCTTATCGATTAGTTCGGTGACAAAGTATTTTATTGCTCTTAATAATTCAAATTGCCGTAATTTTCTTTGCAATTTAAAACGGAACAAACAGTATTTGTGTAATATTCTACATGAAATAAGTTGCAATTTCATAGCTGACGGGATAATGGATATATATATATATATATATATATATATATATATATATATATATATAGCCACCAAACTCTCTTAATTTACATAAATATCATAGATACAAAAGCATAAATTAATTAGTTTTCAAAATTAAACGACTTGTTTTTAGACCGATTTACAAAACTTGCCAAGTTCTGCCACAAGTTAAACAGTTATGTGTTTTATAATCCACAACACTACGAAGTACAACTATGATATCATTAAATAGCCTTATTCTTGTACGACATGTGGAATTTATGATTGAAAATGTGTATTTATTAATTACTCGAAGAAACGTTTTTGACTTTCAAATGGTTAATTCTATTTCACTAGCTTGACACAAACTGCTTATTCCAATAATAGTTACCCAATATATATTATCATCTGCCCTGATAGACCATAATGGTTGAGTTAAATAATTAACGAAATAATAACATACACAAGGATCCGGGAAGAAGCGAATTGAATAGATGAGGCAACTCCTAAAATCGCGATTGATCCAAATATTTCGCGCACAACTTTAACGTTGTGAGAGCTCATGTTGTCGTGGCGAAGAAGAACTTTCCTGGAGCTATACCATTACAAATTTTTTATTGCAGGTAGTGCATTTTAAAGTAGTGTTTTAAAGTAGTTGGTCGCTCACTTGATTCCGTGAGCATGAGTAAGTAGTGTAATATTTCTTTTTAATTGGGGTTTTTAAAATGTCTCGCGGGCCGGAGGTTGCCTATATATGGTTTATTGTACTAATATTACATGAATTATTACCATAACGGTTGGGTCAAATAATTAGCGTAGAAGCTAAGAGAGCTTATCTTCAAAGAAGAAGATAAATAAGCCAGGCGAAAAATACCTGTACGAAAACAAACTCCGTATGCGATCTATACCGCTGAGAAGGTATACATCTTGGTTCTCAGTGATATAGATCGCGTACGGAGTTTGTTTTCGTACAGGTATTTTTCGCCGTGGTTTACCAGGTGCGACACTTTGCAATTATCTGCTGATGAAATGCGTATACAGAATTACAAAAGTTAATGTGGAAAGGGGTTATATATCAACCTTAGTGATTAAATGGAACCCTAGTTGGGAGTGAGGGCGAAAATGATGATTATCTATTGCCCTGTATTATAGTGAGCAAAAATGGATCAAACAGGCAGCACATGAGCTCTTGAATTTTCGAAAACACGCAAGTTATTATATAACAGGTGCTACGAGAACAATAACGACTGCGAAATCTTTGCTGGTGTAACTTCTCTCTTTCTTTCTGTCTCTCTACATATATATATATATATGTAAGATGTGTTGCAGATTGCAGGCAAACGATTTCGATAACCGGATGATACGAAAACGTTACAAATATGCCTAAGCAAAGTATCGAGAATGACAATACATGGGCATCCACAGAGGTCGTACCTTATGTAAAAGGTACAACGGACAAAATATACTCCGACACCGAAACATAAGACCTGTCCGAAAGACAAAATAAAGTGCGAAAATCAAGGCGTGTATGAAATACCTTACAAGGAATGTCACGGTACCTACATAGGCCAAACCAATCGCAGAATCTCGGCACGCATGCAGGAATGTGCTGTAGACGTACGAAACAAAACTATTACGTCGACACTAGCACAACAGGACATTCAATAGATTTACAAAATACAAGGACAATAGCATTCATAGAAAACTTACGAGCAAGAACATACAGAGAGTCCATAGGGATTGAAAAACGAGGAAACACCTTAAATACTAGGAACGACGGTTTACGCGTTTCTTACACCTGAACACCTATCGTAAAAGATTCCTGTAAAGTATCCGCAAACAAATAACCCATTAACATTAATCCACCTCATTTTAGACCCATTAAACCTGGACCGTGTGTTCCAGAAAGCATTAAAATCCCATTACAACGAAACCACTGCCGATTTAACTCCAAAAGTTACGAGGAGCCAGTATATAAAGCAGCGGGAGGAGTAGTCACACCAGTTTCAGGTTGACGCTTTATTATGAAACAACTCCTGAAGAAGATGAGTGAGATGTCACCGAAGCGTCAAGACGTCGATTTTTCCAAGAATTTCTGTCCAACATCGCGGAGAGCCCAAGAATCTAATATTATCCATATGCATATGTATATATATGCCTGCGCGTGTGTGTGTGTAGTTTTACTAAAATTATTGGTACGTTTATAGCTGTACTTTCAACGTTATCTGAACTTAAATGATCAAAACAAACTATAAAGCTAAGGATGAAATTTATAGCCAGTTTTACGATTTAGTTAATGAGTTTCTCTTTGTAGGCATGTTATTGTTCTTCGAGTTAAAATTCATGGTATAAATATTTATTTGACGGAAAACTTAAGAACGGGATAGGAAATTGCTAAAATTTTCGTTTCAGCCCTTAACTGTGCAGCTGGATGCAATAAAATTGCCAACGTGAAACTAACACATAACCACACTTTGTTGGTCAGAGACACACTGAAGACATGTTTAAAATATATGTATATTCTATAGGTACCTTTCACTTCTGAGATATATTTGTGTCATCAATCTTCTTTATCCAATAAGATTGTGTTTAACGAAAGGTTGTAGTTTAAAAGCTAAAATGAAATTACGAGTAAGATTAAGAAAATGCTACCATTTAGGTCACTGTAAGTTTTAACTTAATTATATATTTAAATGCTCATAGCAATTTATAAAATGATTTCATAAATTAGTGATTAATACGTGATCATATATATACATTTAAATACATGTATAAATTTATAAAAGATGGAACAGGACTTACAGTTAACTATAGGAGTTCATAAGCAATTATCTCATTCTTCAAATTTCTCGTCAGATTAATTTATTTGGTTAATTTTATCAGCCACGAACACACATATATTCAACCGCACCAGTCAGTTATCCTAATTCGAGAAATGAATGGTACTCTAGATTACGCGCAACGCAATTCCATTCCCTAAATTAAAGTTACGCCCCAATATTTCCCATGTCTGACGTACGTTGATATATTTACTGCATTTCAATGGCACCGGTAGTAATTCAACTAATTTTAATAAACAATCCCTATACTCTCTGAGTAAAAATAAATTAAAATGCTTTATATACAAATATTATTTAATAATATAATTGTAATGGTATAATAACCATTTTGCAATATTTATTTAGTGAATACAAAACAAAATATAAATCAAATTTTCATTAAGGACGATAACAAAATCCAAACTAGAAAACACAATTTTTAAGTGATGGATCTATCAGCTACACTAACCAATAAATTTTTTGACTTACTTAGAAACCTTCAGACTGCTTTTTACATTCAGATCCTTTACTATTTCTATGCACATGTTGCTGGTGGCATGCTTAAAGGATGTTTTGTTCGATTGCAAAGTGGTATAAGTACTTTCACTATTATCCGAGAGATGGACCCACAATTTTCTCTTATTACTTTGAATTATATCGTTTCGATATAATACCCAACAGGTTAGTAGAACTTCCTACAAATCCAAGTCACCTGACAAGATCAAATTGGCAATAATTATTTTAATTATGTGTAAACTAATAGAAGCGTAAACAATCTTAGTAGCATTATGAAAACAGTAATTACACGTAGTGTAAATAACAGTGATTTTTAAAAGTGCCTTTTGGAAGTAAATGAAAATTCTTTTTTTAGCTTACCTTAAAAGACATGAAATATTATTCACACAAGAAGATAGATGCAATAGACGTTATATTTATGAAACAGATATTCTAAATATGTTCCTCTATCTTTTCAACTACAAAATGCTGATCATACACATTCTTTTGAATAATAGTAATAATCCATGCCTTTACGTCTTCCAATAGTTTAACGTTAACAATTAGAGGAACACTAGCGTACGTATAGTAAGTCGTCGGATTCGATTCCGAAATCTCCGACGTCATGAGCCAGTAACCTACCACTGAGTTATTTACCGAAAGTCGTCAAAGGGATTTTATAACCGATGTAACTTACTCTAAAAATATATAATATTTATTTACATTGTTCTTTAAATTTCATTATTCCAGTAAAGATTTAAATTAATAGTCAGTGCAGCATTACGAAAGCTAAAAGAATCTTATTTTTACGACCCTATCAATTGTAATTGGTAGTGAATTAAAGCACCAGCACTACTACCTTAAACTATCCTTTGCTTGAACTCAAGAGCGCTAAAATTAGCTCGCTATCTCGGAGAGTTAGTATAGAGAGTCTGTATATACAGATCTAAAAGGGGCCACAGTATTGTTTTCTGTGTATTAATAAACCCTTAACGTAAACTAAGAAAATTACTGAGTATATGAATGTAAATTGACAATACAAAACACTATAGTATAATGTAAATTGTTTATGTACAAAGCAAAAGGAAAACTACTGTGTATTAATAAATCCTTAACCTAAACTAAGAAAATTAATGAATATAGAATAAGAATTTCAAATTATCTGATTAATGGAACTTAAATCCATATAAACCGTAAATAACTGATTAAATTTACCTCATATATATTATTTACTAAATAGTCAAGGATTGTAGTTTACAACGGGATAATATAATATCCAACTATACAACAAAACAACCTAATACCGTGAGCTACAAATTAAATATCAAACGATATTAACTATCCTTCTTGAAAGTAGTATTCCTTATTCTTTAACTAGAATGGTAGATATTACCTTAGGTACTTAGTTAAACGATAGTATATTAAAACAAAAATAAGCGTTGACATCGATGAGTTCACTGGAATGATCACAGATTCATTTATGCTATTCGCCTTAACTTTTTCTAATTCGGCTTTTTGAAGGAAATAATAGTCAGAACTACGACTTGCTGGATTAGAAAATTACACTAAAAATACCTTGTATGATTCAAAAATAATGGTGTCAGTTAAATTCAATTAAATGATGGTGATTCAAGTCACGTGCATATGGAAAAACACCCTTTTGTTTCTAAGTATGTCATCCAGTCGGATTAATTATGAGATTAGCACTAATAATACGATCCAATGTTGAAAGAAAAACTATTTCCTAATAAAAGCTAATTTATAACACAACTTTAGCGCCTTGTAACTCATATTACAGCATCGTAACAAATTTCATTTTGTATCTTCTTCTGTTATATCTAATGTCTTATTTAGCCTAATTTATTTGTGTAATTTATACTAAAATTTTGTTTTGTGTGTTTTGTAATGACAAAAAAAAAGAAACAAGGATACAAAATAAAGAAAATTGATATTCCTTAATTAACAAATTTACCACCGAACAAACCACATGTAATTAAAGAAAATAAGAATAACTGAGACATATTTAAGATAACTTCAAATAAAATTACTAGAATATTCCGCTGGAATAATAAAACCCGTAAAACAACCGAGATAGAACTAAAAGAGCGTACTCGCTACAGATGCATGGATAGGAGAAAAATTTATTAGATCTCAAATATTCAGAATAGTTAGTAAATACCATGATGCCCACCACATACTTGCCCACGAAATTTGCTTTTAATTATAACCTTTAAGAAATTTTCGTAAAATAAATTTTCAATATCGTATAAAGGTCAACTAATGTTTAATCATAACGAAAAATTCTACGGCCAAAATTTTACAATGTCGTCAATGGAAAACTTTTCTTCTATTTCACCATTTACAAATAGAAATTATGTCTTAAAGTTAATATAAAAAGAAGAAACATTCACCCAAAAATTAAATAAGTACATGGATTATTTATACGTATAAATTTGTTGTATGTAAATGCGTAGAGTAATGAATGTATAAAATACGTGAAATTCATGGAAAGACACTTAGAATCAAATACATTCGCGTAATGTTGTTAATGGGAAAATTATTTATTTAATGCACTGATTACCTCTGAATATTAATCAAGAAAAGCATTACTTCAGTGGTAAACCGATGCTAATTGGTTGTGTTCAGTATAAATTATAAGCATCGTCGTACATAAAAGGAATATTTAAACCTAGAGTTGTGTGTACTGAGACATTACAGAACGTTTAAGGTGTTCATGGTCGAGTTTTTAGGTGATAACTTTGAATTATGTGACTAACGTAATTTAGCCCTTTCTAAATGAAATCTGCTTTACTCTGCTCTTGCTAGTAATAAAACTATACGTTCTATTTAACGGAGATTAACTAGAAATTATCCATACATCTTTGTATTGGGGTGACTTGACCGAGAGTAAGATTTTCGAGTCTCATAGTAAGATATTGGCTCGGTTCTTGCTAGACAGCTTTAGTTACTGCTTGACGTTCTCATTCTTTTACATTTTTTCTATAATTCAGGATTCTCAGTATCCACTCTGCTAACAACTTGGATTCTACATGTTAAATGTGATAAACGTATTCAATCGATATATTCACGATACTAAGTATCTATTTGTTATCAATTAATCCTTCCCAACAATATCGGTCCTAATCCTACACATTTCCTATGCTCATATAATTTCGTTTAAATTGCGTAACCTAGCGAAAAAATGTGGTTTTCTAAAGAGTTTGAAATTTTTTATACTAGGTGTTTCGTAGTTTCAATTTGAAATAACAGACAAAAAAAGCTGTAAATGATCGGAAATACCCTTTATTTGGTAGCTACACAGTTTTATGCCATTAGCATTTGAGTATATTTGTATATATCTTCGGACATAGCGCAATTTCGGGGTACAACTTTAGAACATATAGGGCTGTATCTCGGCAATAATACAGTGAACTTCGGCTTCTAAATCATCTAATTTCGCTGTCTTATTTGCATAATCTAAGAACTTAATGCTTCCCCGAAGAAACTAATCCAGATATAATTTAGGTGAGTAGTCGACAGGTTCATTCGAAATAATTTATTCGCCTAATGTTTCTCTAAGCAGACGGCTTGTGTCGCGCTTTGAATGGTACATTGTCCCATCCTGCTGAAACTAAATCATCTTAACATTAATGCCACATAATCGGGGAATAAAATAGTCTGTTATTATAGCTCTATAGTGTTCACCGTTAACGTACTAACCTCATTTCTGAAGACGTACTCTCTGATGTTTCTTTCAGGCCATAGAGCGCACCAAACAGCCAATTACTCTGTCTATAATAACATCTAAATAGCCTCTTGTAAATTTTCACTATTTCAAATGCCACAATTTTATTTGTGGACGTAATCATTCAACTAAAAATAAATCTTATCGCCAAACAAAATTTTGCGGTAAAAACCTAGAACAACTGCTATTGGTTTCCGGCCCATTGAGCAAATATATGGCATAAATAATCGTCATTCAGTCTAAATCCTTGCGCGAATATGGTGCACTTGATACCTTTTAACAGTTTATGACAGTCCACAACTAGAATATATTGGTGAAGTTTCAAAAAGAGTCATTTTATGACTATATAATCTGATTAACTCAGGGTGACACAGAGTATGAATGTGTTAATTTGACGTAAATATTTTGTATTTCTTCTTGCTTGCACGCTAGAATTCAAACGAATATGGCACACGTTTTTGGCAAAAAATATTCGTTTCCAATTCGTGATCTTCTCCACATTAGAATATTCTAAGGTCAAATGCAGTATTTCAGCAAATAATACACGTTGGGGCATTATAAAATATTTTGCTTTCTCTCAGAAGAAAAATTTTGAGTTATTTTATATTATTGAATTTTAAACACATATTAATTAAATGCCGTTGATTAAAGTGAATACAGGTTGCTTCTAGCAGTTTAATATTCGAGTGAGTCGTTTTGCAATACTCAAGATAACAATCTAGCACTACCCATTCTAAACCGGAATTCCTTTAAAATATTTCCCACCGTTGGAATAGATATATCACCGACAAACAATATAACAAAGAACCCATGAAGATTCGAAAATAATAAAATAAATAGATAATAAATTATGAAAAGCCATGGCCTCAGGGCCCTAAGGAATTAAAATTATTTAGGTTAGCTCGTGTGAAGAAGATTTTCGTGTTTTCTAGGGTATATAGAGATATATATGTATATCTAAGTATATATGAGTAATATTAGATTCTCGGACTCTCCGCGACAAGCGAAGCGTCAACCTGAAACAGTTTCAGATTGATGTTTCACTGTGAAACAACTCCTGAAGAAGATGGTTGAGATGTCATCGAAACGTCGAGAAACCGGTTCTTTCGAGTCCAACATTGCGGAAAGACCGAGAATCTAATATTACTCATACTTACAATCGCGAGAACCTTCGTTCTAACATATATAAGTATATATATATGTACAATATATTGAATAAACTCAATAGACTAACTCAGTCGAATGACCAAACCTATTTTAACAAATTGACGAATTCTTGTATTTACTCAAAAAAAATATTTTGTATGTAACTTTGCTCTAATTAAATACTCTAAAGATGAAATGTCAATGACAAGATATTTTGAAACGCATTTAATTTCATTAAAATAATAATAAAATAGTTTCAAGAAATTCGTTATGTTTGCAATAGGACCAACGTTAAACTTTTCCTTTTTTTCTCATCGCTCATTGTTTTTATGACTTGCTCCTGTGCTGAATGGTTATCTTGTTCTTCTGCTTGTAATTGTAGATTACATTAAATTAAATTTAATGTAATTGTTTCGTTTTGGTTCCGTTAAATCTCCCTACTTTACTTGCGTTCGAAAAACAACACACGGTTAATGTCCTCTAAATTTCTTTTTTAACAAGAAAAACTGGAACTACTCTTTTAGAGCACATTGAGGAAAAAAAATTTCCTAATTCAACAAACTGTTAAATATCATTTTTACATAAATCGAATTATCAACTAATTAGTTAAATAAATAGTGATTTATACGGAAATGCTCCAAAAATTTCAAAATATTCTACTTCAATGAAAACATTGCAAATATCCATTGCAAATTGTAAAAATTTTAGCACTTTTATTAGACATTTAGAAAGGGTTCATTCAATATTATTTTAAGGTAGATTTATAGAATTCCGTAAGAAAACAACTTTTATATTTGCGCATATGCATTGGCAAAAAGACGTAAATATGTAGAAAAAACAAAGTGTTGTTCTTATTTAAAATACTATTTGATCTCTAGAATTACTTCAATCTAAGAGATGGGTATAATTCTCCTGACTATTTTGTACTACACGTACATAATACATCGTTTCGATAGTAACACTCAGTGGGACACCAGAAGTGCATAACTTGCCGACAATGCCAAACTATCTGACTAGTTTTTGGCACTAGTCTGACTGATGATGCTTTATTTGGCAATTAGATGTGATTATATGCACACGATTTGCAGATGCACTGTTGAATGGCGATTAAAGGGAAATAAATACTTTCACTTTTACGTAAGAAATGAAAGTACAGTTCTCTCACTACTTTATACATTAAAATATTATTTTCTTGTTTTTATAAATTTACTTTCTTCCTTGTATCAATAGAAGATTTTGCATTAACAAGTAATTTCATTTTAAACGATAATTTGCTTTTATGCAAGACATAAATGTAAAAGTATAAGTACCAAAATCTTACATTTACTCAAAATACATTTCTATTCTCCTCAAAAGTATTAGAATATGATGTAAATATTTACTATAGCTTTTTTTAATGTTCGGTAAATATACTCAGCGCGTTAATCGGTGACTAGAAACGGTAGTTGAATGAATGCATTTTGCGTTGTGTGCAGGGTTAATTTAAAAGAATTTAAATTTATTTTCTACTAAAGTTTTCAAATTTCAATGCCACCTCATGTATACACGGATGACAGCAATGCAAACGGATCTTTGGTTAATAACAAGGCTAATATTTGACTCGAGTAGATAGAAATATTCATGTAATGAAAAACAAAAGTTTAAGAAAAATTCAAAATTGCTTGACCACAACTCACATAGATACGGAAGGAAACGGTCTAGACTATAAATATTTAAATAGGAACTTTTACATTGAAATCTTAATTACGTTAAATACACAATTCAAATCTAATTAGAAAATGAGATAATTAAGCCATAAATAACTGATGAAAATCGTATTGACTAAGCTCAAAGGAGATACATAAAAATAATAATTTATCTTACACAAACAGTAGTTATTGATTGACAAAAGCAATTAAGAATACAAGCGATACTTAATAATTGAATAGTTGAACAATTTTCCATACAATTAGCGAAAATCGAATAATAAAGTAAAAAATAAACAGTAATTAAAGTAATGGCGACTTACGCTATCTAATAGAAATCTTGTAAAATTATCGTATAAAAAAGAATATGACTTATGAAAACTTAAATCGTACTGTGATTATAATAAAAAAAGGTTTAAGAAATTAATATAGTGAAAAAAAATATATAAACAGTTAAAAGAATGAAACAGAAAAGGAAATTAACACTAAACGATGTTTAATTAATTAATAACGGGTGACATAAATAACAACGGTAACTTTTGAAACGCGTAGTGGCAATCAGATACAGTTTGCAGCACTACTGAACAGGAGCTACAGACAACTTCGCCATTTAATAATCATGTATAAGTTGAACGGTCATTAGCATGCTTTCGCCATAACAATGTTTTACAAGAGCATTAAAAATTTGATTAGCGCCCAGTCTGAGTTTCGATGTTTTATATATTTACTGTGCAATGGTCGGGTCTCCCTAACCCATTTGGCGCCGATGTACTCATTTCAGTACAGCTAAACATTTGCAAAAATTTTAAAAATTTGGAAATACTGTATATTAAAAGAAACCTATACCCCTTTTGGCTAGATTTGGCTAGATACATATCAACTGTCAAAAAATGAACTGTTAATCTGACACAAAGTAGGTGTAGCGAGATAAGCACAGACTTTCCCCTTTTTCAGCTTATACTATATTGCTAATTTCTTTTCCTCTTTATTTTTCTGAAAACGAACTTTTAGAAAGTAAGCAAAAAAGAAATGGTCTGCTAGCTACTTTTACAAAGTTATAGTATTTTAAATACATCTGTACTAAATTGACTACAGTGGCAGCATCCATATAAAAATTGTAGCAACGCTGCTACAGAAATATTAAAGCACACTTGTACGTTTATCTACATGTGTAAGAAGGGGATTCCCAAAATATGAAAGTATTAATTCTACTCGTTGTGTGTGCTTCGAATAAAGTTGTTAAGCGTTGAAAGTTAGCATCGTTAAGTGGTGTTGTGGTTATAAGTTTAGAGTACAAAAGTTTATGATGAGTACTAAACGTTTTAAAGTTCGTAATAATTTCAAACGATTACAAGAAGCTGTTAACGCAATATTGAAAGATAGTGACAACGATTCGTTACATGATTTTGCAATTTTTCCGCCGGAACCAAGTATATTGACAGATGAAGAAGAAGGTGGTGATGAGGATATGGTAGCTGACAACTTGCCGAGAGATGCGCCAGGTAACATGAATGTATTGTTTAGACGCTACAATAATATCATTTTAAGTGATGATAACGAGAGTAGCGATGACGAACCGTTAGTCGAAAAGGTAAAGAGAAGCCGCAGTCGTCTACCAGCTTGGCGTAAGTGCTCACCAACATACTCTTCAACATCTCGGGTATCGACTAATGTGTTCGCTAGGCAAGAAAATGTAAAAAAGTTGCTTAGTAATCTCAATCCAGTACAAGTATTCGAGAATATATTTGATGAAGAAGTGGCTAGTTTGATTATCAGCAATACAGTTTTATACGCTAATCAAAATAATAGACATAACCTTCTACTTGACCCCGTCGATTTAAAAAAAATGTATAGGTGTACTGATACTATCTAGATATCACAAATTACCCAGAGAGGATTTATACTGGTCTTACGATTAAGATGTTGGCATGGAAATGGTATCAAAATCACTATCTAGACAAAGATATCGTGATATTAAAAAGAACATTCATCTTGCGGACAATGACGAAGCTGGCATCACAAGGGACAAAATGTTTAAAGTTCGACCATTAGCTATAATGAGAAAATTCCTTCAGTGGGGAGTGTTGCACGAGCACATTTCAATTGTTGAGTCGATGGCAAAATATTTTGGGTATCACCCTTTTAAGCAGTTTATATGTGGGAAACCAGTGCGATTTGGCTTTAAGAACTGGGTAGCAGCCAGTTCCACCTGATATTGCTACACTTTCGATTTTTATTGTGGAAAATCGGAGAAAAACTCTACTGATCCCTTAGGATCAAGAGTAGTAAGAAAATTGCTTGAAAAAAGGGAGACTGACCCAGCATCGCATGAAGTATTTTTCGATAACTTTTTTACTAATTATAATCTCATGGTGGACCTCAAGGAAAAGGGATTTCGTGCGACTGAAACAATTAGAGAGAACACAACGAAAAAGTGCCCAGTGCTAAAGAAATGAAAAAAGAAGAACGAAGCTCATGTGACTATAGGTTTGACAAGCAAAATGAAATTGTTTTGGCACAATGGAAAGACAATGGCGTCATACAATGGAAACAAATTATTACACAATTGAGCCAATAGGAGCTGTAAAACGTTGGTCTGCTATACAAAGACAAAAAATTAATGTCAATATTCGAAAAGTATTTCATTTTTACAATAAACATATGGGAGAAGTAGATGAACTGGACCAGTTCATTTCACTCTATAGAATAGCCATTCGTGGTAAGAAATGGTGGTGGGTATTGTTTACCTATATAGTAGGTATAGCCATTTCAAACGATTCGCGAATATATGCAATGAGTCATAGCGATAGCATGGATCAACTTTTATTTAGACGTTCCATTGCAAGGTACTATTTACGCCAAATCGTGCAAACTAAAGCTCGACTTTCATCTTCATTGGTACTGGGGTTACCTCAAGATGGTATAGGTCACTACCCCAAGAAGGTAGAAAAGCGATTAAGATGTGTTTTATGTAATGCAAAAGTTCGCTGGCAATGAATAAAATGTTTAAAAACTTTATGCATTGAAAAAAAATGTTTTGAAGATTTCCACCTGTAAGTCGCCGCTGTACTCAATCGAGTACACTCATCCCACTCAGACTATTTATTGTTGTTTAAACTTTTTTCCTTATTTTATATTAATTTTGTATACAATGATTAAAAAACAAACTTATTTGTTAATTATCGCTTCTCGTTTTATTTTGGCGGTTAATGGGTTAACATTCGATTAAAATTTGAATTACGAACTTCGAAGAGACTGGATTTGCTTTGAGAAAGCAACCGACAGAATAACCGAAAAGTGTTCATATTTCACAAAATGTTCGGACTGTACACGTTTCGGTCTTACCGAGACCACGGTGTTCAGTTCGTAAACAGGAGCCGGGATTATAGTGATTTAAACTATCATCCATGCAAGTTACAGATCGTATAAGAACTTAAGGGGAACAATCATCAGTTGCGATTACAATTCTGGTAAGAGATTGTGAAGTGAATAAACGAGGACAATGGTTTTCTAAACAAGCTGCTTGGTGACGGCTACCTTAATCTCAGAGGCCCCGTGAACCAACAGAACTATTATTACTGGAAAGGTAACAATTCTAATAAACTTCAACACCCTTTGCTTACTAAAAAGTCGTCGTTACTTTTCCAAAACGAAGAGTGGATCACAATGACTGTTACTTCAGATCGGTATGTCGAGATGCTACTGTCTTTCGTTGCATTAGATTTGAATAATTTTCCACATCTTCACAAAGTCTCGTTTTAACAAGATGATGCGACAGCGCGCTACGGGTCAATCACTAGTAGTTGTCCATAAATTATTCGGTAACCGTATAAACACAAAATTAGATGCCATTTCTCGGTCCTATACAAAGGGTACAAGGAAAGTTTTGCAATACGACGCAACAATGAATCGTAGGAAGCTGCTTGTTGCTGCATGTTGAGACATGTTCATACGTGCATAGTAGCCGCCTCGCCATGCCGATGTGCTCAGTTATTCATTAACAGTGAGAGTGTAAAGCGCTTACGATGGCATCGGGGCAGTTTTGTGTTATAATTTCGTGTGTGGTTTAAACATAAACCAGTGCTTCGAAGAAATAACTCTTGCATTAGGTGATGTTTGTCCACATCGCATAACGATATTCGGGCGGTATAGAGAATTACAAAGGGGAAATTTAACTGTGGAGGATGCTGAGGGACCGGGAAGGCCACGAACGTCATTTACGGAAGAAAACGTTATTACTGTGAGGAAAATCCTTCGCGACGACAGGCGAGCGATCTACCAACAGGTAGAGGGTACTTCAGGCCTTAATGCACTAGCAATTCGTTCGATTCTGCATGATCATTTTCACGTGAAGAAACTATTTTCTCTCTGGGTGCCGCATCGACTGACTGAAGAGCAGATGACAGGACGTGTGACTTGGTGCCGGGAGATGCTAAAAAAGTTTAATAATTAACAATCTCGGTATGTGAACAACATCGTGACGGGCTACGAAACTTGTCTATACTATTACGATGTGTCGACCAAAGCTCAAAACAAAGTTTGGGTCTTTGATGATGAGGACACACCCTTAGTTGTCAGAAAGAACCAATCTGTAAAGAAGAAAATGATTGCTGTATTTTGCAAATCGAGTAGAATTGTGGAACGCGTCGTTTTGGACACACAGAAGACAGTCACAGCTAAGTGCTATACTGAACAGTGCCTGTCTAAAGTCATTGGATCTATGAAGAATCTGTGGCCAAAGTCAAGATTGGGCACCTGGTTCCTCCATCACGATAGTGCTACAGCTCACCGCGCCTAAGCCTGCACTGATTATTTGACAACGACAGAATTGAAACTTTTCGAATACTCTCCCTACAGTCCAGATCTTGCTCCCTGCGATTTTGCACTGTCCCAGCATGTGAAAATGAAGCTAAAAGGGAGGCGGTTTTCCACTGATGGGGACCTTCTGCGGGCTTGGGACAACGAGTGTGCTTTACTTCCTAGTGAAACTTGGCAGAACTGGTTTAAAGGTTGGTTTCGGAGGATAGAGAGGTTCATTAAGTGTAGAGGAAATTACTTTGAAAAAATTAAATAAACAAAGCTGTATTGCAAAACTTTCCTAGTACCCTTTGTAGATCATCGGATTTGTCCGTTCGCAAATTTTTTTTGTGAGGCTTCCTTAAGGGTCGGCTATGCGCGACTCATTTAAAGACATTGGATACATCGAAAGAATTCAAACTCAAATTTATGGTATTCTAGGGGAGATATTGCTGCGAGCAACACTTAACCTTAGTGGCAGACTGAAATAATGCATACAAATTGATAATTTGGATTACTTAAAAGGCAAGGTGAAATATTCCATTGCTGGAATTCGTATATATTTGTTGAATTTTGTGACATCTTGTATATTTCGAACTATGTAAAAGTTAAAGTTTTATTTAGCAAATGAAACTTATGGGATATAACGATCATGCTAACACAAGTAATCTTATGAATTTTAATAATGTAACGGGAACAAAAAATATCAATTGCAAGATTAAACGAAAGCAGAATAATAATATTAGGTTAAATAATGAACAATCACGAGCAAGATAAGGAAAAATTATACGTACGTAATATTGCAAATGTAACAAGTTACTAAATCTTATGTGCACTTAAGACATCTACATAATTTACTCTAACCAATTCGTCGTTCATGAGACGAGCGCTCCGTGTTAACAAGAGAATTGCATATATTCAAACTTGACTAGAGCAATTCTGCTCTCACGAGGTTTAAGTTCTGTAAATTATCATTAGATTGTTCTTCTGCATAGTCATTTGCATAAAATCTATCAAGAAATCAATCCATTTACACAATTACTTTGTACATTATTCCACATAATCAGTGCTATTAAATATCGTAGAACTATAAAACTAATTGTCCATAATTATCTATCCCATTTACTAACAAATTACACATTTAATTGCCATCATTATTTCATTTCCTTCTATTAAACTTCTTCCGTCTAATACCTTCTGCAAAATATAATAGACTGTTTTTATTAATACATTTAAAGCTTTAAGATTTCTTTTATTTAAATTGGGAAACAAAATGACGAGGACTATATTGGTGTTTTGCTTCTCCTAAGATTCTCTCCATCAGCTTTCCGCCCGAATTGGACTCTTGAAGCATGTTACATGTATAGAAAATCCTGCCTGTTTAAATTAGTCATTTGAACAATTTTCCTTCCTATTTCCTACAATTAATGCCCTCTCGTTTCTATCCACCAAAGTTAAAAGCTGATATTATTGACTTCAGTTATTAAACCACTGATTTAAAAAAATCCTTTTTTCTTGTCGAAAATCCTATTTAGGTAATGCTGTTCCTATTTCATCCTCTTTGTCATCTTGATTGTAAGAAGAAAAGTTGTTCTGTGTCACACCTACATTTTATAACTCAATTTTTAATTAGTCAAGCTTAATTTATGGAAAGAGTTAGTTAATTTTTCATTCAACTAAGTTGGACTTAAATTAACTGGCTAAAATAAGGCCTATCGATTCTATGTGTAGTAGAAAGTTAGACCGCTAACGTGCTTAAGCACGTACTTGTTTGATTTTCAAGGGTGGAAATTCTTGGTGTGTAGAGGAGAAACACTCTTGTAAATCATTCTTAAAACCCTGATCGATACCTGGAAGGTTAGTGTATTTGACTTGTATATCACAGTAGCCTAATTTTCTTTGTTTCTTTCTATATTAACTTCAGGGTTTTATTCTGGTAAGCAGACTTCCGCGGTCGTGGTCTATACTATCTTCTTCTGGGCCTCCGGGCTTGAAGTCACTGGTATAACTGCCGACGTTTCGTACCCACTCGTATGGGACATCTTCAGGGCTCAGCTACTGCTACAGTTTCAGTACGATATACAGTAGCAATAGTTGAGGTCTGAAGATGTCCCATACGAGTGGGTACGAAACGTCGGCAGTTATACCAGTGACGCGGTTCTGAGTTTTATTTTGGGGTTTTTGTCCTAAGTTCCGTTTGATGTACATATTCGAAGTACCCCCATAATTAATGCAAGTTCCGTGAACGAGGCACTTCTGTATATAAGGTGATTTTGACCATTGGCCGAATTATTCGGAAATATACAGTCAAGGAGAAATGGTAGCGCTGGAGTATTGCACCAGGGATACTAAACCGTTCGTACTAATTTACTATTTCATATGTTAGACTTACTTTGTTAACAATTTAAAGTGCTAAACCAATCTAGAGACTGTGGTAACCCACAATAATTTTAATTAATTATTTTATGTGTTAAATAATTGAGGACAGCTAGCCTTCTGCTAACTATTTTAATTTTCTTTTCATTCTTTGAAATGTTTGCATCTCATCGATCATATTTCCTTGCCAATTAATTACAATAGTTAGACCTCGGCTAAGCTTTTAAACTACCTTTAATTCATTTTATGGTTTCTATTAGAACACAGTCAGAATTTAATAAGTCATTCCTTTTATTTTTATAATTAATAATTAATTCAGCGGAGGCTGAATTTCATCAGCTTGCACATTTGAATTTGTTTTGTGATTGCGCCACAGAGGCGTATTGAAGTGTGTCCATTAGGGGCAGGTACATAATAGTACTCTCCGATGTGAACCATCTATACGTATAGCAGGGGAAAAAGGAATTTATATATAGTACCTTAGTTAAACTTCAATTATCTATGCTAATTCGTTAACTAAATTATATTATTCAATACCTTTGTTATCTAAATAATCACACATAGCCTTCACTCATAATCGTTTTAGTTTTAAATGAATGTCATGAAGGGCTTTAGGGTTATGATACTGTGGCGCCTCCGAACATCGCATTAATAGGGAACCCTCCACTCTCCGTAGATTATTGAGCTGATAGGCACCCTAGAAGTAAGTTAGTGAATAGTTAAAGTAACAAAAATATGGGCGTTAATAGTTTTTGAAGTCCCAATCATCATCATATATCAAATTAAATTTAGTATAAATTTATTAATAAGTTTTGTTGCTGCAACGGTAGAGCGAGACCGGAACCACAATACTTCCATTTTTAATATATTTTAATTAATATAATAGCATTGATTTTATTAGTTTGGCGCACCAATGTGTAATTTTTCTCTCCTATGCAGTGTAATTGTTCATAAAGTTAGTTTGTTAAACAAATTGAAGTTAATTTCCCCACTAAATATGCGTAATTCGATACCTGATAATTCATTCATCAAAAACTAAAATATCTAATTCATAAACTAAAGTATCTAATTCATTGTGACAAAGTTCTTCATTATGAATATTAACAGGAGGGCAAAAAAAATTATTCATAATTACATAGAAGTCAACTTAATATGGACATAAGCAATTGTGTTTCGGCGCACAATATAATAAACTAAGGCACACTATTATTACAAATCTAGTAAAAGAATAGTGGATCTGCACAGATTAGCGAAATTAATCGCTCTTCTAAGTTCGTGTAAGTAATAGCAAAAACAGTTTGACAGAAATACAAAGCATGCTGCTCTGATGTTATAGTGGATGATATATCTACAGAGATGAAAGAAAACGGCATTTTGTTAATGCAGTTATCAATACAGAAAAATATTTGCACGCCTTAGTTTCTCTACCAATAACAACTCATTTTCCTGAAAAAGGGTATAGCTTGTGACGTACATATATAAAAACCTTGCTGTAGTTCTCGGATAACAGAGATGCTAACAGTATTCGACTTTTATAAAGGAAGTTTAGAAGTCTTTAATTATTACTTGCTGAATTATGAATTAAGTCAGAAAAGTATTGCGTGAAAATTCTGCAAGATCTGTACAAAAAGCTTTAAGAAATTATGGATTTACTAATACTACAAAATTGCCAAACCTTTGTCAATATAGTACCTCAAAAAGTTAATATTAATTAATAATCTTTTTCGATAATTGCTTACAAGAAAGGGCTATATATCCTTGAATAAGACTATAACATAACCTAAAAAGTTGTTAAAAATTATTTTCAACTTATTTTTAAACACTTTTCTTTTCTTTGTAAATTTAGTTAAACCTTTTAAGTCCATTAGGGATATCGGTCAAGAGAAACTCGAAAATAAGGCTTAATCATAAAATACTAGGAACGGAAATAAATACCGTAAAGAACAAAATTCAGCGAACATAGGAATAAGAGTTGGTGTTTCAGAAAAAGTTACAATTAACTAGCAGTAACAGACAAAATAAACAAGTGTTTAAGGTAAACGGTACCAAAATTAATAATATATAATAACTAAATAAATTAAATTATTTAAATTGAAGTAACACATAACAACTGAAACTGGACATTTAGTTATGTTGGATTTACTACAAATATAAGGTTTTATTCATTCTAAAATAACTGTTAAAAACTATTATCTTTTACTTTGACCACATTTAATTAACTAATTTATTGGACCTATATAAGAAACGGCACTTTTATATATTCTGAATCGTTTTTTTAATATTTTAAAAGAGCTTTTAAAGTAATACAACATTACAATAAATAAATAGAAAACGTATTTTATCAATAAAGCTTTATTATTATTTACTTGATTATTGTCTTTCGCCGTTCGAACATTAACGACGGGTTAAACAAATTCTAACATTTAATAAATCTCATAAATTTAAAGAAGAACTTTAGTTATAAGAGAACTGCAAGTGCAGGATACTTATTGGTTTTCTGTGGTAGATATGCTTCGCTGTTCACGAAAACTACGCGGAAGTTGTTTCGATGTGCAATGATTCTCCATGATGAAAGTAGCAATAAAATATATGTTTCTTTGTCTGGCTTTTGTATCTGTGCCAAGTTGAACATAAAGCACGAGATCTTGAAATCTCATAAACTTTATTTGCAGTACGATCCATATAACACGTAAGACTTAAATGGAGTCCTACTTTTAGATATGTTTGCTTTCGTGAAATAGTGTGACTACATACAGCATCGATTAGTATGTATTGAAATGTACAACTTCATATTATTTTTGGTTATTTATATTTACTCCTTTGAAGAATTTTTAAAACATTTTTTTAATTTTTTGCATGGCTACACTAGCAATGATTTTGTTCCAATAATTTTGTTACTAAATATCGCACTCAAAAAAAAATTATTAAAAATCCTATTAAGAATGAGAAATGAGTTTTTCCATTATCTGAGCCATCTCGATAATTTTATTTAAATCATAGATGTCCTTCTAAGGAAATTATAGTAAATGCTATGCCTTTTTGCCTAATGTGATTGTCCATATTTATTCTTGTGGCACAGGAATCTACAACATTGTGAGACAATAAAGTTTCCTACAAAGAAAAGTCGAACATCATATTGAATTAAAGGCGACTGATATTGTATGCATAGAAATAACTCTGACACATATTTTTATAAAATAACATCAGAAGAGATATCAAATTGGAGCTAAATCTTTTAACGATGAAATTTGTGTCCTCTGGCAATTTGGATCCTAATGATCGGTTAGAAGTCAAACGGATTACAGTGCTCTCTAATCTTACGAAAACAGTTAATCATCGCATGTTTAATCACAATCAGCAATTTATCAGTATAAAAAGTAAAGATAATCGTACAAATACAACACAAATGCATTACACCCATTTATTTGGATAATATAATATGAATAAATATGTAACAGAGATGAACCCATAATTTTTTATCAAAATCTGATTTTAGGAAAGGCTATCAAGTTGGCAAAATAGGACACTCATTTTAAAGATTAGCAGGTTTCTATTTATTAGCAAAATGGTATGTTTCGCTTTTTGAGATTGTCACGGAACTTTGATGCTAAATTTTGAAGAAAGAACTACAACAATCTGGCGTTATTGAACAGAGAGCGAAATTCTATTCCTGAGAGAAAATTAACGAAAAGCGTTCAGCTATTATATGACATTACATATTTCTGTAGCTCGATTATGTTTCTTGAAATTTATTGTTGAGGTCAATTGATAATAACACAACAAAAGAAAAAGAAATAGTCCGGAAAAATTCTACAAGACACTTGTTGCTAGTGTGATGTTAGTAATAGATATTACAGCAAAACATTTTCCCCATCATATACAAACTCTAGAAATGAGTCAACATACACACACAAACATATGAAAAGTAGTCATTATAAAAACACCAGTAATATTCAGAAAATTTTCCGATCAATAATAGATCTCACAACCTAACTTATACCAGTTATTTGATCAACAAAATCACAGCTATGATAGCCACCTTTAAATAGCGACACGAAATATCAAAACGGTTAAATGATAAGTTTCCCGGCATTAGGCTGATGTGAGAGATGTCCACGTCATAATAACAATATTTTTAAATACTCAAAATTCGTACATTTGGGTCTTCCAAAGGCCGCAATTTATCGCCAAGTTACCAATTTAAGTGCTGAAATATGAAAATGGAAAATAATATGCGACAAGAGACATGAAACACTACAACAATTCATGAAATGATCTACTGTCTTAATGATATTGTTTCAAATAATCTGATAATTGGCATCGAAGGGACAACTATCATCGTGGATATATCTACATCATATTCATAGATAGAGTTTAAAACAGTTTTCTGCAAACAGATAAAAACCTAAAATGATAAATTGTCAAGAGCCAAACCCATCTTTTACGAAGAATTCTTACGGCTGATAGAACCTGGCTTGATAGCAATGTTCCTTCATTTAGACAGCAATCTCAGTAATGGATGCATCACAGAACGTGCTTTTTCCAAACAGAACTTTATCATTTCCAACTACAAATAACGCAAGAGCTACCATTTTTCGAAATTCGAAGAGAATAATTGTTTGAAAGACTTATTGCAGCATCGAAGCTGTATTTTGGGAATCTTGAAAAGTTTATTACAGAAATAACAAAACTGCCCTTCAACGTTATTGGTTCAAATATGTTGAAGTTAAAGGAGAGTGTGTTGAAAAATAATTGAAGAAATTTAATACTTCTAATTAATTTGTTTCATTTCAGTTTCCATCTTACATCAAATTATCCTGGTATAATTTACACAGTCTCATTAATCAATATTTTTAAATTGGTTAACCAAATAAGTATCTACCATTTAAGTATTAAAATTAAAAGAAATCAACCTTATACTGGTCTAAAAGCTGTCTTCTGTATGTTGGAGTAAAAGTTAAGCACTAAAAACACACTGCTCCAAGAAATTAATATCTGCACTTAATAATTTTACTTTACTGTAAAACTTGTGAAACTTGTGTGTTTGGCGTTTAACAATTAAAGTTTAGTGTGGAATTATTCTGTGTGAGTTTTACCGTGAATCCGAGTGAGAGTGTACTCAATTATCTATTGAAGATAACAACTTAGTATTCGAAATACGTTTACGGAATACGAACATTGACGTGATAAGAGGTTTTATTTTCATTTTTTGATTAACAAGATTAGTTCTATTTCTTACTTTCTTTAGCATTCGATTCAGTGGTATACAATTTTATTGAAACTTGGACACTAGAACACTAGACAAAATTTCGTGAGACGCAACTGAATTACAAGGATGCGGCTATTTTTCCACGTTACAATTCATATTATAAATTACGAACATCTAGTATGCTGTAATTTATAGTAATTTTTATCTGTAACCGTTAAAGCGTTTTAACAATAGGTGGCTTTAATCTTTCTTTAATCTTTGCTGCGCCATTACGTTATAAACGTTTACGTAGTTTCAAACAGTTTCAATATTTATTTATATATCGGGCAATTTAGATAAGTCCTAATACCCAATATATTTCTTAACACCACATTATATAAATGTGTTAGCTAAACGTTCCGTTAGTGCTGGGACGGCGCAAATCCTTTACTAGACGCTGGCCTGTGTATACGTAATGTGAACAAGGACGTCATAAGCTTCTTCCAAATACATATCTTGCTAAATCGGAGCTTTTGCTTGATCAAGGAATATATAACGTTACATTAACAAAGTAAACTCGTGAAAATTTATAGTTCGAAATGAAGTCTTAACGGTAAGTAGTTTTAAATTGATGTGGTTTGCAATAGCCAACTAAATCCTAATTATACGTCTGTAACTATGACTGAGAACTTGAGTTTCTTAGTTCTAAATGTAAGTACTTAATTAAGGAGCACGAATACAGAATTGAGATGATAATAAGAATAAATAATTACAATAATAACTTCCCTCTTCTAACAAAAAATAAAGTGCAATTAGTATAATACGATAATAATAGATTTAAAATTATGCTGGTCCACATTAAATTTATATAAAAACTTACTAAAATAGAAGGTAGTTACGTAAACATAATAAAATCTTAAATAATGGTGAATTATATACCGTGGTCACCAAGATTATTGGATTTCTTAACTCGCAAATTCATTCTTTGGAGTCACTTGAAAGAACGCATTTACGTTCACAAACCCCGTACTTTAGTGAAGTTACTTACACAAAAGGTGTATTTGATTGATCGTGAATTGATATTCAATTTATGGTATTTAATTGTAGACCGCATTTAAGATATTTACCGTCACCAAAGTGATAGAATTTTTCATAACTGACTATGTTTATACAAATGGTAGATGTTAATTTTTAAATTTCTTATAAGATAATTTTTTATTGACTAGCAAATAATTATAATAATTCATTATATATATATATATATATATATATATATATATATATATATGTATAATGAATATAAAGATATATCTATATATATATATATATATTCTAACAGTCACATATTACATTAAAATATCATATAATAAAATTAATTGATTTAATCAGATTGGATACTTAGATAACATTGAATGTGTGATTTTTATAATTCAACAACATTTAATAACAATAATCAAATTTTTAATATTACCATACTTAATTGTCAAACTTTTAATAAGATTTTAGTTTATTAACTTATTCTACTCAAACAATTATATGACATATGTACTGGTAATCTAGTACATGCCATTTATTGATATACGAATTGTAACGATATTATAGCAAATTTATGACTTACATATTACTAACTACATTTACGTTAAAATTGTATAAAAATATAGATATGATAGATAAAATAATATTATATAATTATAAAAATTCGCGCTTTCTTAAAATTTACTGTAAAACGAAAGAATATTACAATAATATTTGTAAAATAAATTTAATTGAAATGAGGTTAAAAAATAAACAATTGAAATAAGAAACGTTAAGTTTAAAAGTGATATTTTTCAAATTAGTCTGCAAAAATTTTACTCCGATAAAATTGATTTAAAAAAATAATATTAAATCGTACCTAATTTATTCAATAAGGGTTTTTAAAATATCATTAAAATAGATATTACGTCGATAACAGTTATTATTGGAGAATAATAGACCGAACCACCATCTTTGATGATCTATAGAAATTCATATGTATTATCATCGTTATCCTATATATGATTTCGGACCATCTTGACATCTTTTGAAGAAAATGCCAGGCTGTTAAAGGAATGTATATGGACATCGAATTATCCATTGACAAATAGTTAGACATTTGGCGAATATATAAATATATCTAAATAAAATATTGATCGAAGTTTATATAAATATTGGACACAATTATTAAGATATCTTATATAACAAAGAAAGACCTAAGTTGATTAAATGAATATTCAATTTATAAACTATATCCACATAAACGTAAGACGTTAATCCACTAAGATTATTAATGCATAATTTAGTTTTGTATACTAGTAACATACATTTAATTGAATTAATCCAGAGAAGTAAACATCTTCACATATTAATCTATATTGACTTTTTCATATTTAACAAGACTTCATACAGAACACACTATTTGTTTTTTATAACTAGTTGATAAAGTTCGTCATTGCAATAATTTTTTCGTGAGAAAATAGATATTGAAATGGGGGTTGTAACCATTAAACTGTTATTAGAATTAGTAAGCAACTTTATTTACATTTGTATATGAGGATGTATTTATGTCCTTTATTTAAAAATAGTTAAATACTTATTTTAATTATAATAATTGTAAGCCGTTTATGAAATTATTGTTATATTAGTTATTGTTAAAACTGTCACAGTATTCCATACAATTGATTTTAATTTTTCTGTATACAAATTTGGTTTATTTTTCAAACTTAATTGAATATACTATCTGCTTCTGGATTTTCGGGCTGGAACCGCGTCACTAGTATATCTGCCGACTGCACTGAAACTCAGTTTCAGTGCAGTAGTTCAGCCCTGAAGATGTCCCATACAAATGGGTACGAAACGTCGGCAGATATACTAGTGACGCGGTTCCAGCCCGGAAACCCAGAAGCAGATAGCATGGACCACGACCGCGGAAGTCTACGTACCAAATTAATTAAATATAATTGATTTAATATCGAGATATAAACAATTTGATAAATTCGTTTCTTCTGCCGTCTGGAATTTTGAAATCTATGTATTAAGCTAGCCGGAGCATCATTTTTTTTTAATTTTCAGTAAGTATTTACAAATCCTAAATATTACATTTTGGCTGTTAAAATCAAAAGAGTAAATAATAAATATTTAGCTTCCAATGTGTGATTTAAATTAATTATAACAATTATACAATTACGTATGTACATATATATATATATATATATATATATATATATATATATATATTATTCCTATTTTATTTTTATTTATATTTTACCCTACAGAATTTCTTCCATTAATAGGACGAAACCAATCATACATACACAAATGTGTTCAAGACGAACAAAAAGTATATATAAAATTTCCTAAATCGTAACTGAACAATTCTTTACATGTAAATACCTGACTAAAGAAAAAAATATATACATATAAAAGTACAGAAACAAGAAGAGAAAAAAATGAAAAGTCAGCAAGCCCCCCTACTTGTCCTCAATTGCTAGTCTGAGTAAAACGCCCATGGAGTCGTTATGAATGTCTCCTGCACAAAATATTTTATTAGAATTACTGCACATTACATATAGAGGCGACTTTAATATTATATTAATTCTAAACGGTGAACAGGAAAATGTAGTGTGTTAACGAATCGACAATCGAGGAATGTGACATTCTTGAAGGAGGGAAGGACAATCGACGTCATCGTGTAAGAGAGATATTTTAAAAACTGTCGTTGTACAGCTTCCGAAATGTTCTTATGAACATGATAGTAAGGATACTTTACCAAAATCGCATATTTAAGTTTCGATTCAACCATTGAAAAATATAAAAACTTCATTGCTTGTATAGAAGTAAACACTCTACAATTACGTATAACAAAACCCAATGACTTCTTCGCAGATAAGGCGACGTTCTCGATGTGGTTGACAAATGTGAGTTTCTCATCAAATAAAACGCCAAGATCTTTGAATAAATTACTCCTTGTTAATGAAGTAGCACGCAAAGAATAGTCGAACTTAATTGGGCGGAACCTCCTTGTGTATGTCATATTCATATATTTAGATAAATTCAACTGTAAACTCTCGCACCAATCATTAATTATATTTAGTTGATTTTGCAAGAAGACACAATCATTCCTATTTTGAACTAAGATAAAAAAAGAGCCAAAATGTACACTGTGTACATTTTGGTTCTCAATGGTACGGATCGCGTACGGAGTTTGTTTTCTTACGGGTATTTTTCGCCGTAGTTTTCCAGGTGCGACACTGTTTAATTATCTGCTGATGATGATAACTTAGTTGTAGAAATACGTATAGAGAATACGAAATATAATGTGGCAAGGGGTTATATATCAACCTTCAGTGATCAAGTTAATCAACCACAGGCTCCATCAAAATTACCTTTAATATTATCGACTTAAATAATTATTGCCAGGTATTAATAGCTTATTATATAAATGACGTCACTGATGTACATTAAAAATAGTTTAGGAATTAACTTGGTTATGTGTAGGATTCATAACCAAGTCTTTAAAATGCGATATCGAATTTCGCTAATAAAAATAAAAGTTGAGGATAACCACTCTAACCAATAATTACTTTTATTTCGTGTAATAGTAGTGGGTTACGTTATCAAATGTTTTTATAGAATTAATAAAAATCCAAGAGGCATTCTCAAGTTTTTATTTATAATATATAAAGAAGGAATTAGGACGTTTCAAATAATTTTAATTTTTAACTTAAGAAAGAGCGTCGATGTCTTAAAAAATACTTCTCTTTCTCCGACGGCAACTCATTCACAAAAGTGATCACAACTTTGCCGTCGATCAAAAAAGCTCCTCAATAATTTCTTTCAGTTAAATCTAGAGAACAATTTACTCAAAATTTGACCCATTAAGCAACAGCCTCAGCTCAATTTCTCAAAATTCTTCTTTTATTTTTATGAATTTCGGCCTTCGACAGAGGCGAGGGCTGTTAATGTCATCAGTCCGCAATTTGTACTTTTAATTCTGAATCATATTGTCGGACACAAGTTTTATTCGTCATCATGAAGCTTTCCAAAAATATTTTGGGCCCTGTTAGTTATCGTTAAGTTTGTCTCAACCATGATTTACCTAATACATCATTGATTAATCTTTAGCGTTACTTTTTAGCACTTACAGAACTTTAATTAGAATTTATTGTAAAAATATCTTCTAAACTATCTGCCGAACACCAACACGTCTCTGCGAAATTTGGAATTCAGTCCTTTAAGTATCATGTCATGTCAACGTCCTATTCAATATCTCTGTCTTCGACACTCGCTTAGCTAATACAAATTTTCATAACTCCTACTAAATATAAGAATTTCTTATTGTAACATACATTAAAGCGTTGTAAACAAAGTTAAATAGTCGGAGATTGATATTAAAATGAAAGGCGCTAAGAACAAATAATAGCACACGTAATGTCTCTTGGCAGAGAGAGAGAGACCTGAAATTGTTCTTAAAGATATTTAGCAAGGCCAAAGAATACTCAATATAATAGTCTAACTTTTACTTAAATGTGAATCGACAAGAAATACAAAATGACAAGAGTCAAATAATTTAAAAGTAAAACAGTTACTAAGAAAAGTGATTAAATTTGAACATGTAACGAATGACGAAAAATCTTGCCATAATAGCGTAAATGTAAACTATCTTGATATCCATAAAAAAATATACATATGTATATACTGAGTATCCCATGATACAATTACCACAACTTAAGAATGTATCACTGTAGTAATGTAGTAAACTTAAAAATACCTGATGAACATATGCCAAAAACTCTGTCGAAACTGAGCTAAATACAAGCATTTGTAGTTTTACCGCTGCAGAAAGAGAAATCGCACTACTGAATTAGTTTTATAAAATGTTCACCCGATTGCTCTATACATAGTCTAAGTCTTCTTAGAATTGAAGAGGTAGCTTTGCTAATAGTCTCAGGATCAGCACGAATAGTTTCTGCAGCATCCATATAATTCTAGTAACAAGTTATTCTCTGTTTTCAAGTTATTTTGCCTTAACCAAATTTTTTCGCCCCATTTTTTCCCCATAAAAAATAACCCAGGAAATTTAAGTCTGGTAATCTTAGTGGCCAAGTTACCAGTGATCCACTTCCAACCCATTGGTTCCTATAATTTTGATTTCTGTTACTTATCTACGAAAGTGTGGAAGTGTGCCGTCGTGCTGTGTCCACATTCACGTCTTCCGTTAAGAAAAACGTCATCAAGTAGTCTAGAAAACATAATAACATAATAAACGTAATATTTTAAATAATAAGTGATGAATTATTGCCTCCCCAATTGCGGTATATGCTATTGTCACTAGCGTTGTCTTAAAGTTCAAATGCTTACAGCTTAGTTACGATAGAGTTTTGAGCATATGTTTAGACATTTTTTACTTTAAATTTCTTCAATAGCATATTTTTAAGCTATGAAAATCAGGTTATGCGACCTCAGGTATATATAGTACAAGAACTATATCAAGCTATGATGTTTAAACAGTCTTTACGTTGATCTTGGTAATCTTCGGCATCAACGCAACGCAAAAGGAAAAACGAAAATTGAAACTAATGAGCGCTGACATCACCGTATATTAAAACTAATCTTGGACAAAGCAAGAGTGTGGTAATATCAACAAAGGGCAAGCTAAATTAACGGAAGGTATTTTTTCCCGACCAAAAATTACTACAGCATATTACAGAAGACAATTCAGAAATTCTCTTCGCATAAACTAGATATAAAATATTTGTCTAACATCTCGATTAATAAACCCGATGTCAACTAAAATTATATTTCAATTGTTTAGATAACTTTGTCGAAGTTACTCAAGTAATATATTTGCTAAAATGTAATGTCTTATTATTAAAAATAATTTTATCTGATTTTAGAAGACATAATGAGTAATATCAACTTAAAATACTTTAAAAAGTTTCCTCTTGTCTTTACATGTGCAGATATAATTTTCACGTATATCAACACTTACATATAATAACTTCTTTCGTAAAAGCAAAATTAATTAGAGACTTAAGCAAAGCGACTACGAATATTAATTAATAACATTTCCTGCTCCTTCGTTTATTGTTGTTTTAGAATAAAACATTAGAGTTAGGTAACTTACCTCGGGAACTAAAAAAAAGTAGTGATAAGGAAAAATTTAAGAAATTATTAGGTGCGCAACTAAGTTCTCGTTGCTTTTCAAGAGATGGCTCCAGTAGTAAGTGCTGGTCGATTGTGACATAACCAAAACGTCATGAACCAAGCTTAGACATATGGTAAACAAACCGCTTTGACACATTAGTGATTTTGTTTTTGCGTCATATACTTTTGGTTGTGTGAAAATGTCTGATTTTGTGCCAAATAATCGTCATTTGCGGGAAGTGTTGCTTTTCTTCTTTCATTCGAAGAAAACGGCGGCTGAAGCGCATCGAGAACTCCAAAAAGTTTACGGAGATGCTGGTCTAAGTGAAACAACGTGTCGTGATTGGTTCCGTCGCTTCAAAGATGGTGATTTCGATGTTGACGACCGTTCGCGTGAAGGAAGACCAAAAATCTTCGAAGACGGTGAATTGGAGGCATTGCTCGATGAGGATCCGTGCCAAACGCAAAAAGAGCTTGCTTCAGCATTAGGAGTTACCCGCCAAGCCATTCTCTAGCGATTGCATGCGTTGGGAATGATTCCTAAACAAGGAACTTGGATTCCTTATGATTTGAAGCCAAGCGAGGTTGAGCGTCGTTTTTTCGTCTGTGAACAACTGCTCCAGCAGTAAAAAAGGAAGAGTTTTCTTCATCGCATCGTTACGGGTGATGAAAAATGGATTCATTACAGCAACCCAAAGAGAACAAAATCATGGAGACTGTCCGGTCGTGCTTCTACATCGTCGATTCGGCCGAATATTCACACTGCTAAAGTTTTGCTGTGTATTTGGTGGGACCATGGCGGTGTTATTTATTATGAGCTGTTGAAACCGAACGAAACCATCACTGGGGAACGGTATATAACTCAATTGATGCGATTGAGCTGAGCACTGCGCGAAAAGCGGCCACAATACGAGCAGAGGCACGAAAAAACGATTCTACAGCATGACAACGCTCAGCCTCACGTTGCCAAACCCGTTAAAACCTACTTAGAAACGCTCAAATGGGAGGTCCTACCCCACCCTGTTACAGTGCTTCGGCACTGCGGGTTCTTAATTGGTTGATGAGGCAAAAACTACTAGACTGGAGGTAACGATGTAGCATTTATTATAAATATTACATATTAACATTACATATAAATGTGTTAATGGATCTACTAGCTAACATAAGTTTCTTGAAAGAAAACAAAAGAATATGTTAAATCGTTAATCTAGCGTATTTAATAACCTAATTAATGTATGAATGTTTACTCCCGTATACTTACATATATTCTATTTACAATTTATTACTATTAATAAAACAAACATTTATGTATCATAACTACTGACGTTATTTAATTAGTCATTACATAATGTCGTTTACAAAATAATTCAATCTGACATGTTCGTGGCTTGCAGTGATGCGACGATGCTGGGCCAAAAAAGGAAAAGAGGGCGAAATTCCCAGGAGAAAGAACCAAGACCAAAAGGAGAATCACACAAAAAAAAACCCTTTAGATCACAATACTGTAAACACAAGTACTTTAAAGAAATCAGAGACATACCTGTAGATGTTGTTCAGGGTTTTACTCCTTGAACCACGTTTGAATGGTGGACGACGCTTTTTTAATTGATGAGTTTTTATTTACTCCTAACACGATGTTATATATATTCAACCATTAATTTTCATTTGCTTTCAATTTCATATATCCCTCCAACTGAGGAGCACAGTCTCAAATATTAAGCGACCGTCTTTCCCAACGTCTGGTTCTTTTCTGCCTCTCCTCATCGGGTGCGGAGAGATGCGAGGGGAAGGGGGAGGGGGGAGAACCTCTAGAACGCTCGGGAAAAATTCTAATCGACGCAAGATTGCTACGCACACCTGCACTCTCTATTAAGGCGGCTAAAGTGAGTCAACATAAGGATGACATCATGCTCAGGCTTAGAGAACAATAACAAGACTATTGAAATAACTGCGTTTCACAATGTGCAGTAATGACCCTTAACATAATTGAATAAACACCGAATATATGAAAGTTACATTATATGAAAATGAATAGAAATGAAATACTAATAACGCATTAGAACATACATGATTTTAACGATAATACGAACGTTATAGAGAGTTTTCGCAGTTTTCGTTACTTGTTCCGTTCGATGGCACATGATCTGGCTAATCAGCAGTTCCGCTCATATGAAGACGTCTCAAAATGGCTCGATTCGTGGATAGTCTCAAAAGACAAGCACTTCTACCGTGACGGTATTCGAACTCTGCCAGAAAGATGGGAAAAAGTTGTCGCTAGCGATAGGCAATATTTTGAATGATTCATTTGTGAACATTTTTTCACAATAAAGTTGCATTTTCATCAAAAAAACAGCGAGAACTTAGTTGCGCACCTAATATTATTTAAATACATTATAGGATACGTTTTTGGGTGTTTCGAATAGTAATAATGTATACAGTGTATATACGTATAAATTATATAGTAAATAAGAATTATTATTCTAAATTTGGTGTTTGAAAAATCTATACCTTACGTTTTGGACCGCTTCGTATACACATAATTCCATAAATTACACTCTTAACAAATGAAGTAGGAAAATGCTTTAAATCTTTCAATTTTAAGCCACACATATCTCGGTCCTGATTTATTGTAACCCTCTTCATTGCTTCACCAAAATGAAGTTGCCCTGCATAGAAACTAGCCGTTATATCATTAAAAGGGTAGATGTAGGTAGATTTATCGAGGATTGTACATTTTTCAGATTTCTAAACTCAGTAAAGCGCTGTTAAAAACGAGTCGAAAAAATAATTCCAAAAACTGATTTTCAATAAATATGTACTTTCAATATTTTCATTAAATACGTATAGAATAGCTATAAACTAAAGTTAAATATTTTTCCTTAAAAGATTGAACTGAATATAAAATAATTTTGGGAAATATTGGGAATAAAGCCCAAGTCAAGTCAAGTTGATTAATATTAATTTATTTATTCCTCTTAAAAACATGAGGCTGAGATTACATAATACCGGCAGACTTGGGGTGACTTGATAACAGTTTTAGGAGCTACTATGACTCCAGTGTGTAGTAGTAGTTGGTTTGCTATTGGCAATTGCACATTCACTCTGTGTTCAGAAAATTACAGTCAATAAACCACACTATAATATGTGGCAAAGCTATATTCTGTCATTAATATCTAATAATATGTTAACTGAGAATCAAACTTAATAAAACAAAACCAACAGAGATTCGACAAAAACATAATTTTTACAATTGTATAGTGTGAATATTAAGAAAGAGGGTGTTCACTGAACAAAATGCTTACTCTTCGAAGATGACTCGACTTTCGAAAAAACTTTTTAGCTAGTTACTCTAGGTCTATGTCACAAATGCAAGGAAATTCTGGCTTCAAAGAAGAGTTCTTAATTTTTCTGTATTCTCTAAAACAAGCCAATTTTATATGTCATTTGTAAAACATTCGACCAAACTTTCAATTTTATAGTTGACCAGGTTGAATAGGAGCTGTTATTGAATTTTAATCTTATTTTTGGATATCTCTTCGTTCTCCATAAAATCATAATCTTCCAAGAAATTTTCTTTTTTCCATGCTATACTTTTCTTTGCAATTTCTTACGCCGTGTGCTTTTGACTGTTTAAAATGTATTTCCTCCACGCTTGCATTTAACTTTCTTATGTTTTGGTGTTGTCGCTGGTTTTGTGCCTAGCGATTCTTTCAAAAACGAATAAGTAAATCCGATAACATTTACGGAGCTTCCATTTCATTAGCTTTGTATACAAACAATTTCTTATATAGTAATCTCCCACTGACGAGATCAAACTCACTGCGTTGCAATTTCTACGAGTCAATTGTAAGCATTGATTGTGTCTTGATAATGCCGATCTTAGCTAATCTTGCCCTTGCCTTCATCAAACACACCTAGTTTTCAAAATGCCATTCTGAAGTCTATAAATTACAATTTAGCTCACTTTTTTGTGTCTCTCCACCTTCTAATAGAGCTATGGCTTTCTAAACTCCTACGTCTGACAGACCGTGATGTGTTTCCATTTCTAAAGACGTTCAAAATTACAAATCTTCACTGGGATACTAATGACCGAATGTTTGCAGGACCTTAGAATACTGAACGAGGAGCATATAGAGCGCGTTTTCATATACTCTAGAGACGACCTCTTTAATGGATATATAAATTCTCATTTACTATCAGTTATATAGAATATTCTTTAGTTGTTTGGAGTAGTATAGTTGGATTACGAATAGTTGGATTATTTTAAAGTATTTTTTCACGTGATGGGAACAAATCTATAAAATACTTACCTTAGCTTTTACTAATTGTCTGCTAATGGTTTCTGATCTTTTCTAGGAATATTAACTATCGTGTATATAAACAATTTAAAACGAGTCATTAAAATTATTTGTTATGATAATAATTCACAAATATTGTAAAAAACATTTAAATAGACAAACAAGGTTAAGTATACACATGTATGTGTATGTATTTTTGTTAGCATTTGCGTGTATTGGAATTATAAAAGCTTTGCGATCGATCAGTTCTTTGTGCAATGCACAGAGTAGTTCAGGACGGGCGACAATAGAAAATAAGAAAGGTAAAACGAACAATTGTGTAGAAGTGAACGATCTCTTTATGGGCGCCTCTTGCAAAGGAAATATTAATGCAAGTGAAGTAACACAGTAAATCGTTTAGGATACGACAGTATTTCTAGCCAAGAGACATTTGATCATAAAATTAATTATATCTAATTAACTTTCTGATTTTTTAATCATATATGTGTTAAAAATGAGTATTTCTCAAAATTGAAGCAATAGAAATCCATTTGTAATATTTATTGCAATGTGCAGAAGTCAAATCCTTGGTGTTTTGCAAAACCCACAAAGAAAAAACTATAAATAGAAGAAAATTTCCAATACTACTAACGAATCGTTTTCAGCCTTATAATAGGATGCATTACAAATCTATATAAAAAGTCGACTATCAATTTGCCTAATTAGGGAGGAGTGTTGACAGAGACGTGTTTATAAATAATGGGAAAATATGTACTTAAGCATTAATGTCTTATATACATGATGGAATAGTTTCGGAAAGTTCTTGCACATACAATGGAAGGGTTTTTACGAGTACACGGACGTGGGAGGTGCCTGTAAAACTATATTAACTAAATGTATTTGTTTAGTAGAATATTTTACATGAACGCTTCCCTGCAATTCTCCAACAGTGCACGAAAAACAATTGTCTTCTAATATTTAGAAGCAAATAATTATAAAGAACAGCAATATGATAGTTTATTTGTTCAAATACATTTAGAAAGAAAACACAATTATCCTTGAATTAGAGTTCACATTATTACATATACTAATATAATATATATTTAGGATAATGAATAATTTATGATTTAATTACATTAGCATATGATTGATTTTATATTACATTTTTATCGATCGTTTTACAAATTTTAACGACTGCAGTTGCATTAATTTGATAAAAGAATATATAAAGAGAATCTACAATACTGTTTAAAATTTTCATAACAAATGGAATGTCATTCGTCATACATTTCTTGTAGAGTGGATCTACGTAAAAATAGGAACATAACTGTAGATATGTTAATGTCATGTTGTTATTATATATTTTATTAGCCTTATATTTGTGCAAACCTTGTCTGAAAATAGTGCGTTTGATACTTGTAATTTTTTGATATTTTCTTCAAAAATTAATAAAACTTACGGAATACTATTAGAAAATAACAAAAAATGGTCACTCTTCCTGGTACCTTGAGCTAGTTAGAGTCCATAAATTAGTGAAAATTGTAATGGAGAGTTCTTTCTAGCAACAGTTATTTATCACTTGCTGAAAAAGGGATTTCTGAAAATCCAACGCAATTTCGAAACTGCATTAATCTGAAATGCGACAAATCCAGAATTTCTGGATCCATAACACTTGATTATACTGGAGTATTTTCGCAAGCGCAACATTGCATAATTCTCATTCTTAGCCAATGATGTCTAAAGTCTCGTTCTAACTCCGGCGGTCATGATGATATTCCAAATTTTTTTATATGTATTATTTATATATATATATATATATATATATATATATATATATATATATATATGTACTATGTAAATATTTGTGCTTCAATTTTCTACTTCAAAACACCTTTTCTGATGTTTGAAGGATCAGTGGGATTTCTCCGTCTATGTGATATTCGCTCGAATATATGAAACTATCATCCGATAAATATTCTTTCTGGTTATACAAAAATATTCGAATTTATTTCCTATTCTAGAATTTATAATTGTATCAAACTTTTCATCTCAACTCAACAACATTGTTTCATGGTTGGTCGTTCGACTGTCACTCACCTGATAGAAATAACAAAATTTATTTGTGAATATTTGTATACACGTGATCAAGTTGATACGGACTTTACTTTATATTCTGGTGTACTCTTTACTTTTAGAAAAAATGTCTTCCTTTACCTTTTCTTATGCTACGATTAATCTATATGTACTATACTTATCTATTGAAACTTCCTAGGTATTTCCCAGGAACCAAGCCTGTGTTAATTAATGTTTCTTATTCATTAAAATGATCTTTTACCTCTAGTTCGTTGTGGAATTCTTGTGTATGTGCTATATGCTATTGCTACTTATTTATCCAATTATTAATAATTACTATATTAATTAATGATCTGGAGGTGCTTTTAGATAATAATTTACAATTTACTTACCATATAACTACTGTTTGCAATTCAGTCTTTCATGCTTTTAGTTTCGTCATTAAATTATACATAAAATTTGTCGACCTAGCATCCTTAAAAGTTTATATTACTTTTTGTGCGACCTAAACTAGAGTACGCGTCAACTTTATGGTACCCATTTTTTTCTATAGAAAAATTAGCTTAAGAGAAAATATAAAGGAGATTTCTTAAATATCTGTTTTTTAAGTTTGATTGTGCTTGTCCTGCCCAGATATTGATTATAATGTCTTGCTGTTGAACCATATCTTTTATTCCTTAACCAAATCTTTTATACCTTAGTCGCGATCAACAGATAAGTTCTGCACAAATAAGTTTAAGACCAACGTATGTACATCGAAAGGCGCTCTTAACACATGTGACTGTTAATGCTAATGAACTTCATAACAATCCTTTTATTTAGGTTAAAAAATCTAATACTTTAGTTTATTCACTAACTGCTTTCATGAGCTTTTATTTCTTTTCTTTCTTTTTCATATACATAATTGTATATTCTAATTATTAGTGTTATTAGCTTGTTTTTAATTGTATGAGGACTTATAATATCTTTATATTGTTTCTTAAATGGTTGCTCTGTTAGACAATAATGATTTATTATTATTATTATTATTATACATTATTCCGTTCATTTAATTTTTTTCTTAAGTTCAGTATTTTTATTTTAATTTAGTTTGATTTAATATGCATACGACCTGTGTTAACATTATTAGCTTTAAGTTGACCTGTTATTTGGTAATACCTGTCGGACAATAAATAATATTTATTTATTATTATTGTTATTCACATTCACAGAATTCTATTCTTAGTCAGTTGTTGATTGAACGGTTTCACTATTATTATTAACGAAAAAATAATGATTTTACTTTTAGTTTGCGTAATGTAATATTATAAATCAATCTCAACAAGTTATTAGACCTACGGGTCTGCAAGTATACAATTTGTAAAGAAAATACCAATAGCATAACTACTTGTCATGCTGTTCATGTCTAATAGAAGTAAGTTTCTGTCTTAATCAATATACATTACAAAGGCCGTCTAAATAAAATTTAAGTACTAATGTAATTTTCTGGAAGCCGAGATAAATTAAATAATTCTTACCACGTCTTAGTAAATAGTTGAGACCTTCTAGTTTCTATGAAGCACTTTCCTTAAATTTTATTTTCCACAAGGTACAATTAGAAACAGAAGAATATTGAATTTATTTTCCTTATTACAATTTTCGGTTATAAAAAGAAAACATGACTATATTTGTATGAATATAAAGTTTTAATGAATATATTTTGTTGTTTGCATACAAATATTACATTTTTGTATATATGAAAATAGCAAATTATACCCTACAGCACTTTCTATTATTGCATTATATTTGTATTATATATATATATATATATATATATATATATATATATATATATATATATATATACATTTGATTTATATATATATATATATATATATATAAATCAAAATGCGAATTTAGTTTAAACAAAACATGAAATTATAATTTTTAATTAATTAATAGATGTTTTGTTAATTGAGGAAATCATTCATGAAATATCTGAGTGAAAACACGTGAAAATAATATCGTTCTTTTTGGTGTTCGTGAAATAAAAAAAACGATTCTAAAAGACAAGGTACTGTATCCGAACGTAACACACACTATCAATTTTCAATTGTCTTGGGATTACCTTTATGAATTTTGAGTTTAGCAGTCTCGGTAGATTTGATTTCTCAAAATTGATTCTGAAAGACTGTTAAAAATTGGTATTACTTCTTCTGATGCACTTTCAGAAGTCGTCCGATCTATTTTCCCTTCCGATAACAATATTAGATACAATTTTCAAAAAGCTGGCTATCATAAATTATACTTTGATTTTTCTGCGACGAATTGGTGCTTTCTTGATAACTGTATAATATAAATATTATTAATATAATTACAAATAATAAATAATCATTTTAACCTATACTATGCAATGCTACATCTCTATAATTTGAACAGATTGCTTTATCGTCACTGGCTAGAAGCTACCGTCGTTATTTTCAACTACTCAGACATTTCCTGCATTTCTCAGAAATTGTATACTAATTCAAATATCGTAATCTATCTCAACATTTTCCTGTAGTTAAGTTCTCACTCTCTCTTCAGAATCTTAGTTCTTCTTCCACTTCTTCGTCAGTCGTACCAGCTCAGTATTTGTATTGAGCAATTATTCGAATTAATCTGTTTTCTCGCAATCTCGCACTCCTCACTTTTATTTAATTGAGTTCTTGGTTGAAAGGCCTTATTCTGGTTTCTCACTTCTTAATAAAATATTTTTACTTTGGTTCATTTTATCATATTCCCTTCTTGTCAGTCTGCATGTCTTAATCGCAATTTTTTACTGATCTTTGAATCATTCTATTTAATTTTTCAAATGTTTGTTTACTATCCCAATGAAATTGACTGTCTCTTTTTTCACAAGTGGTTAGTTTATGGTCTTCTAACAGAGCTAATTTAGTCAAAAATATTGGAATATGTTTGGATTATACTATGTCTTCTCTTCTTTATTTCACATAAATAATCTGTATGTATTTGCTACAATAATCTTTTGTATCATTATGCGTTTTTTGAATTTTTTGGACATCGATCTTTTACCGAAATCGATACTTTTTGTTCTGTATTACTAGCGAAACTTAGACATTGGTATCAAATTTGATTTCTCCATGGTTTTTACTTAAATTTCTTGCTTTAAAAGCCCTGTGGTATTTTTTAGATATATTTATTTTAAAGTTAATGATGTTTACTTAGGACAGAAACTGGCTATTATTTTCATCTAGAAAGATATTGTATAACATCTTTTAGTGTTCTCAACGAACATCATAAGAGGTTCGATAATCTACTAATAACTCTTCCCTCATTTTCTATCTTGACTTCTGCTAATCTTGAAGTCCGCTCTTGCCTAACACCAATTAACTATATGTGGCACCACTGGTTAAAGTGTAATATTCTGCGTGTTTGGAATGACATAGTTTGACATACATAGTTTAACATTATTTTCGTTGTGATTTGTGTCATTATTTCTTTATTACTATGTAGCATAAAAACTTAATCATATGAAAACTTCTCGTTTCTTAATTCTATGAAAATATTTCGTTCCTATATAAATAATCCACACAGTATCTTTTAGATATATAATTCATCAACGCAGTGAGAAAAATATACCATTTATTAGAAAAGTGTACGTAGCAGAGTTTCTAAATTGAAAACTCCGTTCAATATACGTACCATATATGTATATTATGAACTTTAAATAGTTAATTTTGGAGCACGACTTAATATGAAGAGCAATTATATGCCAGTTGGTGTTTTAAAGGCATAGCCAAAGTAAACAAGTAAATAAATTGATTGTTACCTTTGTATAGTGGAAACGTTCAGATTTCCAAGAAACATTAAGAATTAAGAAAACATTTATCATCGACTACTTTTTCTGTAGTCCATTACCACTCACTAGCATTAATTTAGTAGTGTAAAAAAGGAAGCGATAGAGCCGTTGAAAGCTGTGCGAAAAATTGGTAATATCCAAAAAGGAAAACTACAATTAATTACGTTACTAATCTCAGTAACCTAGTTTGAAAGAATCTAACACAGATACAAAAATGATCAATCGTACAAGTATTTCTATATACAGCTATCTTTGAAAAGAATCCTTTAAACAGTCATAAGGATTTGAAATTTGATAGTTACATTAGATGGTGTTAGATTATGAACATAAATTTTATTCTTTGTTTTTAGGTTTTCGACGATTAGCGATAATGTAGCAACTTTTGTTCTCTTTTTTAAGTTATTTCTTAAATTGAAGAGAAAAAATGAATAATTGACGAAGAAAAACAATTAAATAAATATCTCGAAAAATAGGAGGAAAATCCCTTGGAACGTAGTTAATATGTTAGTGTTTTATTACCTCTGTTGGTCGAGAATCAAATTTAAATGAATAAAATTAATAGAATAAAACGATCACAACATCAGAAATAATACACTATGAAAATACTTTCGAAAAAGTGGCCTTTTGGTTCCAAATTGAAAGTACGCCTTTGATAATACTTCCTCTTCCGTCGACGCTTCAAGTCTCTTTCTGTTATTGACGATCTGCATACCTGAAATGTTTATACTTGCGCTGGAGCTGTTTCGATAGAGGAATGGTTCCAATATTGTGTAGAGGATATCCATCATTACCCTTGAAATTGTGAGATTACTTTATTATCCCTAAATTCTCTAGTGTTATAACTATAAAGATAGGTATTGCAGGACAGAATATGAGCAGAATCAAGGCGAAGCGTCAATAGGAATTCCTATACATTTTAACGTTATTATTGGTGATGATTAATATCTGCTAGAAAATATCTGTCAAATATTCTAATTTCAATATATGCATACGTCTCTAGTGATTCGGAACGAGACTTGGGTTCATCATCATACGTCCGAAATAAAATATCAATCTAAACAGTGGCGCAGTAATTCCTCTTTCCCAAAAAAGGCGATAGCCGTTCCATTCGCAGGAAATGGCTTCCATTTTTTTAATGCAAAACGTTTTCTTCCTCTTAATTAGCTATCAAACAAAAAGAAACTTTACAGGAACATATTCCACAAGTCCTTTAGACAAATTGAGGCCAAGAATGAATGATTAGCGTCATGGTTATCTTAGAAAAAAAAACATTTTCCATCAAAATAATGCACAGCACAACATAAAGTGCTGTAGCTAGATTTATTGCCGCATCTACCTTATTAGCCGGATTTATCACCATCTTTTACCACGTCTACAGAACTCCTTGGAGGCATTTTTAACAGACAACGATGTTAAAGCTGTCGCTTATGCTTACTTCAAGGAATTTGAGAGTTTCGAAATTTATTAAAGCATAGAGATTTTGGATAACCTCTGGTCCAAATGTATTTAGGTTGTAGGGAAATTTGTTGCGAAATAGACGCCACTTCAAACTAAAATGGTAAGCTAGATTTTATTATTATAAGATACACATGAAACAAAATGTAATTATATTTTTGATGTGTTCATGAATTTCTCCAAACAACCCTAAAAATGTTGCCGAAACAATGTTCAACAAATGTGCTTATGTCTTGAATATGTGAAATAAATTGACTCATCGGATAATTTTTATTTCTACTGGAACATTTCGCCATGACGCCAAATCTAATCTTCATTTATATAAATCTGTGAAACGTCAGTTGGATCTAATTTCAGACGTTAATTAAATGGCATTAATAATATTTACGTTTAACAATTAAGAAAAGTGTAAATAAAGATATACTTACATAAGTTTCATGGCCAACTCCGATGTGTTTTATTTAATTCACGTTTATATCTGCACATACAATTGCTAGCTGCTGATACGCCCTCCTGGAGCAATACATTTTTTGAAGACAATTAGACATTCTCTTAATACTACATATTACAGACTCATTGCGTCACATTGTTGTAACGCATAACAATCAATATCCCAATAATAAGTATAACTACATAGTTTTTTACATTTCTTTAATAATGTTGTTTTTGATGTAAAGTTTCTTTCGTTTCCACTTTAATTAAAAGTGTACACAACTTTCTTTAACCAAGTAAAACAAAATTAGCAATATAATACATGTAAAAAAACTTGTTTAATAAGCGGATATATAAATTAGAAGTAGGTGGTCGATTTTAATAAGATGGGCTTACGTTATGCTACACGTCCAGTTCTTGTGACGACACAGATATGAAGTTTTTATTATGGGTGCGTCTTAACTAAAAAATTAAATAATTTATGATGTTAATAGAAATAATGACATTAATAAATTAGGGCAAAAATATGTCCTTAATGAAATAGAATACAAGAGCGTCAGAAAACAAAGCAGAGTTGGTATTAAAGATTTTTCATTTTCTACATAATTATTGTTATGTTTGAAGCATCGGATAATTTCTGTGATACATTACAGTCATAAATTATAATTGTAAAATTTAACAACAATAAATTCGTACTGAAACAAAAATAAGATTCTATAATGATGTAAAATTAAATAATTTGAAATTCTGAAACTTAACAATAATTTTCTAGGTATGATTTTCAATTCAATTCTATTTAAAAATTATTATTATTTACGAAATAATTTATTTTCTGGCTCATATAATGCATTTTTAGTATAAGAAAGACTCGCCTATCTTGACATAAAATTGCCGAAGATTGATACCATCTATTCCAAATAACTGCCATTTAAAAACTGATGAAACAAACGATACGAATTACGCAGACGCTAACGATCGATCGTTTGTGTAGATCTACGAGTTAATTCAACTTTCAGTATGTTTAAAAGGGGATTTATTTCCCGATGTATTGTGACTATATCTAATGTATTAGACAAAGATGTAGCATGCGATACAATAGCCCAGAAAAGCAGATTCATTATAATTACTTTAGCTATTGTTACAACTATGAATTCAGTACTGCCTGCATATACATAAGTATGCACTTTTACGACGTTAAACTGAATAATTCTAATTTTAACCGCTTTATATATCGTATATGTAGCATCGTAAAAGCGCATAATTATATGCAATTAACAACTCACCGTGGCTTTTTTATTTAATAACTGTTTCCATAATGCAATTTATGGCTCATTAAAAGGACTCGAATGAACTATATCCGTAGTCTAATGCTTAGGACGGATTTCCGGAAAGAATGTGTTCATGGGTTCGACTCCCACGCAGAGAAAAGAAATTTTTCAAAAAATTTTTAAATTAGAATTTTTCAGTATAGCCTCATAAAAACGCAGAATTACCTGCAAATAATAACCTACCGTGCGTTTTGTATTTTAATAACTGTTTCCATAATGCAATTTATGACACATTAGACGACACGAGTTAAATGTCTTCGTGGTCTAATTGTTAGAGCACATTCCCGAAGGGAGTGAGACCGTGGGTTCGAGTTCCAAATAGAAAACAGATATTTCTTCAAACTGAACGATCATTGCCTCCCTCTCTCGTCCAACACAAACATATATTGAACGACAAAAAGAGAACGCGTCTATCTCGCATGTCGGCCGTTTCCAGAGCGTATTATAGATAGACGCTTGCACCACGGCGATTTGCCGAATAAAAGAATGTTAAAAGGAATCATTCAAATGTTAATAACACAGTGTCTACTACATATGCTTCAGAGAATCACATTCTTCGTCAGGCAGACTTGTGTTATTAAAGAACGATTCCTTGGTAGAGTTTATCGTATCTTTTCGATACAGAAAAATAATGAATAGTCATTGCCTCCCTCTGAATAAAAAAAATAGGATAAATTCTACCAAGGAATCGTTCGTCAATAACACAAGTCTGCCTGTCGAAAAGTATGATTCTTTGAAACATATGTAGTAGCCAGGCTGTTATTAACATTTGAACCATTCCTTTCAAGACTTCTTCAAAAATTAGAAATTATAATTTTTCAGTTCATAATCGTAAAGCTCATAATTATATGCAACTGTTTTCGTAATGCAATTTATGGTACATCAGAAGAACTTGAATTTCTGTGTCTAATGGTTAGAACAAATTCCCGAAGAGAGTGAGATCCTGGGTTTCAGTTCCGCGCGAAGAACAGACATTTTATAAAAAATAGCTGCATTACATATACTTGTATAAAGCGGTTAAAATTAGAATTTATCACTACTATCGTTTTACTCGTTTTGCAATAATATTATACGTCCTCAATCGGTATGAACTTTTTAATAACATTCATTGACACACACGTATCACTATAGCACATATTAAAAATTAAGCGAGCTGCTTCGCAGCTTACAATGATGGACAGTTTAAGAAATTATTAGTAATTATTTTTATCTCATGTCATAATGTGATTCGTCAAAATGATTTTTGTGAGTTTTTTTTTCTTACTATGGAACTTACACATTAGTATATTTCTCATTTTTGAAAAAAATCTTTCCAACAGAAAAAGAAAGATATATCGTTAAACTTAAGAAAAGCAAATTGCGCACATTTCCTGGTATTATTTTACAAAAAAATATATAAAAGATTGTGAAACGACTATATAGCCATTCCCGATTTTTACTGAAATATTGCTTAATATACGCCACATGAATGACTCTGTATAATCTTAAAACTTTAATTTAAAATTTATTGGTAAACCGAAAGCACTTTGCATTTATAATTTCCATAAGAGATTAGAAACGTAAAGCGAATACAGAATTCAGGTAATTTTAAAAGCACTTAATAAAAAGAAACATTAGACTAGCTAGTAATTAAGTAAAATAATGTAACCCAAAGAACTAATTTTAATTCCCACAGAATAAACGACCTTACGGCGTAAGCTTCTTTCACCGTAATCTCGGGTCTTATATTTAGTTCCATTCAGAACCAATTTCGTTCATAATTTATATTTCGTAGGTTACTTTAGTCATCCAATAATCATACATCTTGAATTCAATGTGAAATTCTAGGTAAGTTATGTATGTTGAGAAATTCTCCTTCTCCTTTTGTCATAAAATAGTTGAAATTGAATTATTTTCTAACCTAAATTAGTAAGCTTAACTTCGCTAATATTAAAAGATTAAGAACAAAGACATTGTTTACGTAACAAAGTTTACTATAACATAATTTCATAAATTTTCCAACTCATCTTATTAAAATATTAAGTTCTATACCAATGCTTCCTTAAATTAGAAAGCGGTGTAGATATTAAGAAAGTGTATACTTTCAATTATATAATTTATATTTTGATTGTTTATTAGAGATAAATAATAAATAATATATTGTTAGTCATGATTTGTTGGACATAAGTCAATAGTGTGAACTACGTTCTAAATGCTTAGAATAAATTCTCTTGTAATTGGATATCGTCAGTATACTGCTAATATGTATATATATATATATATATATATATATATATATATATATATATATATAGATGAGATTGTCCACTGAAATTTTGTAGAATTTTGCGACTGGTGTTACTACAAAGTAATTTTCTTTTAGGTATTGCTCTGTACGCGATGTACTAATCAAGACTTTTAGCATGATACAACCAGCTTCTGCCGGCTCTTCTCTCTTTACGTACATTCAGACCTTCTTTGGCATGCAACTTTAACGCTTCCTAGACTCTGGCGGGCTCTTGTAATATATTATTTCAGACGTTACTAAATCTCCATACGTACGTTAAATTACATTATTTAGTCCAGTCGGAGAGTCTATTTTACTGGGGCATTTCTACAAGGTGTGGCAATTAAATAACGAGACTGGTGTGAGAAATGTTATTTACTGCAAATAAACTTATATTTAGCTTTTATCCCCTTCAACATAATCTCCTCCCCTATATATACCAACTGCTGTATACGTGTCTTCCATTGTTCAAAACAATAGTGTAATTCACCAGTTGTCAGCCTCTTCAACAATTCTACCGTTTTGTTTTTACTTGTTCAACAGACTAAAAATTTGCTCTCTTTAATGCACTTTTCAGTTTTGGGGACAGGTGGAAGTCACATGGTGCAAGATCTGGTGAATACGGAAATAATCCAGCACAGCAATGCGCTTGTCTGATAAAAACTACTTTACAGATAGGGCTGGTGCTTTGTCCTAGTACAGAATTCACAAGTCGTTCTTCCACAAATCCGGTCTCATCTTCTTTGCCCTTTATCTCCGCTTGATTATAAAATCTTTTTAGTACTTCTGATTAACAGTTTGACTAGCAGGCACCCAGTAGGTCATGCCAATACCCTTGATATCGAGAGAAACGATCAGCATTGCCTTCAATTTCGATTTGATTATTCATGCTTTTTTCTGTCTTAGCAATCCGGTGACTTTCCAGTGCATCGATTGACGCTTTGTGAGCTTGAGTGAGATTTTTCGACACCTTTTCTGCACAAACTTATGTCATGTTTAATATATCATGCAAAATATGTCTTACAGTATCTTTGTTAATGTTTATCATATCGACAATCACCCGAATGCTCAGGTGTCGGTCTTTTCGCACAATTTCATTAATTTTCTGAACATATCCTTCAGTTCTTGCCTCTACAGGCCACGCAGGACGTTCATCATCTTCAATCTCTTTCTGACCTTCAACAAACCGTTTATGCTATTCAAAAACTCGCACACGTGACATAATATGTATTAACACGAAACACTTTCTTTAAAATTTGTAAACATTCTGTTGGAGATTTTTTAACTTGTTAAAGAATATCAGGATAATTCGCCACTTTATTCTTATGCCAACCATTATTATGGCACTATTAAGTAACAATGTCCTTTACAATTAAAGCTCGAATAAAAACTAAAGCATACAGAGAGACGAAACTACGGATTGTAGCTTAGGAAGTATCAAAGTCAATGATATTCGAATTACAGGCTTGACTGCTGCGTCTGCGCGATGGAAAAGCATAGTCTCGTTATTTATTTGCTATACCTCATTGTGGTCCTCATGCATTCTAATTATATCTAACATTTTTAGGTAAGCATGTTCTTGTCATTCTCTCGAAATAGTACAGTTCGTGAATCGTGATTTTCTCTTCTGCTTAATAAAAAACACGTAATTTTTTTTTAGCAAGCTCATATTATTCATATATTTGTTGAACTCACAATGCCTTCTTATTAAACCCATTATCTTCATAACTGACTTTTTGTTCATACTCCGTATGTCTGTTATTAATTTGAATAACTCTTAACTAAGAAACTATTTTATCTATCCTTGACCAGCGGGTTTCTTCCACATTTGTTAATATCAATTTTTGTCCGCTTCTTTATGGCTTTTTAGCAATGTCATAGGAAAGCTCCGATCCTGTTAAATCACTAGACTTTAATTGGCCTTAGAAATTTCGTATTCATTCAGAGCCCCCACTGTTACTAGCTGTTAGAATGGATGATCACCGTTCAATTTGTCCCACCTAGACAATTAATTTCTTCAATATAATGATATGACGCAGTTACTTCTGCTTGAAGTATTGACGCATATTTTTTCTATGACCTAATAATTTTCGACTTTAACTCCAAATTCTTCCTTAGTACGTATCTTACACGTACCAGATTATTGCTGTAAATGTCGGCCTTCCGTCCATTTCTCTCCATCTGGTATAATTTTCCAATAAACCTTATCAGAATTGAATTTTCGAATCATGGCATCGCTCGGCTTGTTCATAATAAAGTCCAGTTTAAGTTCCTCTATCAATTTATGATGGTCAGTATCATGGAATTATTGGGAATTGCTTTGTTTTTGATTAGTGCATGGCCGATCTGTAGCTTACCTAATTATACTTATGTATAGCCAGAGATTATATTTTTCAGTTTTTCCATAGGTTCATCTAGACCTGCCTATAATTACTATATTCATATAGATTCATTTGAAAATTAAATTTTCTCGTCGATAGCTGTAAGGCTGTAAACCTTTTTCGAAAGCAATTACTTGTGCTTTCTAGGAGCTAATTGATAAATACTATTTTCTGTATTAGGTGCTTACTATATTTAAAGTTATCTTCGAATGAAATTTATACCCTAGAATATATAGAAGAATATAGTCATTCACCAGAGAAACGATAGCAAAAATCCTCGTGGACAACATTCTTTACGCTTAAAGTTCTGGGGTTTTTCTAAATTGATGGTTTCTTAAAAGATGATAGTTAATCGTAATCACCACTTGTTCGAAATTTACTCAAAGTCCGCTAATGTATGCAAGTTCTACAAATGTTGATTACCCTATTCCCTTCTCTCTCTTGTTTTTCTTAACGTACATATCTTCTCGTCGCAAAATTAATCAGTAAACACTTTCTCCTTTCCTTCATAATAGTTTGTTGTTAGTTTGGACGCAAATGTTCTATATCGACGCATTTGTACTAAATCTTTCATTCTTTTATTTCAACACACATTCAGCTTTTCCAAGTATGTTAGAGACATATAGCAAAACTACAAATCTGCTAGGCTGGCCTTTGTTCAGCTTTTGCTCTTGATCTTCTTATTACTCGTATTTCAAAGTCGATGCGTCCATTCTTCTGAAGTGATTGTTAACGAGTCGTTTTTCTTCTTCTAAATGCTATGAAGAATAACTACAAAATGAAATGTTAATGATCTCACAAATATATATTGGATTATTTAATTCTAATGGGTAATATTTGCTACTACTATTGTCAACTTATGACGAAAGTTATTACGTGATATTGTAAAAGCTTTCAATCAGTTCTAGGTACATTTGTTAAACGTATAACATTTGTAACAATGTATTTTCATACGAAATTACTCTGAGCATGTCTTTATTATGAACATATTCTTAATTTCACATTAAGATCTTACTAATATCGAATATTTTCTACTAAATTGAAGGGTGTCAAAATAATACTCGTATATTATGCAGATAAATTTCCGGATTTAAATGACATATTTAGAAATTGTAATATTGTAAAAGATTTCGTGGGTGTCTGCTTTTCCGTAACGGTGTTGTATATTTAATTAGATTTAAGTTCTCTACTATTTTATCTCAGACGCATTGTTTTTCCCCTCAAACATATACACTAGCCTCTCAAATAGAAATTCGTATTATATTACTTCAATCCAGTCACACACAATATAAGCTAGATAGATTTTATAACAATAGCTTTAAAGGATGATGTGAATGTTTCAGCTCGGATAATGGTGATTTTTCGAATTATAAATTCGTAAATTGCTATGAAATCGAGAAGTATATATTTCTTATATGTATATAAAATTCGGGCTAAAAATAGGTTATTTCATCATGATTCACGGTTATTATTTGTTTTGATTTATTCCTTTAAGTATTTTCTGCACAATTTTAAATCTTTTGCCTATTTTAGGAAATGATAATCTAAATTTCTTTTTAATTTTATTTCTTCGTTTTTTTGTAGTTTTTTTTAGTTTTTCAAAGCCCTATAATTGGATTTATTTTAGATTTTGTTTTTGATCATCAAGTTACTTTCTATTAATTGAATCGAATTCTCGTTTATAATCTATTAAAAGCATACTTATTTTCAAATCTAACCTATTAATTTTTTCCATTATCTGCATTAAGATGTGAATAGCCTGTATTACTCCCGTAATATCCTGCGTATTTTCGATTAGTTTCTTTGGATCATTGTCAACAAATCTTAAGTTACATTTTGCAACGTCTAACATTATAATTGCTACGTCTTCACTTTTGTGAATAGTTACTTTTTGTTCAATTTCCCAATCTTTGGCAATTTACTCTCTCTCTCTCTCTCTCTATGCACTAAAGAGGAAAATATGAACAATACTTTCCTTTTTGATACATATATTCGCTTCATAGTTTATTAGTTTCATATTTATTCCACTTTTCTCGGTGCCTTACTCTATGAAATTTTTCTATAATTTTTTTTATTTCTAGTTCTTCTACACTTCTTTTTTCATCAATTATACTCTCTTTAATCAATACCTCCTTAAAACGATGAGGCCAAAATTGCTCATACTGTATTTCATCCTTAATTCCAAGCGCATTCTTATTTTTCATACCAATTGTCTTGTTTTTATAGATGTATATTGTGTTGTGTTCTTTAATTTTTACTTTTATTTCTAATCACTATCTTATTACACCTCTCATTGTATTGTTTTTTCGTCATGTTTTTCTTTTTCAAACCCAACTGTTATTTCGAAACATTTTTTATAAATAATATATTCTACTTTGACACCTATGTCCTAGTTTTGACTTGCTGACACAACATAACCTTTCCGCGTGTTCTCCTTCTTGAAGCTTTCTACATTCCCCTTAACATTCAAATGTGTTCTTTTATTTTTGTTCTTATATTTTGTTCTATCTTAACCGCTACTATGAAGTTGACCAAGATCAGCACAAACGCCTTTTTGAAGTGTCACGTTCCTTATTTACGACTGTTTCCTTTTACTAAAAAGAACGTGGTCAATTTGTGCATAACTTTTTTTTATCTGACGATATCTAGGTTACTAACGTACTAACTAGGTTTTATAGTTCTCAAACTTAAATACATTGCATTTTAAAGGTAGACATAGACATTTAAATAGCAAATTTTTTGTTAGTCATACTAAAAATTTTGTTAAGTTATTAGCTGATAATTAGTTCATTCAATTTATTTTTAAAGAAGCTTGCGTTGGTACGTACTTAATATAATAATATAGGAATGTTAAAACAATCGTCAGCTATCACATGTGATTTAATAAAAACCAAATTTAAAAAAGACTTCGCCTTTATGCCACCATAAAAATTTAGGAGTAATGACGTCTGGTAATTGTGAATGAGGTCAATTTTAACCCTGATTTCGGATTTGCTCTACCGTAGTACGCTATAATTGTTTAAGAAAAGAAATAAAAATTATAATTAAGTTTCAGTATCTGCTAGTTAAATTAATTAGTCTGGGTCCTAGCTATGATCAATAATATATTTTAAATACAATGTATGTATATTATTGTACCTTCCAGGTAAGATATATATACATATATATTTCTTAAATACACTAACTATTAACCTACAATATAGATATGTTTATTTCATTCATAGAATTAACTTTCGGGATTGCTAATCCCTTGCCGAACTCATAACTTTACCTGTACTTGATAAATTCTAAGAAGGCGAGGGGTGGTATAATACGTTTATATAAAGGAAATTTATTCAGAATTGTTAAAACCCTGAGAAAATGTGTTTGTAACGTATTTACCGTTTTAAATTTAGTGTTTAAATTACTTGTGTGCTAATTTTATACTTTACATTTCTATAGCGAAATTTTGCGCCATGAGCAAGACGAAAAATATTACAAAGAGTGAAAAAATTGGAATAGAAACTTTATTAGGGATTGATTTGTATTCTCAAAGTGAAATTGCTAAATAAATAAGAGTTTCAGGTCCAACAATGAATAGAATTACAAAACTTTGGTGTCACTATCAAGCGGTCGATAACATTGTCATCGGCCATGCCAAATCACTGACAGGGAGAATGAAACAATTATTAAAATTATTATGCAAAGTAGACAAGCTTCCATCAGAGAGTTGCTACGTCTTCAGCAGTTCTTTAATACAAGATTATGAGACTAGATCTTGGGAATTTGATTATATACTGCTAGGTTAAAATGTGGCCGGCCTGCAAAACCCACTTTTAATCGAAGCAATGAAAAAATTTTAAGCTTTTTAAAAGAAAATATAGAAAAATCATGGCAAAAATAGAAAGTTGCAAGATATTGTAAATGTCAGTATCGACGGCATGTCGAAGAGAATTCGGTCATTCAAGCTATGGGAGGTTTAACCAAATATTGAAACAAATATATCCTACAGCACAGTCTATCTTAGAGAAAACGGAACTTTTTAAAAATAAAAACAAAAGCTTACTATTTTGGTAAAATTCATTTAATTTATTAAAAGTAGTCGCCTTCGTCTTCAATAAAACGTTTTGCACGGTCAATTAATATGCCGAATAAATTTTTAAGTTCATCTTTAGAGATGTCCTTCAAGATCGCTGTCGACGCCTCTTCAATGTCATGGACGTCGGCATAACGCTGTCCTTTCATCGACAAATGTAGCCTGGAAAATAGATAGAAATCACAGACGGCCAAATCCAATGAATATGGTAAATGGTTAAAATGCCATTTGAAGTTAGAAAATAAGTGATCGAGCAATGTGATGGTGCATTATCATGTAAGAAACGCCAGCTACTATTTTCACGATATTGAGGACATACACGACGAATACGCGCCAAAAGACGCTTCGACACCAAGATAATATACAGTATTGATTGTTTGAGTAGTTGGTAAAAATTCCTTGTGCATTATGTCTTTCGAATCATAAAAATAAATCAACATTGTCTTCACCTTTGACTTGACTGAAACGGCTTTCTTCGTTCGGATACTTCCATTCAGAGCTTTGACGCTTGGTCTCTGTATTATATTGAAAACACTACTCTCATCGCCAATTACCAAAGTATACCTAAAGCTTTCGTCCTTCTTTTTCTCTAATCAAGCCTGTATACTGTTGAATTCGGAGCAATTTTTGATCATCAGTGCGGTAGAAACCTTGTACAAATCTTTCTTTGAACCTTTAAAAATATCTAATTCTATTCCCACGTATCGCATTCAGGATTTCGGCTCATTTTTGATAAATTCACTCACAAGTTAGATGTTACTTTCCGTAACTACAGATTGTTTTGGACGAGGATGTTCAGCGTCATTTATGTCCGTACGGCAACCTTTAAATCGTTAATGCCGCTCATATACACTTGTACGTAATAAACACGCATCACCATACACTTGTTTCATCAAATCAAACGATTTGCCGAGTTCAAAACGGAACTTGATATTTGCTCTTTGTTAAAAATTCATTTTTCGAGCAATGCCAAATACACACTCTTACTTTATGCGCAATTTCTCTGCCTCTAATGCCCTCTAATGATGCAAACATCATGATATTTTGACAATTGGTGAAAGATCAACCTCACCAATGAATATTTTTTTTTAATAGATGGCGCCACTAAGAATTACTATTTTAAAAGTTCCGTTTTCTCTGCGACAGACTGTGTATGTTCAAACCTATACTAGCATATGTAATATACGAATATACGTTAAAATTTTCATGTGCTTGGATTTTATTTCGTTGAATCTCTGAAATTGTAAGTTGGATAAATTTGATTACCAGATACTGTACTTGTTTAATTAATGTAAGTGCAATAAATAGTTATTCTTAAAAAGGTATAAGTTACTGATAATATTTAAAAATTGTTATAAAAAATAGTTTTACAATTTAAAAGCAGTATGTACAAATTATACATTACAATTATTACCAACCATGTTTGCTTTATTCTCTTAATTAAAATATTCTTTCTTTATTAACTTTGTAATCGATGTTAATTGTAGTCACATTCTACCTAACTAACGATTCATGTACAAACATTCCAATTGTTTAGTTGTTATGTTTATTGAGTTTGCACTAAGTGAAAGTTTAGTTATTTTGACAATAAGGAACTAAATTAACCGAGCGTCTATGTATTTAAACTATTAATCCTCAGCATAATTGCCGGAGTCAATAGAGGTAATATTGTTATCCAGTTTGCAGTGTGCTTTTGGTACCCGACTTCTCTTTCTAATATCAATAATAAATCTGTTTCTTATTAATTTCTGGCGATTGTTGTTATATATCCTATATATTTGCCCAAGTTTAGAATTCTTTAACACGAATAAAAATTACACTTTCAGGTACTTAACGAAAAAAAGGGAAGTACTACACAAGTACATCAGCATATCTTATACTACATGTAAGAAAATACTTTTCATATCTTGTTATATCAAGTCTAACATATCTAAAAGGAAACAATGTTCAACTTGTCCCACTTTTTAAAATATTAAAAAAAAGAATGAAATTCTTTTTCATACACTTACTATACGCTTTCGGCACGTTAATGTGTGCAGTAGATTGCAAAAGGAACAGTAAACATAAGTACAGATCGTTATTGAGTAATTATTCTAAATTTAATTACGTTCCTCAATTTTTTGAAGAATATAGCTTATTAGTAAATGATGATTTTTATGATACACCTTCCTTGGATTTTGTCGATTCGGAAGGTAATGACATGGATTACCAAAATTTTGAATCCGAACATCATCCTATTAGACATCATCGGCATAACGGGGTTCATCAAGACATACCGTGGCCGGTTAAAAAAGAAGCTATCGTTGAAGGTGATATAATACTAGGCGGTCTTATGATGGTACATGAAAGAAAAGACAACGTTACGTGTGGTCCTGTAATGCCTCAAGGTGGAATACAAGCTTTAGAAGCGATGTTGTACACGCTAGATCGTCTAAATCAGGATCCGAAGAGATTGTTCCCGAATATAACACTGGGTGCTCATATATTGGATGACTGTGACAAGGATACATATGGGTTAGAGATGGCCGTTGATTTTATTAAAGGTTAGTAATATGTAATAATAGTATGCTTACTCTGTATCTACGCTGATATTATAATTATATGCTCTTAATATGAAGCTAATAAAGCTACTGCTAAGGATTTTATTGTGTTATAAATGCTTTTTTTAGACGATATTTAATACACATATTGTTAGCAAAATTTTAATTGATAATTTATGAGAGATCGAAAGACATCTTTTAATTTCTCCTCTATTATATTTCTTATCCTATTTTTTCTGGCAAATGCTTCTTATTTAATAATAGCCACTTTACTTTTTTGATAAATTTTTGTTCACGACTCTATCTTCTCTCAAACATCTAACAAATTCTATAATAAAAATGAATGTATTTAAAGTTATTTACTTTTATTTTCCCAGGGAAGACAGAAGCATAATTATGGCAATGCATAGAAATCATTTAATTTAATGCACTGGAACTGTAAATGTTAATCACATATATATGTATATATATATACTTGTAAGTAAATATTATACATATTCAAAGTTAGAAATTCCATGTGTTACTATGAAATATTCTAATGTAACTATCATTAACTTTAGGACATTTACCATTCACCAGATGACAATTGTCCGCATTTCATTGTTCTTCTAAACATGGTTTCCATAAACTATCTATGTACTAAACGGAAAATAATAATTAGGATCGCTGTTAAAACCTCAGCTTAGCTTCTAAATCCACAGCGAAATGTGGTTTGAGGAATAGCAGTGGTGTGAGTAAATAAAATTTCAAGCAATGTGCGATTGTTTTGCGCTAATTTTCTCAATATTTTTCACAAATAAGATTCTATAAGCGATATAGTAAGAATTAATAGCAAATAGATACATAATTATACAAGGTGTATATTTCAAGTAAGTACCGTATAAAAGAAACACAAGTGCAATTTTTCCAACAATTTTATTTTATAAAAAAGCCTGTACCTCAATCTACTTTCAAAATAATCACCACCAATATTAAAGCACTTATCATATCGTACAACCAACTTCTGAATTTCATTCTCACATAAATCTGCCGCCGATAATTTAAGCGTTCTTCCACAATTTTCTAAAGAACACTCCTTTAAACTCTGCTTTCTCAAATTTTTACATCAACCTTCTGTATACAGTAAGTTTTCAGTAATTACACACTACGCTCCCCGTCATGAACATTAAGTACAGCCATCCTTAAATGCTCTAATCTATTTTCATGCCATTTAACATGCAGAAAACGAATCACAATAAGTATATTAAAATCGGCGTGACTTTCAATTTTCTGAGACATTTCAAAGAAGCACAAACAAACATAAACACGAACTAATGGTTCCATATAGCCATTTATGAATAATTAATAGATGTAGGTACTCAGCGCGCATGACCGGAAAACGACCAAATATATTTAAAAGCGGTACTTTTTTAGAAGATACATCTCGTATTTGTTTATTTATAGTTTGCTACTATAATTTAATGACAATCCTAAGAGAAGAGGACTGCAATTTTCCTTGGAGATTGAAGACATTTTGACCGATCGTAGTTCTTGGTTTCATTTACAAATCTTTCCATCGCATTTTCGTTTACTTTACATAATTAAAAAATCGAACATGACCAGATAGTAGTAAATAGTATCCGAAAGATTTAGTAGTGCTATGGATTTGTTTATTTTTTTGAAGCAATAATTGAAAACTAGTAAGGGACCGAAATTTGGCTGAAACATTCTTGAAAGATTTTGATATTAAAAATTTCTAATCTGCTGCCACGATTAATTGCGTTATATCAACATTGTGAATATTTGCCACAATGTAGTTCTCATGCTGATGTTTTCTACATATATGCTGCACTAATCCATGTTTGCAATTTTTTCGAAACTTTCGCAAAAGTTTTCTTGATTGCAGAATATAATTTTACCTGTCTCTAAATTAAAATAATAAGCTTTCAAAACTCCTTTACGTATTGATATAATCAAAAATCAATGTTTTCTTTTTTTTTCTAAAATGTTGTATATCGAAGTAAAAATCTTATCTTTCATGTTTGAGTTTCTCGACTATTTAAAATGAATCGTTTTTTCCTTTAACCTACAATATCTCAATATTATATATATTTTTATTTTACACTCTTTTATTTTTTTAAAAATATATTAATATTCATAAATATGTACATTCTTTTTTCCTGTTGAAAATTGTAAATTTACAAAAACATAAACAAAGCACAGAAACAGCGTATAATTTTGTTAATTTAAAAATGTTAGCGTTTTTGTAAATTTACAATTTTCAACAGAAAAAAAATGTACGTTTATATGTATATAAATATTAATACGTTTTCAAAAAATATAAAAAATTCATGAAATGAAAATATATATAAAATCGATGTATTGTAGGTTAAAGGGAAAACAAAGAAAAAACAATTATGCAAATATCTTGAAAAAGACGTATCTCAAAACATAATTAATATGGACTTAATGTTTAAGGTTGAAAAAACCCAGACACAAAAAATAAAAATTAAGTCAAAATAAAATATCGACAACCACCTGAGACAGAAATACCGAACTAAAATACCAGCTTCAAATAGTAAATATATGAGGACGAAATACAGAAGAATGAAAGAAACTATTTCCTGTGAAATACATATCTAAGCATTGGAAAATTTATCAGAACATGTACGTATACGTGCAATGGTTAAAATTTCTAAAATTTTGACCCGAGGTTATTCTCACAATTCACGTATTTACTCGATGATTTATAGAAGAAAAAAAAATAATTTGTATATTAGCAGAAAAATATGACAACAAACAAATGCTGATTAAATTTCATTTTATATATCCCTCCTTCATAACCAACTTCAAGTTTTAAATAGGACGCGTTATTTTATAATACATATGTAAAAGTAGTTTAAATTCGATGCTTGGAGGAAATATGAATTATGTACATATATGTTTCATGAAAAGATTTCACTGAATTCCGATAATTTAGAAAAATGTTCGTAATTATATCTGATATGCATATTGTAAATTACTAATTAAGTGTTTGTCAAGTAACTGAGAGTGACAAGTTTATTATCTTTGAAGATGAAAATCCTTAGATGGTTTGTATGCAAGGAACGAGTTTATGCGTCGATGTTGTAGTAGTGGAAATGCACACTAGACAAAAACTATTTTTATGGAGATGATAATTGGTGTGCTCATCTCAAAACTTATATTTTTAAAGAACAGATTAAAAAAATCCGTTACAAAACCTAAAAAAAAACTTGTTAGGTGTGTAATATAAAAGAGTCTAAAACTTTATCGTTTAATTCTAGATTCCCTAAACTCTGCTTTAAAAGTTTCCCAGTTAATTAATAATCATATTCATCAATTTAGAAGACATTCAACAAAGTGGCTCATTATAAGTATTAGACACTTGTAAAAACCGTGATAATGTATTCTGAAATATTAAACATTATCGATCGTCCAGTTTTGAGATAATTAAGTTAATAAGAACGTTAATTATTGGGTTGTCGGAAAAGTCATGTGTGAATTGCTTCTGTTTTTTATAGGTCGTTTAGTAATATATAAGAAGATTAATCAATTATATATTACCCGTTTTCTTTGATAACCTTTTGCCATATGCAATTCCTTTCCATCCCTTGTACTAGTTTGAGAATTTATGGAATTTTAAAGTAAGCGCTAACGAAAAACGTCGAGAAAGAGTGAAATAAAAGTAAACTGGAATCTTGGAAAAAGTATAGGAAAATTTAATGAAAAGTATCAGTTAACAGAAAAAAAAATAAAGCCAGATAGCGAAAAAATATTTACAGACTTTAAACTTACATTTACTAAGAGGTGGCCGTTTCTATTTCGGGAATAGCAAACAAATAATTTTTTTTATTATCGAAAATAGTTTTATTGCTTTTCAAAATATTTTCCTTGAAAATTAATGCACTTTTGCATTCGTTTAAACCAATCCGAAAAGCATTGCTGCCACTGTGAAGGCGGTATCTTCAAAACGTGAGTTTCGAATGCCTCGACTGCCTCTTCCAGCGTAGAAAGCCGTTGATCACGAAGTTTATTCTTCACGTGTGGGAACAAGAAGAAATCACAGGGTGCTAGATCAGGGCTGCACGGCGGATGGCTCATCTATTCAATGTTTTGCCCGGTCTAATATTCAATTGCTTGATCTGTGGGAGCCCGTATTGTAATGGTGGAGACTGATTTGAGTTTTCAGTTTGTCTACCTGGACTTGTTTCGCAGTATTTTCTATGTTTTATTTTAAAACATCTGGCAATAAATTCTCCAATTCTTGTCTGATATTCTCTTTCAGGGCCACCAACATCTGTGGCCTATTTGTATAAACCCGTGACTTCAAACAAACCCAAAGGTAGAAATATGAAATGGTTAAATTGGGCTATCTTGCAAGCCAGAAAAAATCACCAAAATGAGAAATTAAGCGACTGAGATGTATACAGTAACATAGTCTTGCTGGTGTCACATGTTTACAAACACAATTTGTCAATTTATGGCAGCAAAATGTTGTTGATTATGATACTATAGCGCTCATTAGTCATAATAACTATATTTCTGACGCCGTTTTCGAAAATATATGTGCCAATCACCTTCTTCCTCCTTCCCCTTCTCCCGCCTTCCTCTAAAACAGCGCACTAAAAGATGATTTTGAGAGGATGTAATAACTTTTCGTGCATAAGGGCTTATTCAAGTATTTGTGCAAGAGGAAATGTACTTCGTCTTTCATTATAATTTTCCAAAAAATTCATCATCTCAGTCGAGGTTTACAAAGGCTTCATTGCAATTTACTTGCGCTCGATAGTTCGCAAGCAATGGCTGATGCACTGTCTGTACTTTGCATGATAACGTCTGTAAGTCTCAACAAATTTCGCTGAAATAATTATCTGATGATGCCAGTGGCCTACTATCTGTTTGATGATCGAAAGTCTTCTTGGACTGCAGTGATATTCTCAATCGAATTATCAGTCTGCTATTGCTCCCTGTTGCGCTAGTTTCCAAACGAACGGCTAAACGCCGCGATGTTTGCCTCGTTAGTGTCACAAAGCCAGAGAAACGACCACGACATTCATATTAAACAAAAACCACCAACCGATTGGTACAATTGTTCCGTTTATATGAGAAGTATATACTCTGCTTCTATTTACTTCGCAAATGTCAAGAACGCGATGACATAAAGCGCCTTATGCAAAAAAAGAGCTTCTTTCGATAGGATGAGGACTGGTAGACAAATGATTTGCTAAAGATTGCTTCATGGGTATACTTTGAAACTAGACGTGAATTTATTTTAAAATTTGGAGGAGGACTTCTAGTCAAGTTACAATTTGCATTTCCTCAAATTATACAATATTCTTAGAAAATGTAAGTTGATGTACATGAATTTACATTGAATAAATACGTCCTCCTAAATGTATAGTGGAAGCACAATAAATCATTCGAGTACTAATTTTTAATCAGACGATTGCAGTTTACTTTTATATTCAGCAAAACCAATGTCTTCCGCTCTGTTTATTTCCCTCGAGTAAAGGAGAAAATAACACGACTAGATAAACCACAAGCAATTATTGCCTTCTATAAATCTGCTTCTTTCCATTTTCTGTCTTTTTTAATAGGAATAACTAAAGCTATTGGTTTCCATTAAAATAAGTAAACATTAGTTTAGTAGCATCTATATTACTTCTTCCTTTTATAAAACACCTAAATAAAAATATAGAAACACAAAAAGGAAGCAAAGGCGACCACGTTATTATTGATTTACTTACGTATACAAAAAGTAGATATTTTATTCAAATATTGAAAGAAGCAACAAGTCGCTATAACAAAGCAGAAAAAGACGCGCCGTGATAAATTTATTCGATGTTGTTCTTTTTAGTATTACCGTTAGATAAGGAAGCTTTAGAATCGTAAACGTAATTTAAGGATGTTTTTGTCCTTCACAAATATCAACCACTATGGTTTAAAGCAAATTGTAATTTTTTTATATATCCATCCTATTATTAAAAATTGTTTTTATATCACACGCTATCAGTTAATGTAAGTAAAATCAAAAAAAAATTTATTCGTTGTTTTAAGACTTTTGCCATGCGCATAATATCAAATTATGAATTTGATTGTCTTTAGTGTGTTGTCTTGTAAAAATAATTTTAAAATGCATTCGCCCTTTGCTAATATCAATTAATATAGTTGAAATTATGTTCTTGTTATTGATTGATAGACTTTATTATTAAAAAGTAATTAATTTTTTTGATAATATTGTAGGTCTGAAGAAGCAATAAAATACGTCACGGGCTGGTTTAGTTAGAAAAATTGATAGTTTTCGAGTAGATAAATTAGCAACTTAATTAATGAACTTCATACATATATACACATACATATACACTACCGTCCATAAGTTTAAACGCACCACAGATAATTTTAATTGCGCAGTGATATTAAAGAGACTGTTTATTTTCAAGGCAAATTTATTTATAAAATACTAAATTAGCATACAATTCAAGCAATTGACGTTACTAATCTAAGTAATATTATAATAACTTAGCTTAAATTTTACTTTCGGCATAGTAACCACCCCTAACTGCGATCACGGTTGCACAAACACGCGGCATTCGTTCAACTAGTTGGTGGAGATATTCCTTATCGATAGAGTTCCATGCGTTCCGCAACTTACCCCAAAGATCTGTCTTGCTAGTAGGAGGTATTTTGGGCACTTCACGATCCAAACAGTTCAATAACAGCTCTATCGGATTGCAGTCCGGACTTTGGGGTGGTCATGTTATTAATGTAAAGATTTTGAAACTTTTTACAATCCTTGCCATGTGTTTGGAGTCACTATCTTGCTGATGAAAAAACCCGGACCCATTAGCTCCATCGCTGATGGAAGAGCATGCTATTGCAAGATACCCAAATGGACTTCTTTTGTAATTCTTTCTGTGATTTGCACCAATTTTCTACCTCCAAAGTAATCCCAAACCATCACATTTCCACCACCATGTTTCACTGCCTTAACCACACATTCATCTAACATGCTCTCCTCGACACGACGACGAACAAAAGTACGGCGTTTATTTCCAAAAATTTCAAATTTGGATTCATTTGTCCTTGAGACTTGTTTCCCTTCTTTGACAGTCCAGTACCTGTGTGTTCTCGCCCAGGCCAATCTTTTTTGTTTATGTTGTGGAGACAGACGTGGTGTACGTTATATCGTGCTGCTATTTCCGTGGCTGTAAGGCAACGATTGCGCAAGGATATTAATTTCAGATATTCATCTTCTCGTTCAGTAGTAATTCTCGACCGTCCATTGCGTTTCCAGTCCGCGAGTTGGCCGGAAATTTTTAGTTTTCTCGCTATTGCTCTATTAGAAAGCTTAGTTTCCTGCAAAGCAATTAATTCTTGCCCTTTGTTCAAGCGTTAGTTGCTTTCTTCTTGCCATGTTTTAAACATAATTAAAAAAAATACGCTCGCTCGATAGCACTTGCTGACACTTCATTAACAATGTGAATACTGAGTATTCACTGTGTAATAGATATAAAATATACTCTTACAAGCGCACAAATATCAGATAAAGACTGGCTATTACGTCCGCGTAAGAAACCATACAATAAACAATTCCAAGAAATATAATGACGGTGTCATGGAGATTATCCCTTAAATCTCCATGACATCCTCACTATATTTCTTACCTGAATATTATTTCTTGAAATAGAAAATAAGGCGTTCATTCGCTTATACGATGTACATCGGTTAAGTACGTGCAAGTATGTAATAGGATTTTAGTTTGGAAAAAATTTCAAAATATTAACTTAAATATTTTATTTATTATATAATATTATTATATTTCTGCAATTAAAATTATCTGTAGTGCGATTAAACTTATTGACGGTAGTGTACATATATATATATATATATATATATATATATATATATATATATATATATATATATATATATATATATATATATATATATATATAGATCAAAACACAACTGACAATGATACTATTTTTAAAAAGATAATTTAAAAAATTAATAAAAACAAGTTTTGAAGAAATGTAAATTGTCTTTTATAAATTAACAATACCCGCTACTATATAACAGTTACTTTTAATTTAACTTTTAGTGTCTGAAACTATATATTTTGCTCATTCTCGGACCTTCAATATTTAATAGCCCTTACCAAGTAAATTAATTAACATTTCTTTGACTAGCTAATGATATGTAAGATGTAATATTAAACAATTTTTAATAATAGGGTGTATTGACAAAGAATAACAATCTATTTGGCTCAACACATTGGTTGATATTTGAGATAGACGAAAACATTTTGAAATTACTTCTAGAAAATAATAAACATTAAATTAAAATTCTTTGTCAATTTTTTGTAATATTTGAAAATTAGGTCTAAGCTGAGTTTATAACCGTACTCAGCGTCATTAGCACTGCGAATTTTCCCTTTTGTGTCATCAGTGGAGACGCGCTTTATGCGGTTGGCAGTTGAAAAAAACAGTTAAATCATTTTCAATGAGAATATCTCTCTGATGGTATAAACCTTGTTGGATATAGTCTTGATGACTTATTTTAAAGGTACTTTCATGTCTAGAACTGAGTTGACTTTGTATCTTGCAGGACATTATGAATTAAAATCTAGAAGTCTGTTTTTTAAGAATATAATTGCGTCGATAAATGGACTTGTTTAAAAATGATAAAATCTGGCTTCTTTCTTTCTCAACTGTGAACCTCGGATATTTATTGTAGTTATTTAACAGATCGAGAGTGCTGTGAATATTATCGCGTGGAAATGCTCGAGCTGTATCATACACAAGTTGACAAAGAAGACGAAAGGTGAAACGCACTTGTTCTGCAACCCATTTTAAGATTGTCTTCATAACTATATCTGCTATAATAGATGGCGCACTGTTTCTTCAGGTAAAAAGGAAATAGAAAGAATCGAAAACTCATTTCAGCAGTTTGATTAACTCTTTTTTAGGTATAGTGGTGTTATCATCTACTTTTCCTCAATCTCATTATTACACAAGATATACCATATTATTTGGGAATATTCTCATTAAGAATGACTTATCAGACAGCTTAAAACTTTTCTCTGCCAACCACATAATGGGTGTTTCTATTGATGGCACAAAAGGGGAAATTCGGGGTAATAATTACTGAATGTGGTCATAGATCTTTAACTTGTATACCAAATTCTGCAGACAATATCGAACGCCTATCTAAAAATTGTCACCTGAATCTACTCTAAACATCGGCATTTGCAATTAATAGCAGTCCGTTGTTTTCGCAAGTAAGTATAACGGTTATACCTGTATTGTTCGAAATATTCAAAACGATTTTTTTAATTCTTTTCGCTTTATTGCTTTTAATTCCTTTTTCCTTTTTGTATGTACGAGCCACAAATAGGAAACATTGTATTGGTTGTTTTAAGGGGTAACGTCACAGTGAAGTTTTTAAAAAATCGAAAAAATTTTTATTGTTTTAAATGATGTCTTAGAGTCTTAAGAATAAGGCGCAATTGGTCTTATACGTGAAAAAATGTTTTTAATAATTTAAGGTGCAGAATAATGGTAATATGAAATAATGTTACTCAAAACTTTAAACGCGTTTTTTTCGAAAGTATGTTTTTTAAATTTTCATGCATCATAACTTCAACAAGTTTGATCCCATCCACTTGAGATTTTTACAGTAGCTGCTAAACTAAATTATCTAGAGAAGTACATAGGATATTTATGATCGGTTGAAAACTGCAATTGTTATAAATAATTTTTCACTGAATTTTTTGGGTAAAAATGAAACTTTGTGTTCAAATGGTCACCAATTCTACCAAAATCAATATTTTAACATATGCCTATGTACTTCTCTAGCAAATATAATGTAGATCATGAAAAATTTAATTTTAAAATTAAAAAGAACCCTTGCCCTCTCTTAATTGAGAGTAAACAAATTAGCAATATTAAGAATATGGTAATTTCAGAGGTCGAAATAACTCCTTAATTAATCAACTATATACACATATATATTGATTAGACCCAGATGCAACTGACAATGATACTATTTTTAAGAAAATAATCTAAAAAAATTAATAAAAAAATATGAAGAAATGTAAATTGTCTTTCGTTTTAATGGTGATTATAAATAGCCCTACTTAATTATCATTGTCAAGTGAACATAATTGGACGATCAGATAATAGTCGGGAAATAAATACCTAAAGCCAGGATAACATACTAACTAATTAAAATGTCAAAACATTATTATTCAGATGAATGAAAGGCAATTATTTTAATAAAAGCATTTGTTTTTTTTTCGAATAACAAGGTGAAATACATCAATTATTAGTTTTCTTTGTTTATTAATAAAACGCAAATTACACATTTGTGCATGTCAGTAAAAATGAAATCAATAAGAAGAACGGCTGTTGTAATCAATAAAAAATAATCTTTTAGCTTTCATATTCTTCTATAATTTTAGGTCATGAGATTGTTTAGTCCTTTCTCCAAAACTAAATGTAAAATATATTTCTCGGCTTTGAATAGGCAAGCTGTCAAATTACTTGATGAAGCTGGCATATTACTTTTCTTTGATATTCATGTTTATGTATTGTACATATGTGGGCTATTATTTTGTTTAACTTAATAATAGAAAATAATAAATGTTCGTAAATGTCGCCGCACATTAATTGTCAAATTGTCTGGCTTTTATTTTTTATTTGCAGAGTATTTGTATAAAATCAATTACGATTTATTAATTGAAGCATTACTAAATGCAGCTATTTCCTCAAGGCAGATGCATTTGTTGGGTTGTTCTTTAGATTCTATTAAATAGTATCCAGCATTCTATCCTACTCAAAACTATTAACTGCTCCTTCTTTGTTAATATATTAAAAAAAAGTTCATTTAAGATTATTGACTTTAGTATATTTATGATCAAGCTCGGAATTCATTATTGTATTTTAACTAACTTGGATAAGTTTGAATGCGATTTTGTTGAAGGAATATAAAATGTTGCATTTTTTGTGTAGGAAAAATACTAAAACATTTAATTTTACAAAAGTTGTATTCTTAGAAAAAAATAAATATTAATGTGTATGATCTCCGCAGATATCTAAAAATGTTCGGTATCATTATGGCATGCACCAGGTGTACATGAACATTTCTTCTTCATATTTCATTCCGGTCTTTTCAACCCACCTAGGTAAATATGAAGTGATTTTAATAAAATATCTACTATTTGCATCATATGTTCCAAGGTATTTTTTGGAATAAAAAACACATCGACCAACGAAACGCTTAATATTAACACGATATTAAGAACATATCCCGCAAATCAAGTTTACTAGGCCTGAAAAATAGAGTTTGGTGAAACATGTGCTAGAAATAATCATAGTGTAACCGCGAATGATTTAAATTTAATTAAAAATATAAACAGTAATCGTAACTTAGACAGTTACCAGAACATCTATATTGTGAAACATGAAGACTATGTGCTTAATGCTGACAAGTGTCCGATATTATATTCTGGTATGAGTTCCTGGAACATACGAGCGTTAAAAAAGCTAATATTTGTACAAGTATTAGTTTTATAACTAAGAAATACTGACATATAGATTTCCTGTGAACGCCAATGTGTGTTTGGTTTTATCGGATAAATGTGTAGACTTTTTTCTGGGCGAGCATTATTGTCGAAATACGTGTACAGAGCACGAATATTGATGTGGCAAGGGTTGTTTGTTTTTTTGATTAATACTAGGAACTATTGAAATAGTAAAATAGTTAGCATCTATTAAAGAATACAGAACGTGCATTTTGAATGAAGTATTGGCTAAAAGGAAGCTATCCGTGAGGTGTCTGCCGAATTTGCGCAGTGTTAAGCAAAAATTGGTGCGAATACAAATTTATAGTAGCTTTTTCAAAAAGCAATGTAGATTTTATGCGCCGGCTTACCACCACAGATAAAACTTAACTTATATATATCATTATACGCCCTAAACAAAACAAAAATCTAAATGGTGGCAGAACAGTGATTCTCTTCCACCAAAAGAGGTCATGACAATTCTATCTTCATGAAAGGTAATGGCAACCAAATTCTGCGCTACGAAAGGTATTCTTTTTGCTAATTACCTTCAAAAGACCAAAGCATCGCAGGTGCATGTTACCTGAGTCCTTTGGGCAAATTGGCACAAAAATATATTGAAAGTTTTCGCAGTTTAGTCAAGAAAAAAATTGTTTTCCACCAAGACAATATACGGTCGCGCACAACTGTTGCTATGACAAAAATTAACGAGTTAGGCTTCTATTCGTGGCCGCGCCCTCTTGGTTTACAAGGATTGCCGCTATAGGATTATCGCGCTGCTGTGAATGCTTATTTTGACAACGGTTGAGATAAATTCTATCAAAATCATGAAGACTTCGAATCACTATTTTGCTAAATTTTCGTATACTTGCAAGTAATTACACCATCTGTTTTAATCAGTAACCAGAATAGTTTCATTTTAATAGACTTAGATACATCAATCTTTTTAACTAATCTGCAAGAACTTCTTGCAATTTCTGTCACTAGCTGTCTTTAAGTCAGAGTAATTTAAATACGTCAGTCGAAAAAAATGAGGAACAAAAATTTAACATTCACTTCTGTTGAAAAGATATGTGTTACTCAAACAGTAATAGTTCTTAATATCACAAATGGAGATAATTATTTATAACAAACAAAAAAAAGCCAGAGAAGATACGGACGATGATAAATAATGATCCAAGAAAATATTTCGTACATGTTTCAAAGATCATCATCAGTGAGGTTCGTTAAAATGGAACTTGAAACACCAAAGGTTATAACGCATTGCATTTTAACCAATAATTAAGTCTTCGTAAGTTGTATTCAAAACTTGTTCATTTCATTTCAGGTAACGGATGAACAAATTTTAATAATTTGGATATCGTAAAGACATTGTTGCTGGTGACAAAAAGTGGTGTTTTAATGTGATCCCGAGGCCAAATATCAAAATGCTGGATGCCAATGACCGGATGAAAGAACTTAGCTAGCTAAGAGAAATCTACTTCGTTGCTCACATTCAGTAGTGACTGTTCACGCGTCCTGGATAATTCCTTCCATATTTTTCAATATCGTTAGAAAAATTAAAGCGGGAGGTATAGAAATTATTTAAAACTACTAATAAATTAATAAAAGAAATAGAAATTATAATTGCAATGGAAGTAATTAATAAAATGGTAGCATAACCTGCTAGGCCTATTTTATGTAAAGAGTCTTTGAGTGTTTCATTTAATTCTGAAATAAGTTATTAAAGGTAAAGCACATTATATACTTAATTTCTTATTTATAATTCCTTTAATTATTATATATTAACATTTTCACCATCGCAATATCTACTATAATACATTTATTTACACTCTGTACAAATATTTTCTCTCACTTTATGTTGTGTTAACCAATTATATCATCATCATCACCTCAGAAGACCAGTCAGAATAAATGTAATTATAACAATTTGACACTTCTTTCCGTATAAATTTGCCATTTCTCCGTGCTTCCTGCAGACATGAGCAATAAAGTTTCACCCCTACAAGTACGTAATTTTAATAACGTCTTTCTTGGAAGATATCACCTTCCTCGAGTTTAATTAAAGAAGATAATAGGCTCGTTTTACTTAAGTACAATGGAATTTTAATTTTTCTTGTGTACACCGCCGATGGCGACGTTTCTGGAGGTTTCTTTATCATTTCTATTAATGTAATTATACTTTGTGAATCGTTACTCCAACTAACACACTAATTCGTTTAGCAGAGGGCAATTTTAGATAGAAAGTATTCTTTTGCTCTCTTGTGTTAAGAAAAGTTGTCATCCGCGAGGTGGTTCCTTAATAACTCATATAATTTTCGCTTGAGATGAAAATGTAGTTTTTATATATGATAGAATATGGTAGAAAGTGTAACGTTAAAAGCTATGTCATTGTTTCGCCAAATTTGACAGTTATTATATACGATAAAAGATTAATGCTTCTGTTATTTGCCTAATATGAATAAGTAAAAATCTAAAGAAAATTAAATAAAATAAATATTTGTTATAGATTCAAAATTTCTATTACAACAGAAAAAAAGTTCTCTGAAAAAGGTCGAAAATTCGGCTAACTGCGAAATTATATTGTCATTTTTTAACACATTTAACAGGAGCAAATAAATCAGTTGAAACAATTTACTACTACATACTAATTATCCTAATGTCTATTTACCATTTTGAAGAATGTAAGACATTGGGTAGCTTTGCGTATTCACTTGTATTCTTATTATTACAAAGTTCCCTCCATTTTTTTAGTCTCTGTATGTTGTAACAATCCTCATAATTTCTTTTCCTGCTACGTTTCTCTAGATCTTCCTTTCGTTTTCCTTTTTAGTTCAATAATTTCTTGACGACTACATATATATATATAGGTTATATATATATAGGTGTCCCAAAATTAACGTAAGATTTGAATTAAATAGAAAACACAGTTTTTAGTCGTTCGATTGTTATTTTTTTATTGAATCATAAAGTACATAGAATAGGGTTATTTACTGAATTACACGTCGAGCAAATGGCTTCCACGGCTTTGCATGCACATAAGCACTCGTTTCTCGAAATTTTCCATGACCGTTATGCATAAATGTGGCTGAATTTCGATGACGCAGCTTTGAATCTCCTCCTTTAATGCACGGATGGTTGGGGGCTTGTTGACATAGATCTCTGATTTTAAATAAACCCGTAAAAAGAAATATAATGGTATTAAATCTAGGAAGCCCATTCTGATCACCGAAACGAGAGAGTACACGACCTGCAAATGTCTCATGCAGTAATTGAATTGTTTCACGGGCTGTATGGAATGTGTCCCCGTCTCGTTGAAATCACATATTGGCCACATCAATATCATCCAATTTCGGCAGAAAGAACTGTGTTATTATGTCGCGATATCAAGCACCAGTAACAGTCACTGCTTCACCAGCCTCATTTTCAAAAAGTATGGACTAATTATGCCTCCAGCCCAAATTCCACACCAAATAGTGACACGTTGTGGATGCATTTGATTTTCGACAATCACATCTAGGTTCTCAGAACCCCAAAAGCGGCAATTTTGGCTATTAACAAAGCGATCATGGTGAAAATATGCTTCATCGCTTAGGATGATTTTGCTCGAAAATCAGCATCCATTTGTTGATGTTCAATAATCCATTCAACAAACTCTCTTAGCTGTGCATGGTCTTTAGGCTTCAGTTGTTGTCTTAATTAAATTTTGTAAGTGTGGGGACACAGATCTTCAGTGAGCATACGCTGTAGAGAGCATTTTGAAATTTGCAATTCTTGTCCACGACGCCGAATTGAAGTTCCTGGATTGTCATCGACACTCTCACGCACTGCTTCGATATTGACATTTTAACGGCTTGTTTTTGGACGACAAAATCTACGACAAGAACACGAAATTTTCAATAACAGCTATCACCAATGCTTGGAGAGAATTTTTTTCAAGATTAATTTATTAACCCTTTACGTGCTTAATAATTGATTGGCACAAATAATTACAGGCATTTTTTGGAGAATATACGTTTTGGATTAGTTGAATATCTACATACCTCTTAGTGTAATTGATTTGTGGTAGCGACATGATGGTATATTTCCATATAGATGAAGAATAGAAACAGAGTATCAAAATAGAAATTTTTGAAACAGATGGATGATAATGCTGGTCCAACTTCATGGCCAGTACGTACTCCAAAATTTCATTTTTATATCTGGAAACACATCTAGCTTGTGTATCAAAAAGAAATTAAATCAAAACAATACTATTGGAAAGTATACAGAATGTTGCCATAGAAATTAGAAATTATCCAAGTCTTATGTTTCTAGTAAGAAATTCTTACTCGTAATAGTTAGAATCTCTTTTTTGTAGTGTTCAATAAACTATTTTAACCATTTTTTAATTTTTGAAAATAAAGCATTGAACCTTCTAATTATGTAACTAATTGAAGCGTAACTATATAAATTTTTTGAGTTTTAGTAAACAGGTTCTTTTTTTATGTGGTCTATCAACGTTTGGCTTTACATTTGTTGGAAAATCTTCATTTTTGCTGCTTGTAAATCGCTTCTATGTTTTTCTGAAGCTGTCCATGGTTTCTGATCAGAATGTTAAAGTAGGGATATAAAAAACTTCTTTTGACGATTAGAAGTCATATTTGTTTAGATATTTCTTTGTTGCCTGGGAATATGGTTTTAGTACCAATAAAACTTCTTCCTGCAGTTGCTCTTTGTTCCGGTATTTCACTATCTACTCTTCCATCTTTTGATAGCGTGGGTGTTAAATATTTGATTCTATTGGTTTGTCGATTTCCAGTTTTTCCAAGTTTCATTCCATGTTGCTTTCCTTCTGTACTAGTAACAGTTGCTTCCTTTTTGCCATTTTATGGTTTCTATTTAGAGTTAGTTCGCTTTTAGCAAATGTAGCAACATCGTATGAGCATTATTTGCTACTATTTCTAGTAACCCATCTGAAATGATTTTTCTTTTTAAGATATACGGGAGATAAATCTTGATATTTTAAATGATGCCAAAGTTTATCTTAGACTCCCAGATATGATTAATGATTTTTGGCACGTATATTGATTGGGATACATTTTTCATTCTAGTAATTCAATAACTGCAAAGAAACATAAGAAAAATTTTAATAAATCTGGACTAAAAGATCTCTTTTGAGTCAACATGCATACTGCACCAGTTCGGGAATTTGGCAGGACCTAGTAAAGATTTGTAAGACAAATTAAGTAGAAAATTCTTTATAGAAGACAAGTTCAATACATAAATACAGCAGCTACATATCTGCAAGAGTTGAATAAGGACAAGAAAACTATTGCATATATATTTAAAAATGTGCTAAATTTCATATATCATATTAACGAAAAAAATAGAAATATGTCACATAAATGGAAAAATGCATGTCAGTGATACTTGTTACTTTACTGGTAATAAATTGATAATAAATACAGACAGCCGACTTCTTTGTCGACCGCTTTCCTGTCTATTTGTATTTTCACTAGAATAAAGCCGCTAATAAAGCTGATGCTATGTGCTAATTGATTCAGTTATTAATTTAGTACTTATACTTATTAAAGGATGGTCTTATGCTTAATCAGGTTTAGGTTAACGTAAAGTATTATTATTGAATCTTTCCTATCTCATTTGAGGCTCCCTCTCTTCTTATTATGGCAGTAGGTTTACCAATTTTATATCTTAACCATATAAAATACTTTTCTCGATTGAGAAATTTATTTCCGTTGAGTTTGTCATGGTCCTCCATGAATTTATATTTTGTGAAACAACAATAGCGGAAAGTTTTTCGAGATATCGAAGTTGCATATTTCATTTACAGGACCATAGTCCAGCACTTAAAATACGCTGTACATTCTGTACTAACATCGTGTACGCTTTGTTCGTTAGCTTTAGAGAAGATAGTCGAGTAATGTTTAATTTTTTATAATAGTAATCCAGTGTACATGCACGATAAAAAACTATTAGTCTCAAACAAAACACACAAATGCAAATACTTTTAAGAATAACAGAAAAGTTTACCACATACGCTGGTATGGAATTTAAAATAATCAAATGCAGAATGTTATATATCGAAGTAGGGAAATTTAACTAAAGAAACTCTTAAAAAAAGAAACTCTTGGAAATATGATGTATTTACTCTGTATTTTGCATCCGAACTCTGATATAGTACATATTACTAATAAACATATTACTAAATACATCTAGAAAAGGAGGCAGGGATGTGACATATATACAAATATTACACAATACTTTTTCATATTATATGTTAGATTTTATTTGTTAAAAATTTATAGTGCTATGCAAAGTTTGAGACTTATAATCTTTACCAATTAACCATAGATAGTTAACCTTCTGCTAACTAGCATAATTTGCTTTTAAGTCAGTTTTAGTTGATTATTTTCTTTGTTAATTAACCGTAGACTGTTAGCCTTCTGCTATCATAATTTCCTTATGATTCGTTTAATGTTTGCCTCACATTTGTTTTAATTGATCACTTCCTTTGCTAATTAACAGTAAACGGTTAGCCCTCAGCTATGTGTTAACATAACTTTTTTTGCTTCAGTATATTTGCGAACTAGTATCTGAGAACATTATTGAATTTTCATCGTCAATCATGTCCCGTTTCTTCTTGTTAATAATCAGTAATTCCCGAAGCATTCTTGGTGACATATTTCGTGGGGTAACACGTTTTCTCCTGAAGTTTCAAACATAATATACTGGACTATCAAGAAAATTGGTTGGTCACTTTATTCTCTATATACAAACTTCATCGATTATTATCAATTCAAAACCAAGATGTACACTTAGTGTACATCTTGGTTTTGAACGGTGTGGATCGCGTACTGAGTTTGATTTTCGTGCGGTTGTTTTTCGCCGTGTTTTACCAGGTGCGACACTTTGAAATTATCTGCTGATGATGACAACTTGGTTGTCGAAATGCGTATACAGAATTTACAAAAGTTAATGTGGAAAGGGGTTATATATCAACCTTATTGATCAAAACGAATTCAAACTGCTTTCCAACGTAATCCATCAAAATCAACTCGTCGTGCCAGTCGGGAGTTACAACTGCCTACAACAACAATTTGGCGTGTTTTGAGACATCGGTTGGTTATGAAACCGTACAAGTTCTCTGCGTCCTGATGACAAACGGAAACGTGTGGCATTTTGTAACTAGATTCATGTGCTATTCACAATGATAACACTTTCGCATAACGCATCGTGTTCAGTGAAGAAGCGACTTTCTATGTTAGCAGTCTGGTAAACAAACACAATGTTCGAATTTTAGGTCTCCAGAACTCACGTGCAGCCATTTGACATGTACGAGATTTGCCTAAAACTAATGTGTTTTGTGCGATATCCCGATCATCTGTTTACGGCCCATTCTTCTTTGATGAAAACACGGTTACGGTCAGCAGTATCTCGCTATGTTACAAAACTGGTTGTTTTCGAGGCTTCATTTTTCAACAAGACGGAGCACCCCCCCCCCACTGGAGTCACCAAGTGTGTGAATATCTGAATGAAACTCTACCGAACCGTTGGTTTGGTCGTCAAGGAACTGGCGACTTAGCATGTCTCAGCTGGGCTCCACTGTCACCGGATTTAACACCTTGTGACTTCCTCCTGTGGGGTTTCGTTAAAGACAACGTTTATGTACCACCACTCCCACAGAACCTGAAAGAGTTGAAGAACCGGATCCGTACTGCTATAACATCAGTGACGAAGCACATGCTTGCCCGAGTATGGGAGGAATTTGAGTATCGATATGGTATTGTTCGCGTCGCTGATGGAGGACATATTGAACATCTGTAATATGAACTTGAGAGGTTCGTAAATATGTATGTAAAGTTCCATATTCGTATGTCTTAAAGTTTAATAAATATATGCATTTGAAATACGTATATTCTTTTTGAAACATCCTGTATATTTAATTTGTGAAATAAGATGTAAATATTTAATATGTCACATGAGTAACTAATTGCAAGATTTGTATAGTAACAATAATTACTTACGCGCACAATTTGTTTAATTTAAATTTCTAAATTTCATTAAATTCGGAGCACATAAATTAAAGAATATTTAATGAAAGGAAAAAAATATTTTGAGATCACATTAATCAATACATATCCAAATTTCCTTTACACATATTTCTTAAGAATTCAGGCATATAATTTAAATAGCAAAAGCTTAGAATCTGTTAACTTAAGTAAGATTAGTTTATTATTTAATTTATTTACCATTAAAGTAATTTAAATATGGTAAAATAACAATTAGAGTTATATACCTTTGCGTTTATATTTTCCAAATTCAATTTAAGTAATTCAATATATTATTCCGAATAGTAATATATGTATATTAGCAATGAAAACTAATAAATTTTATCCAGGTTTTGAAATGAATAGCTTACTGATATTTTGTTTTGAAAGTAATAACTCTAAATACAAGCCGGTACCGGAACGAAGGTGTTAAGTAAATTAAGTTTCCAATACAACTTGCAGGTGCAGAATATAAATGATCTTAGTAAATCTTTGCAGCTAATTGTAGTTGTCCCAATAACTCTTGCGCAGAATAATAAGAGGTAGTACACAACTTTATCTTATTGTTAGCTTTCTCCGTTCTTATCTTGATAGTACTTACGAAATATATTATTGTTGTACATTATTATTATTAACAGTTATTTAGAAATACAATTGGAGAAAGTGTTAAATTATTAACGTCTAGTATAATGACTAAAAATAATTATCAATGTACCTAGGTAATAATAAGCTAAATATTTTTTAGTTTCATATTTACTATTCGAACTGAATTTGAATTTAGTAATTATTACAAGATGTACTAATAATGTCGTATATCACAACTAATTAAAGAATGTCGAAAGAATACCCTGAAAGGACAAATTAAACACATTCTAAAAATATCAATCTGTTTGCCATGCTATAATGCATTTATGCGGTGTAAATAAAAATATTTTTAAATTGAATAAGCTACATAAAGCCACTTTTATTTCTCACTAACTGCTAGACAGCACCATTTTCAGTCGTCAGTGGAAAACATAGAGTATATATATCAAATAATGTAAATAATGCTCTCGTCTGTAGCAACTTAATAAGACTAAAATTTGAAGAGATCAATAAAATCAACATCCCAGTGTGAACCACACTTCTATCGCCAAATCACACACGTATATAGTTAATGGTTCATACACCATAGCTGTGAGAAAGCTGACAACTCTTGATGAATGAACAGCAGAAACTAATCATGTTACCTAAAAAGAGAAATAGAGAAACACGGAATATATATGATCTGCATTGTTTACAATTTGCTCATCTAAAAATTTTCTCTAACGATGCAAGTAATGATGGTGCAAAATATTTTCTTTTATTCCTGACTGAAATTAAGTGTATTTATAAAATACATAGTTCAATTATAATTAAAATGACGTCTTTATTGGTAGACCGAAACTGGGCAATCTAAAAAAAATGTAATTTAATGAAGTGTACATCTTTACAGTCAATAGATACATAAATGAGTGTTAATACCATAAATGTTTGTCACTACATTCAGGGACACGAAGTTTTCTCGTCATTACTAAAATGTGTAAAAAGAATGCCTATGGTGGTAGTTACTGTCAAATAGTACCACCTCAAAGACTCTATCCTCCAATAGATTTAATCATGCACGTGTATCATAAATACTGAATATACTGGGAGTTCAATGACATAATTGCCACAGCTTAGTGATTTGTTAAGTTAAAAATGTCTAATGCACGTATACTTAAAACTCTGTCGCAACTGAGCTACACGCATTTGAAGTTTTAGATAAAGATCGCATTTATAATTAATAACTTGAATATTTGCACACTGTTCATGATTCCCAATTCCTCTCACCTCGCTACAAATATTCAGTATCTTCTATATTTTCTGATTTGCGCACCTCGTTTCCTTTTTTGCAGGCTGACTTGTATCTTCGCTTTTGCCCTTTTTGCTTAATAGCAATCTTGAATTTGAATTTTATTGTCATCACAAATTATATCTCTTACTTTTAATATTTTTTTAGTTTTTATGGATTTTGTGCTTTCTTTTTATCCAATTCGTTCTTGGATGGTAATGAAGTCAGACTTTGACTTGATTCTAATTTTCCCTTACGTGATATTAACGTTTGCTGTATATCACCTAACAACTGCGACAACTTCTGCACTCATTAATGTTCTCATTTTCAGGACAGTCTCTATTTGTACTACTAGAAGTTAATATCGCAAGGCTATTAACTGATGTTTGAATAGAAGCTTTTAATAGTGGCCAGAGCTATTTATTGTAGTTGTCGAATTTGTTGTATTAGTAGTTTAGTAATTTCTACCACGTCGAGATCTATGATTTAGAAGGCTAAAAATCAAGGTCCGAGAAAACATATGAATTGAAAGGGCTTACATCCGTACAGAAAAATCCATTTTTTGCAATCTCTAATATACACCATTTTGTATAGATTATATATATATATATATATATATATATATATAATTATTAATTCTCATAACGTGTTATGTTTCGCATTTTTCTTCAGTCAAGCAAACTTGTAAACCCCTTTATTGGCTAATGTTTGAATGAAAGACAGCAAGTTGAAGTAGGATATACAGATTTTACAAAAGTATTTGATATATTTGATCATAACATACTGACTTTTAAGATGTCTTCCTTTAGTTGTATCAGCGATTGTAAATTTTCTGCCGTCCTAATTTGTAAACAGAGAGGTTTATGTACGTAACATATGTTATAATGAATATACTTTCAGCGCATAGACTAGAATCTCAGGGATCCCTTGGCAGTCTAATATAGGGGGCTACTGTTTAATATTTACACAAGGGATCTTATATTACCTCAATTGCAAAGTTCTCGCATATGCGGATCTAAAAATGTTTTCAAGAATCTCTACCGTTTCAGTAATTTCAGTTTGTAGTATGTTATAGAAAAATATAGAAATTATTATTGCTTAGTGTCATGTCGACAAACAAAACAAATGTAGTAATAAAACTTTCAACTGAAAACAAGTTAACTTTGATCCTTTAAGTACCGTAAAGTTTAACATAAATAATGTGCAAATATGCGTGGCTCTTTTTTAAATTATCCTTTAAGTGAATGTATATATATGTTATGTTAAATAGCATCCTATGTGAAATTCCTTGGTATATTTGCGTACATGAATACATCAGTATATAACTTCTATGTATAGAACAATATAGTAGTAAATAATTTTATTCCAATAAAATAGGCTATACCAGAAACGAAGATAATGTGAATAATAGGATACTGTTGGATCTACGACGTTTTATGTTACTGTTATTTTAAGCAAATCCTCTACAATTTAATGCAATACTTATACAAAATGGAAGGTCAAATATTGATTTAAGATATACGTAGTTAATATATTGATACCTATTTAATGAATCTCTATTAAAAATAGACATACATTTCAGTGTTTACCTTGCTTTTGAAACTAAAACTTTCAGATTTACATAGATATGCATTCATTTTACAGAAGTATTACATTGCAATTATTTTTCGCGTCTAAATTTTAAAGAATAATTAAACATATTTAGTTTTCAAATTCAATTTTGATACGCTCTTTTCTACTAGAAATATTTGATAGCCTGAAGAAAGTTGTTTTATTTTGAACATGATGCTAATATAAATTACAAGTTTTAAAAATAAGAAGTCTAGATATTAAATATTTACTTTTGATGAGACAATAAATTGCAAATAGTTACAATATTTGTATAATTATTATATGGACACATACAAAAAATAGCTTTAATTATTATATATGATATTATATGTATGTGATATGATAGAAAATATATATTCGATGTATGTATGTCCCATATATGAGAAATTTTGTTTTCAAACTTTCTGTGCGTTATAAAAATCTGTTATTTCTGATACAAACTGATAACTTCTTAACATTTTAATGCTCTCGGTGGCTTCTTCTCCTGGAGCGCGTATTAATAGGGCTGATCCGATTTGATACATATTTGTACGTAAAATTTTATAATCTCATCGCATCTTATCGCATATTTATGTTTTTTGAAAGTTATAGTTGTCTACAACTTCATTATTTTTCTTATTTTTTTCAGATATATAAGGTTTTGTATGATTATCTTTTTACAAATTTTTTATTTTACGCTATTAGAAGTTAAATTATTGCAAATAATAATAATAGGATTTAGTGTGAAGCACGGGACGATAACTTTGTCAACTTCAACGGCTACTCATCGAACGCGTATATTTCAACATCAAGGGTCTCACAGAGATCAAACCTTAGACCATTGTTGTTTAATGTTTTCATTAATGATTTGATTACTTCCACCGACTAACTGTACTGGCCTACGAGCTATGGCAATTAAATAACGAGACTGCGCTCCTTCCATCGCGCAGCCACATTGGGCAAGGCTGTAATTTAAATGTCATTGACCTTGATACTTCCCAAGAAATAACTTGAAGTTTCGTTTCATCTCTCCGCTTTAGTTTAATTTCGAGTAGTAGAAGACACTTATTTAGTAGTGCTGTGATAATGGTTGATATAAAGTTAACCCTAAATTCGTTGTTAAACTAAAAAATTACAAACAGACTATTTATAAATGTTAAAGGAGGTGTTCGCTAATCATGTTATGTCTCGTGTGCGAAAGACAAGACAGAAAAATGCACGAATGAGCATACCGAAATCGAAGGCAATACTGATCGTTATTTTCAATATCGAGGATGTTATCATAATTGATTGTGCGCCTGAAGGTCAAGTCGTTAATCAGGAATACTGAAAAGAAGTCCTAATCTAGCTAAGGAAAAGAGTAAGGATGAAAAGACCGGATTTGTAGAAAAACGACTCAAGGATTCTGCACCAGGACAACGCACCAGCTCACAGTGCCTTATCTGTGAAGCAGCTTTTAGCGCACAAGCGAATTGCTGTGCTTGATCATCCTCCGTATTAACCACATCTCGCACCATGTCACTTTTGCCTATTCCCAAAAGTGAATAGTGCATTAAAGGGAACACATTTTTAGTCTGTTGAACATGTAAAAACAAAAACGGCAGAATTGTTGAAGGGGTTGACAACTTATGAACTACACTATTGTTTTGAGCAATGAAAGACACGTATACATCTGAGTATAGCTAGGAGAGGAGGGGACAAAAATTAAATATAAGTTTATTTGCAATAAATAACATTTCTTACACCAGTCTCGTTATTTATTTGCCACACCTCGTTTACTGATGATATAAAGTTTTGTCAAACAGTTGATAATAGGTAAAATATGAGTGCCTTTCACGTAATATAGAGAAATGTTGTTTTACATTTTTCACTGGGAAAGCAAGAAGTATTAATTCTCGTTACCAATTGAATAACTTCGAAATCGACGTAAAACACGCAAAAGGTCTTGGTGTCGTTTTTAATAGAAGACTTAGTTTTTCGAATCACTTCTCTACTGTTGCCAATTCCGCATTTCGAACGATTGAGTTTATTATTCGGATTTGTAAGAATTTCAATAACATAGTTTCGCTTAAATTTCTTTTCTATGCGCTAGTGATTAGTACGTTGAAAATAAGTTTCAGCAAGAGTATTCGAAACAATTATGAAAATACCTAAAACCAATTTATATTTAAGAGTACCTTTAGTAACATTCAACTAAGAATTTATATTTGTTTCCAAACATATTTCTTTGATTTTTTTATTAAATTTTTCTTTGTTAGTACTCATAGCTAATGTAAGGTTTATTGTTTGTCTAGGTATATACACTCCGCGCAATATGAATAGGACCACCCGACTTGTTGCAAGCTTTCGGTGGTTTGAAAAACAATTCATTTACTAAAAATACAATGTAAGTTTGTAATGGTATGATATGGCAAATAATACGCATTATTGCGCAATAGTGCCTAACGTTATGCATTGGGTGACGTAAGTACCACATACATATAAAATGCACCGCGCCGGTTGGATACGACCAGTATTTAATAGTAAGCTACCGGATGAGTGTCGAGCTACAACGTGTATCCGGATAAACAAACATCTGTAATTAAGGGTATTGTGCAACGATGGGACGACAGAAGTGTTTAAGTATGGAAGAAATTGGAAAAATTAAAGCGTTCCATCAAGAAGGGTATTCCTCAAGGGCTACTGCAAAGAAAATAAGTCGATCAGACCAGGTTGTGAACAATTTTATTAGGGATCCCGAGAATTATGGAAAACGTTTTAAAGGGCGAACAACATCCGTTACAACTAAGAGAGAACGTCGAGCCATATTACGCGAAGCATCGAATTCGGCATTAACGGCAAGACAAATCGCGAATAACGTTGGAACGAATGCATCGGTAAGAACTGTACAGATGTTACTGAAGACCTGTCCGCATTTAAAACGTTTGAAAATTAAACGACGGCCTCCTTTAAGGGAATTTCAGCGCACTGCACGTCTTCAGTTTGCTCAAGCAAAAATGGGGTGGACAAGAGAATGGCAAACTGTTATTTTCAGTGACGAGAAGAAGTTTAATTTAGATGGCCCGGATGGGTTTTCTTATTATTTCCACGATTTACGTAAAGATGAAGTGATTCAGACACGAAGGCGAGCCGATGTTGGTTCAGTCATGGTATGGGGAGCTGTTTCCTATAACGGACCTGTTGATTTAGTAATAGTGAAGGGCAGACAGAATTCGGAAAAGTACGTCCAGCTGCTGCAACAGGTGAAAGACAAATTTTCCAACGTTAGGGCAGGTGGGCCATTTATTTTCCAACAGGATAATGCCAGTATTCACACCGCGCGCATTGTTCGACGCTGGTTTCAAGAACAAGGCATGGAGGTTCTCGATTGGCCATCGCTCTCCCCCGACCTGAACATCATAGAAAATGTTTGGGGATGGTTGTCGCGTAAATTGTACTCCAATGCTACCCAATTCAGTTGCGCTGACGAACTAGAGCAGGCGCTGAAACGAAGTTGGGCGGAACTTCCCGTTGACTAATTGAGAACCCTGTATAATTCCATTCTATCCCGACTATTTGAGGTTATAAGAAATAATGGCAAAAGTACTCATTATTGAACAATAAAGTATTTTGTTATTGCAAACGAATCTTTTATTTTGTAGATTGGTCGTATTCAAGTGGCGTTTAATTACTCTACTTATTGTCATTAGTAACGTACATTTGCACTGACTTTTACAAAAATTATATTTGGTACCTACATACATCTTTTTATCAACCCTCTTATTTTCGAAAATAACAATTCCAGCGCGCTACCATGTTTATACCAACTACAAATGTCATGTATGCAGTTGGTCCTATTCATGTTGCGCGGAGTGTATGTTCTATATTCTCATAATTCATTTTTTATCTAATATATGTATAATGCTTATATGTTTCTGTTGGACAATTTAAATAAGTATTATTATTATTAAAGCTGAGTGACATATTCATTAAGAGCAAAAACGATTAATGTATTCCAAACTTTAGCGAATGTGTAAAATATAACAAAGTATTTAGTAAAGATAATAGATAAATGAATGAACAGGCAACAGGTAAAGTTATATCAGGAAACGCTCGAAATTACAATTATTTTTCCGTGCGCATATTTCACATCTTCTCACCATTTCGGATTAACTTTTCGCAAAGCTTGAGGACGAATCTGTTGTTGAATTAGTTTTTATATACTCTATTCTTTTCGGCATACCACAAGTATATATTAGGATATTATGTTAAACTTCTTAAAAATAGGTTGTACTACAGTCGCGTATCGGTAATCGCCGAGTGCTCACAAGAACAATTTCACCCAACGCCTGAAAGTATACTTTGCTATAATTAAATGAAATTAAGAAGTTCGATTTTTAAATAGACTTCGTGTTCCTGATTGAGAAGCATGTACCGTTAAGCCTCCTTAGCAAATTTATTTTCAAAGTGTATAATTTATGTTCTGATCAGGAAATGTTCCCAAGAATTTATTATTTCGTTTATTCAACTGTACCTGCAGATCAAATACAATCTGACTCTGAGCAGTACGGAATACAATAAAGTTCTTAGCTTTATATTTTTATTCCATCATCGTGTTTATGATGACAACTGCCATTTAGTTATTTTCTGACATTTTATTCGAGGGTAACAGTAATGCAAATATTGTATCTAAAATGCATAAGCTCTCAATTCATAGTGCAATGCGATGTTTACTCGCTAAAGGTCTGAGTAAAGACATATGAATCTTTAATTAATATGCTATAAACTTTCAGTGAAGATGTTCCTTCAAAGTCATAATTTATTGTTGAGTTGCATAATTAAATTAAGTGTATAAACGTGGTAATATGAGGGCTGCAGATACTCTGCGACTATGATCATAGATGTTGGGACGACTCCGGAAATTATCAATAAAATTAATGGCATCATTTTGAACTATTGAAAAATGGATATGAAAGAAGCTGGTATCCAGAGTATATAGATTGCACGTGTAAATGTTGTTCTGCATATATAATTGGATATGTCCAAATTGCGAAGAAGATGGATGCCGCATATTTTACATTGCCCAAAAGAAAGAATACGAAAGTGAAACTGCCACCTAACTTATTTTTGCAATGATTAAGCTGTTAGGGAATATGAGGATATGAATTATTTTAATATTATATGTAACTATTATTAGTATTATTTCGAGGAACTTGACAACGACTATTACAAAAGTGCAATACCAGCTGTAAAATTTTATCTTCCGTTTAATTTAATTATTCAACTTGCATTACCTTTATTTTAGTCTGAAAAATAAGTTTTTTCTAGTGAACACTAAAAAATTGTATTCTGTTATAAATTTAAAAAGTCTGTTCTAGTTTTAATTTTTCAAAATGTATTATATGTTTAGGAAATTGTTATGTTTCTACACATATAGTTATTTTGTAGAATAATATATCATTATTTATGAAATTCTCGTATATATAACTACATATAGAACGAATTATATGATTTTTACTGGAACAGGTCTGGCTCGCTGTATACTAATCAACATGGTGTATAACAATCTACATCGAAAATAGAGTTCAATACTGCGTTTCCAAAATACGAGTTTCCCGCCCATGATCCTGTCACATTGAGTGAACATCTATTCCCTGGATAATGGTTTCCCTCTCTCGTTCAAGATGTGTATGAAAATTGTAGGGACAGTGGATTTAATCGAGAATCTGCCTCGGTTTTCACGTTTCTTTTTCAATTGACTAACAAATTGGGTAAACATAATTCAGCGTAATTTTGATATTAACTAAGAAGAAAATTGCTGCAATACATTTCACATTTTAAATTTAATTACATAGATGAAATATTTATAACGAGAGCTTGCAATATATAAGGTTACAGTATTAATCACGTTTTCATAAAGAAATAATAATAAAGAGGAGGAGATACATGAAAGTAACCTGTTTCGCCCTTCTTCTCTTTTCCTCATTGTTTTTTAACCACATTTGCATGGAAGATTAAGTTTTTTGGATTGTATTATTTTAATGGTAAAGTATTTCTTAAAATGTCATTTAATCTAATAATTTAAATGTAAAGATCGTTTCATAAATATTTGTAATGTTTGAGTGAATTTTTAAAACCAATTCATATCGTAAACTGTATTAGATTACTTTTATTGTTAGCAAATTTGTCAATTTAGAATGACATTCCCGTAGTTGATACCAAAGAAATGTTCAAAACTGACACAAAATATAGGTAATAAAGTAAACAACTTATTTGAAAAATTTTGTATGTATATATGTATATATTTTATTATTTATTATTTATTATAATATATATTTATTTTAAACATATATATATATGTATATATATATATATATATATATATATATATATATATATATACGTACGTGTAAAGAATATACAGAAAATTATAATAGCTAGAACCCTAATTTATCCTGTTCCAACTTTATCTTTCAAATTGGAATAAACTATAGCAATTAGTCAAGAAATAAGTTAAAATAATCATAGGAAACAAATTTCATAAATAATTCAATAATTTCGTTAATTTAAAAATTGGTTTCCGGGCTGGAGCCGCGTTACTGATATAACTACCGACGTTCCGTACCCATTCGTATGGGACATCTTCAGGGCTCATCTATTGCTACTGTTTGTTGCACTGAAACTGAGAACAGTAGCAGTAGTTGAGCCCTGAGGATGGCCCATACGAGTGGGTGCGAAACGTAGGCAGTTATATTAGTGACGCGGTTCAAGCCCGGATGCGCTGAAGAAGATAATACGTCAGTAATTTGTTTCAAGTTTTCAAATTATCACTAGGGTGTACTATTACGTACCTTAAACAATAAAAATATGTAACTGTTTAACAGCACGTCACAGACGCCAAATTATTACGTATACCGTGGTACTAGAAATAAAATAGAAATGGTTTACATTGAGCTAAATTATTAACAATTGTTGTGATGTTGAAAAAGGAAAGAAGTTGGTGAAGTTCCAATCTAGGTCTAGCATTACGGTAATAATTGAAAAGAAATTGTAATATATTAGTTTATGATGAGAATCAAATGTCCAGAACATATGGAAAGCTGAAAGAAAATTATGGGTAGAAAATAAAACAACAAAGTTTACAACGTCCCATCCTGCTCTTAGTAGGACAATAAATAAAAGTCCTTAAACGATCCCTTTGCTTGACCCCCAGGAAGCTAAAACCAACTGAAAAAATAAAATGGTTTTGTTTAAATCCTTAAGATAGCAAATTAAACTACGTCTTCTTTAACAAATGGGAACGGGTTCTTCATGAAAATATTAACCCGGTCTATTAAATAATTAACCAGCAACCAAAGGCAGGGATGGAAAGAACCCTAAAGTCAACATAGAAAAAGACAATGATAAAAATTAGGTGACTACGTAATACAAGTTTACAGATTACATACCAAACAGTTGATTTTCCAGGTTAATTAATGAAAACAAATCATCCTTCTAATAAGACGTCAATGCTTAATTTACCCTGGACACAATCCAATTATAAGTTGATAAATTAATCAATTAACATAGATTTCCAATGCAATCGATTCTAAGTAGTAACTTACTTCAATAATTATATACGTTTTGGCTCCAAATTGGAGGCTTCCGTACACTTCTTAACTGTACAAAGTTAGTAAACGATAAAGAGAACGACACAACTATGCCACCATCTTTTATGAAGGTCAAGTCAAATTGTGACGTGCTCAGGGGAGAAAAACGCGGAAAACAGCAAATTACTGATTCATTATTAAGACAATTATTTACAAAATACTGGAAATAATTTCAAATAAATATTATAACAATTATAATACACGTATGAGACTAAAATAAAGATAAAACAACGAAGAGATCTATAATCCGACGTAGACTTCCGCGGTCATGGTCCAAACAATCTTCTTCTGGGCTTCCGGGCTGGAACCGCGTCACTGGTATAACTGCCGACGTTTCGTACCCACTCGTATGGAACAACTTCAGGGCTCAACTACTGCTACAGTTTTTTGCACTGAAACTGTTCGTTGCACAGTTTCAGTGCAATAAACAAATAATGAAATTTTTCATGATTTTGGTTTTTAATTAAAATTTATTTTTATTATTAAAATATATATATACACATATTTCATTGCATAAATTCCTTTTCTAAATAATATCAAAACTCATTCAACTGAAGTTCTTATTTTTATATATTTGTGTATGTATGTATTATATGAAATTGAAATTTCTTCAAATAACTAGAGCACTATTCATAATTGACTACAAAATTAAATATTACAAGTTCACAGGTAATTTATCTTCCCATCGACAATGAATTTTTGAAGTTTTTTAAAAGCAAGGTAAGTACTTTATTAGCACAAAATTGAACTTCGGAAGGCCAGAGTTGTTCAGATCTGTTTGTGTTTCATTAACTTTTCAATGAGATCGTTGAAGTGGTTTTAAGTATATATTTTAAAAAGGTATATTTACTTAGCAATAAAATTGGTCACACCACCGGACACATTTCTACGCTCGACAAATAGATTATACTGCGTCCCACAACATGGTGAAACATCGAAATTAATTTACTTTCTATATCAATTTACGTATGATGTTTACATATATTTAAAAGTCAGATGAGTAATATAAGCGTTTATATAACATTTTGAAATGATAATAACAAATGTATTTCTTGTTAATTTCTTCTTTTATTATTATGAAAGAACCGATATTAAAAATTACAAGGAAATATGGCCTTTGGAAAAATAACGTAAATTAATTAAATATGTATGTACGTGGTCAGACATTCAGAATAATCGTGACGTAGGACATTTCTATGATAAATTCTGAATTGACAATCCTAATAGAGAAATGTACTATCAGTCGTTAAGGCACAGGAGACCATCATTGCTGAAAATGTGCGACAAAAAATAATTCAAGTTTTTTGAAACTTTCTGTGGGAAACTATGTTCTTTACTGTCAAATAAAATTATACAAGACTACGTAGATGTAATTTTATGGCAATATTTTGCCTTAGTTATTATTATTATTTAACTGCCTTTTTATGTTAAAGTACATACATATGGCAACTTTGAGCCAGAATAATGTCTGTAATTTAAAAATAATTATTTGTAAAAATTTAATGTTTGTCATTTTAACGTTAATTATTTTCACTTCCACTACTTTTATATTTATATATATATATATATATATATATATATATATATATATATATATATAGCGACGTAGCTAAAAGTGTACAGTACGCATTTTTCTTGCAATATCCAAATACTATATATATATATATATATATATATATATATATATATATATATATATATATAGTATTTGGATATTGCAAGAAAAATGCGTACTTAAGAAAAACGGAATATGCAATACGGTATTGTTTATATTAAAATAAAACTCGTATCATATCATATCATTCTTACTAATTGATTCATACACACACATGTTGCCAAATCTATATTTCTTTTAAATAATTCGTATGGCTTAGCTAATGACAAAACACAATTATCCGTGAATTTCTGACCATCCTGTATATATTTAAATTTATCACATTATAATATATATATTTGCCCAACAGATTTTTACAATCGTATTATAGGACAACACAATGTCTAATTACATCTGCTGTGTCTTACAGTGAACACCAAATATACAATGAACTAAATGTATTAAATACTAATTTGTAATTGCAATTCATCTAAGTAATTACATGTCATGAACAAGAACCTACCAACATAAACATATGTTACACTTATAAACTACAGAAACGGTAAGTGCACTGGCGACGTATCATTGGTAATTGACTATAGTTTACGTCGACAGCTGTTAAGTTCTTAAAGTAATTGCATATTCTGTAGACAGGCGATCCAACCCGTACATTTGTCCTTGGAATAGGAAGGCGAAAAGTGTTTGCTATTCTAGTCGCTTACCTGGGAACCAAGCAGTTTATCTTGGACAGAACTTTAGGTGCGTCAATTCTATTTTGTAGAAGATGATAATAAAATTTTATATCATTGTAGTGTCTACGGAGCTTTAGTGGTTCTATGTTGAATGTAGTTAGTAAACTAGCCTCGAGGAGGATAGTTTCGTGACTGGCAAAAGAAGAGGTACTTTAGAAAGCGCCTTTACACTAAT